>WAAB01002932.1:2036-50299 GCA_013389865.1 Piaya cayana | reverse complement strand
TGGGCTCTTCTCCCAAGGGACAGGGGACAGGACGAGAGGGAATGGCCTCAAACTCCACCAGGGGAGATTTAGGCTGGACATTAGGAAAAAAAATTTCATGGAAAGGGTCATTGGGCACTGGAACAGGCTACCGAGGGAGGGAGTTGAGTCACCTTCCTTGGAGGTGTTTAAGGGATGGGTGGATGAGGTGCTAAGGGACATGGTTTAGTGATTGATAGGAATGGTTGGACTCAATGATCTGGTGGGTCCCTTCCAACCTGATTATTCTATGATTCTATATACTCCAGAGTGGAAATAAGAGCAGGAGGGGGTTACTCATGGAGCAGGGATTTGGATGCAGTGTGATCCAGGATGGAAAAACTTCATCGTCAAAGAAAAAGAAAGTGCAGAGAAGTGAAAAACTATCTTGCAACAGCACTAACACATCTCCCTACCTCTGCCTGAAGCAAAGCTGAGACAGAGAGATACCAGGGTACTCCGGGGCTTGCCAGAAGAATCTCCAGTAGTGTTGCAGAGGTGGTCTTGATGCCCTTGGAGGAATCTAGCTAAACTTTTCTGTTTACTCATAGAAGTGCTGTCCCCACAGATGTGGATGAGGACACATGACCTATGAGGAGAGACTGAGGTAGCTGGGATGGTTTGGTCTGGACATGAGCAGGAGGCTAAGGAGTTGTCTGATAGCAAACTTTGCTTGAAAAGGGGTTAAAAAGATAATGCAGCCAATTTCTTTGACAACAGAGCAAGGGATAATGGCCACACAATGCCACACAGGTTGTTCAGATCGGGTAGTAGGAAAACATTGTTCCTTAGGATGGTGGTGAACTCCTGGGACAGGTCACCAGTGAGGTGGGGGAAATGGCCTTCAGTTCAATTCCTCTAGGCATATCTAAGCAGAAGCACCGACCTGACCTAGTGCTGGTGACAGACCTGCTATGTCAGGGGTCCCTTTCAGCACAGACTGCCAGGACAAAGTGATCCCAGAGCGATTCCTAAGAGCAAGAGGTTTGTCACCCAGAAAGGTGGTCCCAGTGGCAGCAGCAGCCCACGGCACCCAGTCCCTTCTCGCTGGGCACCCAGCCACTGCCTTCAAAAGGAATACGACATGCAGGCATTAAAAAAAAGCTGAGTAAAGCTGTCATATTACAAACATACTCCAAGATCTTAAGAAAGAGGTGGAAGACCAAGTTTTAATAATAAAGCAAGAGATATAAATAATTAAGCAGCAATCTAGCTGTTTCTTGACATCTTGTTGGACGGTGCTACATCGCTGTCTGCTGCAGAAAGTCCAGAGTGAGGCTCTTCAGCGTGTTCAGCTCCCTGATCCCAGCAACTCAGCCATAGAGCAGCTTTAATGAAAATGCCCTTTCAAAGTGAACGTGAGAATTGAACCAAGTTTCTGAGAGGAGCCGGGTCAAAGGCACCGCTCCGCAGCAGGAGACGCGTTGCATAATTCCTGTCAAGTCATTGCCCTCCTTCTCCCCATCTGCTTCCCGACTCCTTCCGCCTCTGTCCTCTGCACACCCTGTCCTCTCGCAGCAGAGAGTCCCCTGCACACCCCAGCCTTCCTCCCCCAGGGCTCCTAAATGCGATGCTCATTTGATTACTATGTATGCGACCTCTCATGTCCTCCAGCTATTCGTGTGCTTTGGCTGAAGGGCAGGCTCAAGAGGGAGTTGCTGCCAGACATCCGTGACCTTTCTTGTGGCCTGAGCTTTAAGACATTAAAAAGCAAAGCGTCCTTTGCTAATGAGCTGGTCCTGGGCTGGAAGAACAAGTCATCTCTACTCCTCTCTCCTCCCCCTCGCTTGGCCCCCAACCAAGAGTGGCTGGAGCTGTGCTGAGCTGCTGGCGTTAGCATGGTGTCACAGGCAAGAGCTGGGGCAGATTCTAGTCCAGGTTGCTCCCAGAGATGTGACCCAGTGCACGGGGTCAGTTAAAGGCTAGAAGCCTCAGCAGACTGCTCAGAAAGTCTGTGTTTCTTTTTCTTTCCAGTGACAGCTAATGACTCTCAGCCCTTCCAAAATGGAATGAGTGGGACCATAGAATCATAGAATGGTTTGGGTTAGAAGAGACCTTAAAGATTACCCAGTTCCAAGTCCCCTACCACGGGAAGGGACACCTCTCACTGGGTCAGGTTGCTGATCTAGATCAGGATGCCAAGGCACCTCCACGTTACTGGAAGGCTCGGGAGGCAGAGGATGGGACTGACTGCAGAGGTTCACCTTGTGGAAGAACTCGAACGCCTCATCTTCCTTGTGAACCCCCTGGAGGATTTTACCCTCAGATAAACAATGTCAGCCTTCCCAGAAGTGAAGACAGGCAAGTGGGACCTTGGAGGATGCTGAAGGTCATTTATGAAGCAGGATGAGTCACTGTGTTTTGTGGCTTCCCAAACTTATTGTCTTGTAACATGGAGTAAATCTCCCAGGCCAGCACTGTGGGCATATTTGCTGGTGTCCTTTTCAGACCTGAAGTAAACAATAGCCACTCAGCCACCAAAACCCGAAAGACTTCCCAAATTGAGAAATCAAGTATCTCACTCCCCAAATGCAGTAAGAGCCCTGTAATGACTCCACCATGATACCAAAGTCAAGGACAACAAGAACACAGGCTGTGATGCTGGAAGGATCTGAATCTGAGATGCATGCACAGCTCAACCATAGATGACTGTTTTCTAGGACGTTGTTTTTCAGCCTTCTTTAAAAATGTGTGGTGTCTCCAAAGGCCATGGTGTGGTATGGATGTGAACAGCGATTTTTCTTATGTTTTCCCTCCCAGCACAAGTATGTGTGACCCACATAACCTGCCCGGATCAAGGAATGAAGAGGAACAGACAGGACTGACATTTTCTCCCAAGTGACAGGGGACAGGACAAGGGGCAATGGCCTCAAGCAGTGCCAGGGGAGGTTTAGACCAGATATCAGAAAAATTTTTCACAGAAGGAGTCATCAGGCACTGGAACAAGCTGTCCAGGGAGGTGATTGAGTCATCATCCCTGGAGGTATTTGTAGACAAGCTGCACAGGGACATGACTTAGGGGCAGATAGGAATGTTTGGACTTGATGATCCAAGAGGTCTTTTCCAACCTGGTGATTCTATGATTTGCCCATACCAGTCTAGTGAGAGAGGTCTTCAGAGGAAATGAAGCTGGGTCATCCGTCCTCAGCATAAGCAGTTAAATCCCATTGAGGTGTAAGCATTACATGGTCCTTCTGGAAACTGCATCTCAGCCCATTATCTTGAGGAAGAGCCTGGCTGCTGCTCGTGGTAAACCTCCTGCACTCTTCATGCAGATCCTAAGCAAAGCTGTGACCAGAAACTCAGCGAAAGGGAACCTGCAGTTATCCTTGCAGAGGCGGAATGAGACCATATTCATGTATCTTTTCCAGCTGCTGGGAGACAAATATACCTCCTTCCTCCTCCTTGCTGTCAACACCTAGGAAATGCCTTGATTTCAGGCATGACTGGGATGTCTTTTTATCTCTGCCTTGCTCTTCCAAGTTGTTCCCTCTAAAATGATTGGGTTTTCTTGCGTTCCTCAGCATTGAAGGCAAAACTCAGGGCTCCTGGAAAGTGGTGTATACCGTTGACCAAGCTGCTGTGATGGTTTCCTCATGGTACAAGGGTCCCACCACGCACTGGTAGATGTGACATTCTCCAAAGGCAGAGATTTGCAGAAAATAGTAGTTTCTGTGCTGCTGAATCCCCAGCTACAGTGATCTGTGCTGCGGAATATGTGCCTAAGGTTCCCAATCCTCTGCTTCAGCTGCACTCTCTGATATTGTTGCTTCTTCAGCCATGCTCTAGGAGACTTCAGCCCACATGAGAGTGGTGAAGCAGAGGCACAGGTTGCCCAGAGAAGTGGTAGCTGCCCCATCCCTGGAGGTGTTCAAGGCCAGGTTGGATGGGGTTTGGAGCAACTTGATCCAGTGGGAGGTGTCTCTGCTCATGGCAGGGGTGTTGGAACAGGATGATCTTTAAGGTCCCTTCCAATCCAAACCATCTGTGATTCTATGATTCTATTCTATGATGGAGAACTTTCATAGATGGCTGCAAACTTGCCCCTCAGAGATATTGGCTAAGTAAAAGGTGCTCTGGAGAGCAGATATTGAAGATCTGAGGATTACTGAATCCAGATTCTTCAGGTGCAGATCCCCTCAGCATTTGATGCATGCCTGCAGCATAAGCTTTTTGCTCCTGTGCAAAAATAATCAACATTCTGAGCTTGAAATTCTTGCTGCTCACCAATCCTGAGCCAAGACCTTGAAGACAGCACAGGGAGAAGCCCTTGGTTCTCTGGAAATGCCCTTCTGCCTCCACACAGCCTTCTTTTTTTTGCACTTAGGTTTGCTTCTGCTGATAGGTGAATCCATTTTATTAACAGCTCTTCATAAACCCTGGCAGCATTTGAAAGACTGCAATGTTTGCCTCTGAATATCAATAAGCAGCCGCCTTTCTAGCCTAGGAAAGATTTGAAGGAAGAAAGAGTGAAGCTCTGAGGATCAGTGATCAATGCCAGCCCCACGGGGAGCCCAAGTTTAGGAGATTTGTTATTGAAATATTAACTGAATTCCCGCCCAGAGTGGGCTGAGCGGGAGCTCTGAGCTGCTACATCAAGCTGGCAGCTGGGAGGATTGTGAAGTGCCAGGTCTCCAGTCACGACGCACATTTTAACGCCAGCAGCATCCCTGGGGCATCTCCTCCTACCCACCTCCTGATGCTGGCGCCCGTGGCCATGGCCACCTGGGCTTGCAATGCAGAGAAATAGGTCTCTTCTCCCCATCCATCCTGTTTTACCAGGGAAAATGTTGGCAGGATTAGAGGTAAAATGCCTCTTTGTTCTCCAATAGGAAGGAAGAGAGGGCCAGGGTCATGAATCTAGGCAATGGCCACCTTGGTTTCAGGCTCCTGGTCCTTGATTTCAGAGTAATGGAGCTGGGGAAGGGGCTGGAGCACAAGTCCTATGAGGGACCTGAGACTGTTTAGCCTGGAGAAGAGGAGTCTGAGGGGAGACCTCATCGCTCTCTGCAGCTCCCAGAAAAGAGGTTGTGGTGAGGTGGGTGCTGGACTCTTCTCTCAGGTAACAGGGGATGAGATGAGAGGAAATGGCCTCTTAGATTGGATATTAGGAAAAATGTCTTTGTTGATAGAGGCTGCCCAGGGCACTGGTGGAGTCTCCACTCCTTGAGGGGTTCAAAAACTGTGTGACCTTGGTACATGGGGACATGGTATAATAAGCACAGTGGGGTCAGGCTGACAGTTGGCCTGGAGGGCTTTTCCAGCCTCATTGATCCCGTGATTCTGTGTTTCTATGAATCTATGTCCCTATGATTCTCCTGTTGCTTGGGCTAAGCTCTAAGATCCCATCAGGGCCCAGAAGGCTGTTGGAGTCACAGCAGAAGTGGGCAGGAGTTGTGTACTGAATTGGTTTTAGATGCATTGTCTTTTTATTTGTTTTCTAGAAAGGACCATTTCATCTTTTTTTTTCCACATAGGAACACATTGATTTTGATGAAATATTCATGGGAAAACAGCTTCTCTGGTCCAGGAGCAAACTTTCAACGAGTAAGTGATAGAACCACAACAACTTGTTGCTGGGTACTTGATAGAGAACTCAAGAGACCTAAATTCCACTCCTGCAGAAGGGATCAGAGAACAGAACTCCTGCTACATGGCAAGTCCCCTGCACAAGAGACTTGCATTTTAGGTTGGCTCCTCAGTACATTGGCTTTGACCTGATATCCCATCTCAGACCTTGGCAGTCTTCCCAGTTCAGGTTTAACGGAGACTTTCCAGCAAGACTTTTCACTTTTGAGAAAAAATAAACAAACGAGGCTGGCAACAAAATATTTTATTTAGAAAATTCCCTGATCAGCCTCTTGGCTGTCTCCATCTTATCCAAAATCTGCTTCTGTTCCTGAAAATAAAGCCTGCAGACACCCTCCTTTGGCAGTTACAGAGCTGCTTGTGCCCATACTTCCAAATGGAGAGAGCAATTAGGCATCTGGTTCTACTGAGTTGCTGGTACCTCGTGGCTCCTGGGGTAGGGATGCCCTGCTAACTCTCTCTGATCTGAGTTTAGTCCTGGACTGCAGAGTCTACTTGGCCAACAGGGAACAACAACTTGGATGTGATGGAGAAGGTCCCCTCAGAAGCAAACCCTTGCCTAGGAGACATCCCAGCCAACAGACTGTCCTTGCTCACCTCTCTCTGAACACTCACTGACTTGAAGGTGCTGCTTTTGTGGTTTGAAGGGCTCTGGCAACAGTGGAAGGAGGCGTTGATGACACGAGCAGCACTGTTACAGTGGGATGAGTCCTTACAGAGCCAGGGACTAGGATCTACAGGCACCAGGCTGGTCCTCAGTGTCACAAACACATCTGCAATGCTTCTTCATGTCATATCAACTCAAACCAGTACCAGCTCCCACCTGCGATGGGGAGGGAGATTCACAGACTGTGTTTGTGTCACGTGGAGTGATCCAAACATCCCACTTAGAGCAGCTCCAAGGCCACATGTCTCTGCTGGAACAGGGCACCACAGGGATGTGGTGCTTCTTGCTTTGCCAGGGTTACTAACACCACCCTGCAGAAGTGCTGTTAAAGCTTGATAACTTCTCCTTTCCAGCTGTTTATTATCTTTGTGCATTTTCCTCATGTCAGACAATGAAAATCACTGCAGTCAGGATTGTTCTTGCTAGGAGTTGCTTCCTCTTACTCAGTCCCTTTAACTCAAAGTCACTTTTTATTCTTGCAAAATACCTCAGGGAGGGTCTAGAAATGGAGAATGTAGACATGGAAATATCTAGAGAGCTACACGGAAAACACAGAATAGAAGAGCAAGTAGCAAATACATAGAATGGTTTGGGTTGGAAGGGACCTTAAAACCCATCCAACAGCAGTGTCCTGCTTCCCCTTCCATCTCCAGGTTGGTCCTACTCCTCTTCCATCACCTGCACAACTCAGAAATGCTGCCTGCTCCACCTGAGTCTGCTCCACCTTCAACAACGTAGCCAAACCTACGCCTCACACAATCAGGTGAGGAACTTACCTGCAGGCCATGGTTTCCTTCAGATTTTGGAATGGCTGAAGCACCTCTTGCTGCCAAGTTGCTGTTCTTTCCCTGTTTCTAAGAACAGCCAGCATGAAGAAACATCAAACGGGGCTTTCCAGTCTGCACTTCCTAAAACATCGCACTAGGCAACAGCAGATGGGAGCTGGCATTATTAAATATGCATAACCTCGTGGATCACAAGGTAGCACTTAGCTATCCTCTAATTAAAAGGCAGCTGCTTCCTAATACAGTGGAATAAGCCTGCTAGATAACACTAGATTTCCCCTGCATGATGGTTGATTGATGAGGAGTCCTATAGCTCTTTCTTGCCCAGCTCAGAGATGCCAAAGGGACCCTCCAGCCTTCTGCAGCCTCTTTCCAAGGCTGCCAAGGGTCTCTGCTCCAGAGATGAACAATAGGATCTCACTTGATTCACTAAGCCAGTACTGGAAAGCTTAGTGCTGAGAATAGGTGGAAGCACTTCTAGATATCCATGCCAGCTACAGAGCTGCTTCTTGTGCAGAAGAGCTTGGAATGAATAAAAGAATTACTGTTGCACCAAATCAGTCCCTCTAGCAAGGAGCTCTGGCTTCCCACTGGTTATTTTCATTGATTAATTCCATTTGTATTCCTGGAACACGCAGGCATCCCAGCCATGGTCCAGATTCCACTATGCTGGAATCTGAACAAACAAACATGACAGTTCCTTCTCCAAACAGCTTCAAGTATGGAAAAATAGAGACAGCGCACAGGATGCAGTGAGATTATCTTGGCATGAATGGGACTGTGGTCTGAAAGTATTTTGGGTCACTACTGTGGTATGAGCGGTGTCTGTGTGACGCCAAAGATGCCTTTTGCATCATTCCAGGTGTCTGGGATGCAGAAATCTCCACTTGGATCCTCAAAGTGATACCCCTCTAGGGGACATATTCTGATTTGTGGGCTCAGCTAGGGGAGGCAGGGTTTCCCACCATGCTCAGCACCCTCTTTTTCCTTGATGCAGAAAGCAGGTGGTGAAGGAGCCATTGCACCAGCATGCAGGACCTTAACACCCAAGGGCTTCCCAGAGCCCGAGGTCCTGCTCAGAGCATCCTTCCTTGCCCCCAAATCCATGAGCCTTCCTGAGGACTGAGTCGGTTTGACATCCTACGGGAGGGAACAGCATCCAGGTTCTCATGCTCAGCGCTATCCTCTCCGGCATTGTGGGATCAAAGAGACACTGACTCACAGTCAGCAAGATGCAGTTTGCATGTTAAGTGGCTGCGAACAGCTCCCAAATGAAGCTTCCTCTTAACAAGAACAGAGTCATTAGGGATGAGCCAGTTATTTATGCTGCAGAAGAAGAGAGATGATGCTGAGATAATATTCAGAGGTGCTTCCCTTTCTAGCAATAATGAATCACAGCCTCACCCCTGCCTCCCACTTTTTTGCCCCAGATCCCAGTCCAGAGCTGACATTTCCGTATGGCCAATGAAGCTACTCTGTCCCCCTACCTTCTTCCACCAGCTGTGAATCAATGCCTAAAAACCAGACATGGGAGGAGAGGGATAGGGAAGGGGGACAAACAAATCCACCTTGAATCATATATGTATTTTTAAAGTGAAAAATTAAAAAGCAAACAAACCCTGGATCCCTTTCAAAGTCAATGGGATGAAAAGAATTTGCGGTATAAATATACCAGGCTGTTTTTCTTGCCTTTCTATTTATACCATTTCAGCTAAATCAAGGGATAAATTCTGCCCAGTAGCTCCCAGCCACAGCATCTTCCCAGGTAATCACAGGCACCCAGGAGTGTGCGTGGTGCTTAAGGTAAAGTAGAGCGAACGGCTTTGCAGGAGCGAGGCCGGAGCTTGTTAGGGGAGCTCAGATCTGAACACGGTGAGCGAGGCAGAGAGGGCTACAGTGATTTTTGCATAATCCCTCCCAAGGATGAGCTACTGAAGCTGCAAATATTTGTCAAAGGTAAACAAAGAGAAAAGGGTTACTTCAGATGAAATAATGCACGGTGAGAAGCCACGCTGGAAATAATTTAAGAGGGAAGATAGGCTGAACCGCAGTTTAGTCTTCTGCAGAGACCAGCTCCAAGGAGCAAGGTTGGGATCTCATGGACCACAGCACTTAGCCCTAATGGGGATCCCGTGTGGAATAACCTGTACTGCTCTGGCAGCTCCTGTGCTGAGCCCAAGGAGCATAAGTAGCCAGGAAAGGTATTATGAGAACAGGACCTGGTGTCAAAGTCGCGGTTAGTGTGGGACAAATTAGAAGTTGGCACTCAGCCTGCTCACACGCTGGCCACTCGAGGGATGGGTGATGCTGTTAACCCTATTTGCAGCCCCTTAGAGGAGGATAAAAGGAGCTGGGCTGCATGGATGAGGGTGGAGAAGGAATATGTGCACATCTTGTTACCAAGGGGACACCTTGGCAGGTGCAATACCTATCAACTCTGACTGTCCAAGCACCATGATAAAGCATATCTGATTTAATGGTGTTTTAGTGGTCCTGTCTTTGCACCCTGGTATCTGTAAAAGAACCTAATACAGACATCATCCTACATCGAATGGGGCTTTGAGAAATCTGATCCAGTGGGAGGTGTCCCTGCCTATGGCAGGAGGCTGGAACTGGATGGGCTTTAAGGTCCCTTCCAAGCCAAACCGTTCCATTATGATCATGTCNAGCTGACACACGAGAAGTGGGGGTTATGATTAACTCGTTCAGTCTGCACATTGCCAGGCACCCCCAGGGCTGATCCTGCTACAGGGGGAAGAAAGAGGTGCTCACACTGCAGGCAGGCAGGTAGTCTCCGTGCTTTCCAGGTCACCAGTTTGAAGGCAGGTCATAGGAAGTTGCTGGCTCACTTCCATTTCAGCAAAACCTGTGACTTGAGCGAACAATGCTCAGAAAGGATTCGTTTTGGAGCTGCTAAATGAGCTGGTGTGCTGGGCACCAAGTCAGACTCCTCAGGAAACTGAGAGATGTTGACGATCACACTGCAGTCTGGTGTCGTAAGCACTAATGATGATCATTGTCAGCCCTGTACCATCCATCCATCCATCCATCCATCCATCCATCCATCCATCCATCCATCCATCCATTCATCCATCCACAACTGCAAAGACAGAGTGATGCTGCCCAATGCACACACCCTAGCAGGGTAAATGAGACCCATGAGGGAAACATGGAGCGGTTTGTATTGGAAGGAACCTTTAATGATCACCTAATCCAGCTTTCTGCAATGGGAAGGGAAGCCTCCCACTGGATCAGGTTGCTCAAAGCCTCGTTCAACCTGGCCTTGTACCCTTCAAGAAACAGGGTAGCCATAGCTTCTCTAGGCAACCTATGCCAGCGCCTCCCCACCCTCATCAAGATGAAGGCATAAGTGGGAACAACTACAGGAAAACTGGGAATTTTTCTCAGCAGGTATAGGAGGAGACACTGAATCCAGGTGCGAGGGAGGAGGTTTAGGACTAAGGCTTCTTTCAAGGAAAAGAGAGGTTTGGATTGACAACCCCTCTTCAGGGGCTGCCTAACCTTTGGAAGAACCCCTGGTAAAAACATCTCACGGGAGCAAAAGTTTGGAAGCTCAGCAGACAAGTGATGGCTGGACAGGTTTGTACTCATCCAGTGCTAAAACTGGAAGATGTGTAATGCCGTACATGGGAATAAAAGTGGAACTCAGGGTCTCCTGAGATGGGCTCACATCAGTGGATGAGCCAGGGTGCCCTATAGCTGCAATTCGTGGCCTCGGTGCCACCAGTGAGGTACAAGCGCAATGGCAAGTGCTTATGGCTCTGGGCAGCACTGTAAGGTTTTTCTCTGGGGCTGGCACAGCTGTTTGAAGTTAGGAAGCGCTCACTAAGCGCTGAGGATTATTGGGCAGGTATTTCTCTGCTCATTTGGTAATGAAAAGCTTTGCATTCTCCTGTAACTGGAAGCCCCTTTGATGCAGAGGACAACACCGATTCTCTGCTTCATTAAATCCCATTATAAACATTCCCCTGCTCTGCTTAGCAGCTGCCTCCAATTGAAATTCCGTCTGCCCAAACCATCAGTGGCACCGAGCTCCCCCCACCACCCTCCCTGCCTCCAAGCCCCGAGCTCTATTTTCTGCAGCAGCGTTTTAAGGGAAAGGCAGGGCAGAAGCCTCCCTGGAGAGCACACCTAGCCAGATGCCTTTTTCCTCCTCCTAACAAGCAGCAGGACACCAAGTTGACTGCAGGCAGTGAATCAGAAATTGTAATTCTGTTGCTCTTCATCCCCTGAGAATTCTCCTCCCACCTGACACGGGCTGGGTGAAAACAACCCTTCCAAACTCCACCGCAACCCAGCGACCAGAGCAAAATAAAGGGCTGGAGAGATGCAAGAGGAGAGGGGCTCCAGAGCCTATTTCTTCTCCCTTTCTGCCCCCACAGCATCCAGCAGGCAATATTCCCTTATAAGGCAGAGTTTCTGACGCACTGGGAAGGGGAAAGGTTTATTTTGAGGTTCCCAGCAATGGTGTGAAATTCAAATCTCTTTCAATAGCAGCTGACTCAATCAAGTTTTAATTGATTTTGCTGCAAGGCTCCCTTGTGCCCCCTTGCTGCCTCTCCCCCTCCTTTGCACGGCGTGTGCACTCGTTATATTTTGCCGTCATTGCTGAGCACACAAACCCTGCCCCAGGACCCCAGAACTCCCCCTGCTCTCCTTGTTCCTGCTCCTTTCACCACCTGGTTCCTCCTATTTCCTTTATCTCACCTGTATTCTTCGCTTCTGTTTCCATCTTCTCTACCCACCTCTGACCTGAATTGGCCTTGCTTCTCCCGTGCTGTCTGCAGAGTCATAGCCTTTTCTCTCACATGTTTGTTGACCTTCTACCCTCATCCCAAAACATCAGACACTCCTTCAATCCATCGCTGCTACACTGTGCACCTGAACAGAGTCTGACCGTATTGGCAGGTCAAAGAGCAAGTGAGCCAGAAAAGGCAATAAACCAAGTTGCTTTCTGGTAACTCATAAAGCAGGGATGAAGCTTGCTCCGCAGCTGTATTGTCTTCACACACCTCATTCACTTCCTCCCCTTGCTCATTGCCTTGTGCATTAAACAAGTTCCCTGCAGATGAATATCCAGAGATGCTGGAGCACTGAGTTCATCTTCTTATGGTTGTCCACAGGCTAAGTATCTCCAAACATATAGTTGTGCATCCACACAGCCGTTTCATAGAATAATTAAGGTTGGAAAAGACCTCTAAGATCATCAAGTCCAACTCTCAGCCCAATATCACCATCCCTGCTAAACCCTGTCCTGAATTGCCACGTCTGCATGATTTTTGAACCCCTTCAGGGATGGAGACTCCACCACTGCTGGTCTTCTTGGTCCACTTGGGCTTATATTNCGAGTCCAACTGTCAGCCC
Organism: Piaya cayana; assembly: GCA_013389865.1. Lineage (NCBI taxonomy): Eukaryota > Metazoa > Chordata > Aves > Cuculiformes > Coccyzidae > Piaya > Piaya cayana. Next base: position 37,855 of record WAAB01002932.1, on the reverse strand, counting down.
AATATCACCATCCCCACTAAACCCTGTCCTGAATTGCATGATTTTTGAACCCCTTCAGGGATGGAGACTCCACCACTGCTGGTCTTCTTGGTCCACTTGGGCTTATATTCAGCTAATGTCAACCAGCACCCCTAGATGCTAGAACATGGTGCAGCCTTGTCACATGCAGCCTCCTGCCACGTGGAGCTTCTCATGAGGAGAATATATGGGAGACCACCACTCTATATGGGTCCATCAGGACTTCCCTGGCACAAAGAGTCTCCAGGGCTTCGGAAGCTGTATAGAAAAATACATCCTAAAGAAGTGCGAACAGCTGGGGAGATCTTGATTTCAGAGTGGGTTGAGTGATGAGTTTCTTCTGAATGAGCATGTAGATGGAAAGCGATTTTAATGTTTCCCTAAGCATTTCCTATTCTTCATTTAAAAATTGAAAAAGAGGGGTTTATCTGAAATGTTTTTGTTAAAAGTTCAGGAGCCTGAATGAGGAGAAACTTGGGAAAAAAAGAGAAAGCATTACTTCAGTAAAAAATATTCAATTTTCCATCAAAATATAGCTTAACTGGGGAAATATTAACCAGCTGTAACAATATTGGATCAGGAGGGAAATAGCTGCAGATAGAATCTTATTTCTTAAAGCTGACTTTTCATCAAAACTCACAAGTTTTTTTTCTGCTTAAAAATTTCAATTGAAATTGTGATTTTGTATCCCCGTGGGAATCAGGTGCTTTCTGAAATCAATTTGGTTTAGTCAGGAATCCAACTTTCCATCCAGAAACAGTTTGGGCATCAAATGCTTACCTTTCTCTACACATTTCAAGTGACGCCCCCTTCCCCCACCCCAGCTCAGATCCCTCGTCTGCACATCACAGAAATTGCTGTTGAGTTTGTTCTGAAATGCTCGCAGTCCCTGAAGAGGTCATTAAGTGCTTCTTGGTCTTTATCCCCTCCTAGCTGTTTTCTGGTTTTCTTTTCTGAGCATGATGAAAGCCTTACCTGGGTGGATTGTAGTTGCACACATGAAATTCCCATATTTACTGGGACTTGGATAAAGAGCATAATTGTCTCCATCAAATATTGATCATTATCAAATCAGTTGCATATTCATGGAAGAGGCCTGAAGGGTTTATATGAGATCTCAGGATGAAATTCTTTACTGTGAAGGTGGTGAGGAAGTGGCTAAGCTTCCCAGAGAAGTGGTGGCTGCCCCATCCCTGGAGGTTTTCAGGGGCAGGTTGGATGGGGCTTTGAGCAACCTGATCCAATGGGAGATGTCCCTGCCCATGGTAGTGGGGGTGGAACTGGATGGGCGATGACTGATAGTCAGCTGAATGTGAACCAGCAGTGGCCCAGGTGGCCAAGAAGGCCAGTGGCATCCTGGTCTATATCAGGAGTAGTGTGGCCAACAGGACTAGGGAAGTGATCCTTCCTCTGTACTTGGTGCTGATAAGGCAACACCTCAAATCCTGGCTTCAGTTTTGGGCCTCTTATTACAAGATGGACATTGAGATGCTGGAGAGTGTCCAGAAAAGCCAACAAAGATGGTGAAGGGTTTAGAACACAAGCTTTCTGAGGAGCAGTTGAAGGACCTGGGGTTGTTTAACTGGAGAAAAGGAGACTGAGGGGAGATCTTATCGCTCTCTACAACTACCTGAAAGGAGGTTGTAGTGAGGTGGGTGCTGGTCTTGTCTCCCTTGTAGTCAGTGACAACACAAGGGTAAATGGTCTCAAGACGTACCAGATTTAGGTTGGATATTGGGAGCAATTTCTTTACTGAAAGGGTTCTCATGCACTGGAAGAGGTTGCCCAGGGAGGTGGTTGCGTCACCATCCCTGGAGGTATTTAAAGGATGAGGACATGACAACCCCAGGGACATGGTCTAGTGGCAAACTTAACAGGGCTGGATCGATGGTTGGACTTGACGATCTTAAAGGTCTTTTCCAACTGAAACCATTCTATGATTCTGTGATGTTAAGGTCCCTTCCAACCCAAAGCATTTTGTGATTCTATGAAGGAACTGGTTGTGCTCTGAATCTTTGGACACTGTTCTATGTACAGAATAATTGATGGTGTGTTATAAATGTTTGATTGGCATGATGTCGTGATGGTGCATTATAACACACGAGCTGTGCTAGTTATTCCAAGTGAATTCCTGTTAAACACCAGACCACTTTATACTATGGACACTGTCAAGAGAGCTGTGGAAACAGGTTTTAGGCTTTTTAGAGGCTTTCCTGATCCCTGCATATGAGTGTGTCCTGATTCTCGTACTACCCAGGCTGAGTTCCCAGGACACCAAGGCGATGGACAAAGATGCCCTTAGCAGTCCCTGGAAAGAATCCACGTGGATTCTCCACATGCAACATTTCAGGTTCCCTTAACATCAAAGGAACTGTTTGCTCCTTTCTTGATTTGACTTTTTCCAAGAGCAAAATCATCCCCGTTTTGTGATGAAAAGGGAGGTGGGTGATGCTGAGGAAAATGCTGTTGCTTTCACGCTGCCACCAAAAGGTTTGCAAAGAAGCTCAGCCAACTGCAAAGATCTGGTCAGCTGGGAACTCCTCGTCCTGTGCGGAGGGTTTTGGCCTTGGGCTTCGTGTATGGGGGCTCAAATACAAATTTGTAATTGGAGAATTAGGGGCTGCATGAGCAAAAAGCAAATAGTAAATGCCTATTTCACAAGGTTTTAAAAGCACTGGAGAGGTGGATTCATATAAAAGATAATGAACCATGGTATATTTGTTACAAAGCTAAGCAGCTAATCTGACATCCCCACGAAGTGACTGCTGTGTTTGCTGCTGCTGCTGACGGGGTAATGTGCTGTGTTTGCTAATGAGATTCTGTATCAGGGGGTTTACCAGGAATCCCATTCAGGAACAGCTCAATTTTAATAAGTGTCAGTCCTCACACGACCCTGACTACTACCATGAGTAGAAGTAGTAGCAGTAGTGCTCTGTGGTGCCCCGTGCCTCAGCCATGCACTGGATCCATAGGTGAGGCACTGGACAGGTTATCCAGGGAAGGAGTGGCTGCCCCATCCCTGGAGGTCTTCAGGGCCAGGTTGGATGGGGCTTGGAGCAACCTGGATTCAATGGGAGGTGTCCCTGCTCATGGCAGGTGGTGGAGCTGGAAGAACTTTGAAAGTCCCTTCTAACCTAAACCATTCTGTGACTCTATGATTCTATATTATGATCCCAGTGCTACATGGCATACAATGAAAACAACAGCAGTGATAACATCAAACCAAAATAAGAACAACAACAAAAAAAAGAACACGTTGAGATAACCACATGCAATTTGGACTAACCTTGCCCCAAGAACTCCTGCTGGCAATGAATGTTCCCCACTCAGCTTCATCCCTGCTCTACACACAGCTGTAGAATCCTTTGTGAAGCTGGAGTGTTCTCTGCTCTTATGAGAGTGGATTTGTATCTGTTCATCCTCACTGCCCTTTTCCAAATCTTTTTTTTTTTAAATTCTAGTTAAGAGCTTGTTTAAGGGTAAGAGCTTGTTTAGAGCTCACTGTTGTACACATGTGGAAAGGATTGTTTTCCCCATGTGCTTTTCTTTGCCTTTATCAATGCCAGTAGGTGCCTTGTAACTGCCAGCCCGTCTATGCTTTTGAATACTGTTCCATTTCTTCATAGCCAGTTTCAGATTTCACTGTTCTCCGTAACAGCACATCATATGCAAATGCTGTCTCCTTCACATTCGCTCCCTTTTCAGGTAGTTTAGGAACATTACAACCCAAATCTCAGCACAGGCTTTTGGGGAGCTCTGCTGGCAAGCAGTTTGATTTATTCCTGCTCTTTACTCCTGTCCTTTAACCTATGATGCGTTCCCACTCATGCCAAAGCAGCCAGTTCTTGTGGAGCTCCTAATGAGGGAACATGTAGGATGTATTTGGGGAATACATGTGCGGTTTATCCAGCTGGATCACTCGTCTCTACATGCTTGTCAGTTCCTTCAAAGAGCTCAGATGAACATCTGAAGCATTTCTTCTCATTGTACATCCATGACTACTAATTTATTCTGCTCTACAGCCTTTTCCAATTTTCCCAGTGCAGAAGTCAGGCTTGCTGCTCCGTGCTTCCTCAGGTTCCCCAGGAGTTCACTTTAAAAACTGGCATCCCATTTGCCACGTCCTATTCCTTTGGCACTGGGGCCAATTTAAGCAATAGGTTACAAGCCACACTGAGCAGCTTGGCAATTTCATATCTGAGCTGCTTTACAATGCTTGCGTGGATACCAGCTGGTCCTGATAATTTGTCGTTATTCACATTATCGATACAGATTAAAATCCTCCTTGCTGACATTTCACTCTGAGGTTTCTCCTCTAGCTTGTCCCTCCCACCACCAAAGTGTGCCAGTGAACCATGGTCTCAATGCTATGGTTTCAAGCAGTGCTGGGGAAGATTCAGTCTAAATATTAGGAAAGGGTTCTCAGGCATTGGTAGAGGCTGCCCAGGGAAGTGATGAAGCCACCGTCCCTAGAGGCATTTAAAAGACAGGTGGAAAATGTGCTCAGGTTCAGTAGCAGACAGGTAGAGCTGGACGGACTCAGTGATCTCAAAGATCTTTTCTAACCAAATGATTCTATGTTCAATGATTCAATTCCAGTGCAAAGAACTAACAGGGATTTGGTGCTGCCACTTTGTGCAAGCACTTCTTCACACTTTGGTGTCCTACTCGCTGCTCCGGGTCCTCAGTGTGTTTCCTGATGGCCTCTCTTTCTCAGGACTATGAGCTGCTGAAGGATCGAACAGAACTGAGGATTAGAGACAGTTTTGCCTTTCTTTTTTCCCATGTGAGTTCAAACACCCAGTGTCACAACCCAGCCTGGAGTCACCAGAGTAAGACTATGGGTCTCCCTATAAGATTAATGAGTTCAGGACTAAACAAAGGCAAAATGATGCCAAAAGATTGACCAAAAAGGGATTTATTTGTATGAGATTGGCATTGGCTGCTAAATCTGTGGTCAGGGAAAAGAAAGAATGGGAGAAAAGGAAGAAAAAGTTGAGAGAGAGGAGAGTGTAAGGACACCACCTGATCTCTGGGTGCTCTTCTCCCAGGATGGTTGGGTGTCACCCTACCTGATCTTACTAGTGTTATTCATACACTGAGGTCTGAAAGGGGAGGGATTCCTGGTAGACCTTGCACAGCGCTCCCTCTGGAAGATTCTGGAACTGAGTCTAGGGGGACTCTGGGGTTCCAGCGTGGTCTCTCCAGGCAGCAAACCACAGCCAGGCTGCTTGTGAGAGGGAGATAAGATGCTGAAGGGCATTGTCTGTGCTGCAGCCTTAACATTTGAAAACAAATGATTTAAGGCGAACCATATGCATTGTAAAAATCAGTCTCTGACACCTAGCCAAGTAATAGGATCCCCTGTTATTGTATGAGCCGTATGAATATCGTTCCTTCAAGCTGGCCTTTGCAGCCAGCTGGGACAGCCTCAATCAGCCACGCTCGACAGCAGCAGCCTCTATCATCTGCCCAGATTTCCTACCAGTCCCTGGTGACCAGGCTTGGAAATGAAACATATGGCAGAACGGAATTGTCTAACAGGTTTAAGGGGTCCTGTATTTTTTTTTTTAGGTTCTGAATTTCTTTTTCCTATAAATTCAAGAAAGCTTTAGAGCTAAAAGGTAATCCTTCCCCTAGTGCTACCTGTTCCCTTGAGGTCCCTTCTGTGACCATTCCAGCAGAACCTGGAGTCACCTAACAGCCCCAAACAGTCATTTTCTCACCCTTGAGATAATTTGTATCCGCTCCAGCTTGTTAGAGGGGCACTGATGAGGGAAGTGGGACAGGAGCACAGCTTTTAAGCATTATACCTGCTACCCAATCTCTGTGATGCCACTGCTCCATCCTGGCATCTCATGGATAGACATTACTCAGGCTTCTCATTAATGTTTAATGAAGAGAAATGCTTACTGAATTGTAACTGGAAAGAAACCACCTGGACTATTAAAGATGCCGTCCTGAGCCTTCGGTCTGCTCTATTTCCAAGGAGACTGCCAGGGTGAGTGGGCTGCAGCAGCAGAGGTGGGATCAGAGGAGAACCTCCCCGCCTTGCAATCGCACAGATGCACACAGGTCCACACTCACACATCCCCCGCTCTGGTTATGCTTGATCAGCAAAGCCAAGAGCTCGGAGGAGTCCCTGCAGCATGAAGGCAGCACCATGCAGAAACCCAGCATCACGACTATGAACCAAGATGCTGTCAGTGGAAACCGCAGTTGGAGAGTCTGACCATAAAAGCTGTATCTCATCTTTCCCCAGGCAGAGCTGCAAAAACAAGTTTTGCAGTGCTGGCTCTGAAGGGCTACTCAAGGATGCTTTGGCCACAAGCAGCTTTAGCTACCCAGGCAGCCCTGTAACAGAGCTGATAGAAATGCTTGAATACTGCAGAATGAGCTGTGAAACAGCCTCAGTGCAGGCTTCAGACCATTTGCCAGCTTCTAGGTAAATGCAGCTTTTGGTCTGTCTCGATTTTGGCCCAGAAGAGTGAGAAGGGCCCTTTAGTGGGGTACAAGGAGACCTTTGCAGAATGAGGAACACATGTCTCAGTGGTCAGTGCTTCCACCTCCCAGGGAAGCAGTCAAAGCACCAAGCTTGAAGCCTTTGGACAGCGCTCTCAGCCACATGGGGTAAACGTTGGGTTGTTCTGTGCAGGGCAGGAGCTGGACTCGAAGGTCCTTGTGGGTCCCTTCCAGCTCAGGACATTCTATGTCTCTATGATTCTACCATATTGATTGATTTGCTGGGATAAACTTCCCTTCCTGCGTTATTCACCACCACCACCACCTCTCCCCACAGCATTTATTCCTGTGGACAAATTTGCCATCCCTGGCTTAATAAAAGAAACAGTTATAGCGTTAAATGCAGCCCCAGCAGCATGAGAACCTCCTCACAAATTCTAAAATGTCACTTTGGAAGTTGGCACTTCATCTTTTTTAGCTGCGAAGGGTAAAGATCCTCCTCAATGCAAATTAGCACTGCAGCAAAGATGCCAAACCTTCTTTTCCTCCCCCAGTCATGGTAAGATTCAAGATTGCCGCATGATTAAGCTCTGGCAGCTTTCCCTCCCCTCCTCTTTCTAAAACAAACATTAAATTATGAAAATAAATGTAAAAAAATCCCTTATGTTACTGAAATCTGGATGTTATGGATCAAATGGACCGAAGTCAGAATATAGCAAATCAAAAGGTTACAGAGAAATATAAGCTCTTCATCCTTCATTTCACCAGCTTTAAATCAGTATTAAACGATTGCATTAAGAAGGCAGAATGTTAGAGAGGGAATTGGCTGAAATTTTGTAGGAACACTTTTAGCGAGGGGAAAATGCAAATGTGGTAACAACAAAATGTTTCGCAAATCCATATTTGTTTTGCAGCTTGTGCATTTATTAAAGACACTTGGGCAATGTCAGATTCCTTGGTTTCCAGTCATTGTGCTTTTTATAGTTTGAGGTTAATTAGAAACAAAAAAAGGATGTTCCCATTTTAAATTGAGATGTTTGTGGTTTGTCAAACAAATTTTCACTTTAACCAAAACAAATTCATTGACTTTCTTGTTTTCCAAAAAAAATTTGGAGTTTCATTTTGTTGGAGCTTGGAATAAAATTCTTTGATTCTGTGAAAAAAAACTGTGTCTACACATAAGCTAGGATGGAGTTAAAGTTTTCACCAGGATCTCTCCTTTAGTATTTTCTACCTCTTCAGTTTGCATCCTGACTTTGGGCAGCTTTTGACTTTTATTCATAGAATCATGGAATGTTTGGGGTTGGAAGGGACAAAGAACATTCAGTTCCAACACCGCTGCCATGGGCAGAGACACCTCCCTCTGGATCAGGGGCTCCAAGCCCCATCCAACCTGGCTTTGAACACCTCCAGGGATGCGGCAGCCACCACTTCTCAGGGTAACCTGGGCCAGGGCCTCCCCACCCTCACAGCAAAACATTTCTTCCTAAGATCTCATCTCATTCTCCATTCTTCCAGCAGAAAACCGTTCTCCCTCATCCTACCCCTCCCCTGCTTTCCTGCAGCCCTCAATCCCACTGTCCATGTCTACGACAAAGATGCCAAAGAGCGCTGGCCCCAATTCTGATCCCTGAGAAGTGCCAGAATCCTAAAACATGCTTGAAATGCATGAATGGTTCTAGCTAAGAAAAAAAAAAATCTGCAGCTCTTTCTGAATGAGAATGCTGAAGACCTGAGAAGATGCAGTAGAAAACAGGAGTGAGCGTGTATTTCCATTGAAGCTGGAAAAGGCACTGCCTGTGCTCAGGATCACAGCACCCCGGTATCTCCTGTGGGTGAGCTGCACCCCTCACACCTCAGCCCAGGAGCAGGGCGCTCGCCGGGTCTGTTCCTGTCCTGCACTGTGTGTTCCAGGGCTAAAGCTGGGAACCAAGGGAGAAGCAAGGGAGGAGGAATTTATCAGCCCAGATTTATACCTCTCCAATCCAGGTGAACGCAGCCAAGCTAGAGAGAAAATACAGATTTCAGCATGCAAGTCACTGCTTTTGCCTACTTAGATATCTCCCTGATAGCAAGATTGATGGCTTTCTGGCAGAGATGATTTCTCACTGTTGACGATAATGGGACTCTAGATGATTACTCAGATGGAGACATCTCTACTCTGCTTCAGTGTCTGAGCAGATGAATCCTTTCAGGGTCCCAATCACTCTGACACATGCCCATACTCCATAGGGAGCACTCGGCCCCACAAGATTCATGGTTCAGCTTGGTAAATGGTTCCAGGCTGGACAAAGCTATGAGCAACCTGAGCCCGTGGGAAGTGTCCCTGCCCATGGCAGGGGGGTTCGAAGTGGATAAGCTTTAGTGCCCTTGCTGACCCAAACCATTCTATGATTCTCTGTGGATGAGTTCAGGAGGATGAGGTCCTATCCTTCTTGGCCCCTAGCCCAGCATAGGTTGTACCCATCCAGCCTATAGCTCTCTCTCCATCCCAGGTGTTCTGGGTTTCTATTCCAGCTCCAGTTCAAGCCAGGTGAGCTGCTATGAAGTAAGACTCCTCCCTCCCGTAATTCAGATTAAAAACAACTCCCCCAAGATAAAACAATTCCCTCCCTGTCAGAGGAAGTGTTTCATCTGGCATTTTAACCCAATAAGAACTGTTTCACTTCACCAAAACCTCTATAAATTGTGGGTTTGGGGTCAACCTCAAACAATTATTTTTCTCTGGATCACTGGCCAAATCAGGAAAACAATTACTCGCATATCTCAACTCGTGACAATCAGACAAGGCAGCCTTGCCCTCCATTTGCACAAACAGCAGAAGGGAGGTGAAAGATCTGAGCCGTCACTAACGTACACACAATGCTGCCAGCTCCTGCCTTCCAGGGCCCAGAAAAACAAGTGATTTTACAGGAAGCAGCAAAGTTAATTATTTCTTGAGCTCCTTTCCCTGGAGCAGTGAGGGAAGGATGGGGCTGTGATTCAGAGAACGCACGTGGCTCAGATATTCACAGAAAAGTGTGCTTTGGTGCAGAGGTTAGCGAAGAAAAATGAAATGCAAGCAAACCCACGCTTCCCAGCCCTCATTGATGTTTCTAGGAAAGTGAGTGTAACCCTCAGAGCAGGCATAAGCTGAATGAGAGTCCAGCACCTCTATCAAGTGCTGTTTCCTATTAGACTTATTAGAGAGGTGATCTAATAATGACTGATCCTGGCCCAAAGCTGTTGATGATTAAATATTTGCTGTTTTGTAGAGGCGTCCTGGTGATTTTTTTTAGTAAATGCACTGGAGAGCATCTCTACTTCTGTTGCAGTCATTTCTTTAAGTAAATTAGTGTATGCAAATCAGAGAAATTCAGAAAACAAGGCAAATGCATTGCAAGTTCAGCACAGTAAAGGGAAGATGCTTTCCAAGGCTGTTAGCTACAGGTTCACATTAACTTCTCTCTTGGCACAGCTCACAGCCCTTCTTCATGCAAGCAGATTCATAGGATTATAGAATGGTAGAGTGGTTTAGGGTGTAAGAAAATGTAAAGCCCATCCAGTTCCAACCCCTCTGCCATGGGCAGGGACACCTCCCACTGGATCAGGTTGCTCCAAGTCCCATCCAACCTGGCCTTGAACACCTCCAGGGATGGAGCAACCACCACTGCTCTGGGCAACCTGGGTCATTGACTCCCCATCCTTAGAGCAAAACTTTTCTTCCTAAGATCTCATCTCAATCTCCCCTCTTCCAGCTTAAATCTTGACCTTTGTTTGCCTTGACTTTCATATGCAGGATCTGGAAATAATTTGTTGCAGTTTGTGAGATGATGCAGGCTGAATGTAGAAAGCAGGGGATATTTGGGACTCAGAGTAAGAGAAACACACCCATGTGGGCCAGCATGATATTCCACACAGTCTGACCTTGATATTTTTTTTCAAATTGTGAACTTAGAGTTTAGCATTCTCTCCTTCTTTGAGCAGACCAAAAGATTGGGGTCCGTCAAGGCGACACCCAAGAAATGGTGGGTGCTGGCCCTGCCTCTGGTGCAATACAAGGGCACCCATTCCGAATTTCAGTCCTAAAGTGCCATCTCAGGCTACTGCCTAAAAGATCTGCTTCTTCGGGCTTTGTGCATCTGCAGGGCTCTGGATTTCCATGCAAGATCCATCCGTTCCGACCCAGACAACGCACTGCACAGCTTTAGCACGGCTAAGTTTTAAGTGGTTCTAACAAAAAGCCCAGCGCTTCTTAAATAGCCAACGTTATCAGAAATTGCAGTCTGTGCGTCATTTTCAGACGCAGTCTTCCATGCCTGCAATTTCCTACCACGGGATCTTGATCTGTCCTTATCTGCAAAATTAGACTCTGTTTTCCTCGCAGTAATCTGCACCTTATGGGTGGATTTTTATGCTGTGACTGTTATTCATAAAGTTCACTTTAATAAACTGACAGAGGGAGCTCCTCCTGTTTGTCTCACTCAGGCAGGTTTTCCAAACCTTGACTCATCCTTGCATGTCTTTGTCTACCTTTTCTGTCTTTGACAATAGAGTTTAACAACGTGGATATCAGATATAAACCCAGCGGTTTATCTTGCTCTCCCTAATATTGTATGCAGTAATCACACCGCCTCTTTCTATGCAGTTAGCATTTCCCCGTGAATGAATTTTTGGCTTATGTTCACCACATTTGATGTCTCAAATGATCTCCAAGTCATTTGTGGGGTCATAGCTTTGCCATTTCTCAGCCTGGAGAAGAGAAGGCTGTGGAGAGACCTTAGAGCAGCTTCCAGTATAGAGGGCGGCTCTTCATCAGGAAGCGCAGGGACAGCATGAGGTGTAATGTGTTTAAACTGAAAGAGGGGAGATGAGATTTTAGGAAGAAATACTTTGCTGTGATGGTGGGGAGCCCCTGACCCAGGTTGCCCAGGGCAGTGGTGGCTGCCCCATCCCTGGAGGGGTTGGAGATCAGGAGGGATGGTCTTTGAGTAATCTGATCGGTCCTTTACCTGCTATCTCCTTGGTTTTCTAAGACTGCTGCACCTTATTCCAGCTCAGCCATGAAGACATCAAATGGTTTGGGGTTCAAGACAGCCCCCACCAAAGCAGCCAAGCTGGTGGGCAGCTCACTCTGCTGAGACTGTGTGGTCTGGGTAGGAGTATCCCACATTTTCTACGTGGGGTAACACCACTCCACACCAGAAACAAGTGGCTTCCTTACCCACTTCTTCATCAAGACAAGAGGAAGATTTTAAGTTATTCCTGTTTCCTTTGAGAAAGAGTAGCTAGTTACTGCACGATACAGTTTTTTTCCTCTGCTGACCTTATGTTTTTTATCATCAGTGGAGTGTGGCTTTTGCCAGGGTACTCGATTCTTCCCTTGTCAGTGGGGAGAAGCAACTTACAGAATACCTAGCCAGTTTACTCACTGCTTCCAAGCCTTCTGGAGGAGGACTGAGCCACTTGACAGCTAAAAATTTACACCGAGCCCTTGGTGCTGCAATCTGGTGCTTGCGGTGCTTGCAGAGAGCTATTCTCTCCCTATAATGAAGCGATCAGAGCCTCAGTGTGGGCTCTGTCTGCTCTTCATCCAAACCAGGGCGACAGGGCTGTTGTGTTTACCACACCACTGTGCAGGTGGGAGATTTGGATGTCATACAAAAACATGTCCGGCAGCTGGAGAAAGGTGCACCAGAGGAATTTCTAGCTTTTCTCCAAATGGGATCGCAAGACAGGCTGTGCAGAAAAAAAACATTTTGTAGCTTGCTGAGTGCATCACAACTGAGGTCTGATTAATGAGGGCTCAGCTGCAATGGGAAGGACACGTGGCTCAGGTGGACGCAAAAAAACCCATCCAAAAAGTGCACATCAGCCAGGTCTTCTGAATTACAACTTGCAAAAAAGACAACAATACATCAGTGACTTGGGATGAGGCTAGTGCAGAAAGAAAGGAAAAGCACTCAGGGTGAGCAGTGCAGCAGATCTACTCATTCCAGCTGCGTGGGATCCATCACAGCAGCACCTCTGCCAAATCCATCTGTGGCAATCAGAACCAAAACTAAACATTATTTTAATAAAAATTCAGTTACATTAGGAAAGAAATATGCTTTTAATATGAATATGGACTGAAGAGGTTAAATAAAGGCTAAGTGGATTGCAAAGACCCCATATCCAAGGCCAAGAACCCAAATATGCCCCTGATGTGTGAACTACAGGTCAAGTAGCAGCTATAGGCACAATATCAGCAGTTTATTACTCATCTTATGGGCTCCTCCTGCTTGATTTTTGCCAGTGGATACCAATGAATGAAGTGGTTTTACTTCCCTGTTACAAATTCATAACCAGAGGGGCTGCTCCGCTGATCTTATCTGATCTCCTGCTGATCGCAGAGCAACAGAATTCGAGCCCCAGTGTTATGGCTAAAGAAGAACAGATGCTCCAGCAAGATGTTCAGTCTTCACCTAAATGCTATAGCTGCAGAGAATCTTCCACATTTAAAAGCTGTGGGATAAACATAGCATTTTGCTAGGAGCAGCTTCCAGCACTGAAAGGGGCTCCAGGAAAGCTGGGGAGGAGCTCTTGATTAGGGAGGGCAGGGATAGGGCGCTGGGAATGTGAGGGTGGGGAGGCCTTGGCCCAAGATGCCCAGAGGAGTGGTGGCTGCCCCATTCCTGGAGGTCTTGAAGGACAGGGTGAATGGGTCTTGGGGAAACCTGATCCAGTGGGAGGTGTCCCTGCTTGTGGAAGGAGGTTTGGAAGTGGGTGGATGGCCTTTGAGGTCTCTTCCAACCCAAACCCTTCTTCGATTCTGCGATTCTCTGCTGTGGGTGCTAAAGATATCCCCACACCCTCATAGTTTATGCAGCCAGGAGTATTTCATGGTCTTCAGGGTACCACTGTGAAACCCATTCACGCTGGAATTTTCTCATGTCCCATGATTTCAAAGAACAAGCGTTGTGGTGGCTTTCTGTTCCCATCCCTCCAAACACAAATAACCCGAGTATCACAAGCGTGCCTAATTCACATGAATAATTTATGCAAAATAATAAGTTCCTGATACCAATAAACAGAATAAATACAGCTCCCAGAGACCACATTACAAACCAGGATTCATTTTTACACAGATATAAAACTGTTATGATCAAGTAAAGGGAGAAATAATCTCCGTCAATAACAGTTCCTTATTTCTTCATTGTTTTATTTGCCCAGTGCTATGTCTCTGTGCAGTGTACAATCCATCCCGCTGTCCTGGGGATGCTCCAAAGCTGTTCCAGCAGGTATTAGATTAATCATTTCTCATCACCAGACAGACATTGTTGGAGGCTTTTCTTGTTTCACTCGCAACGTTAGATCACTTTTAGCAACAAGCAGAGTAGGATCTGAACATATTTTCCCCTGCAGATACCGAGACACAGTCTTATTTATAAAATACATATTTTCTCTGTTAGTTTCATCCTGGCGTTCACTGCACAAGACATAAAATGCCATTATTGGACACCGGTAGCATGTCTGAATTCCCGAGCTAAAAGTCGGTGTAAACACTGCTTGTCATTGAGTGTTTCTTTTGATTTTTACTGATTTATTTTCCATTCAGGACCCCGTCATCTTTTCCCATTATATCCCAACTTGGAAGGTGTCCCTGCCTGTGGCAGGAGGATTGGAAGTGGATGATTTTTAAGATCCCCTCCAAACCAGTCTATGATTCTATGGTTCTCTGATTTTGACTTCTACCATTTTAACAGCCACTGAAGGGTTTGAGAGCTCAACACAAACATTTTGATGCACAATCTCCTTAGCAGTGTTAATTTTATGACAGTGTTTTGTGGACAACACTAATATCCCACCTTTCACACAGCAACACTTCTTGAAATGCATGGGGTAAGTAATTCTTTACTGGGTAACTCCTGGTTTTTTCTTGTTGTCTACCTAATTTCTAAGCTGCTGAGCAGCTCTAAAGAGCAGAGACAGTGCAGCAGTCACCTAAAATTCATATACTTCATTCTGACAGCTTTTTGGGATGGCAGTAAATACAATCCCATGCAACTTTTTAGACTTTTACCCCTGATTCAGCTTGCCAGATTACAGCAAGGATGATATTCAGCTGCATTTATTAAGCAGCACAAATTAGCTCCCTCAGTGGGAATCTCTCTCATGCTCAGCATGGAAAATATCAGGTCCCTTTGGAGGGGAAACACCTACCTCTGCAACTCTTAATTGCAACTGTTAATTGTCGGGCTGGAAGTGCTGGCTGGCTACAAATAGGAGCTGTAGGTGAAAAAGGGAAGATGAAATTAGAACAAAGGCAGCAGCGAAGTGAAAGCTTCTGTGCTTTGGGAGCAAAGCAGTGGGGACGTGTGGAAGAGATGAGAGAGCTGGGCTTCTTCAGCCTAGAGAAGAGAAGGCTGTGGAGGGACCTTAAAGCAGCTTCCAGTATTGAAAGGGGCTCCAGAAATGCTGGGGAGGGGCTCTTGATCAGGGAGAGCAGAGATAGGATGAGGGGGAGCAGCTTTGAGCTGCAAGAGGGGAGATGAGATAAGATCTTAGGAAGAAATGTTTTGCTGTGAGGGTGGGAAGGCTCCTGCCCATGGCAGAGGGTTGGAACTGGACGGGCTTTAACTTCCCTTCCAACCCCAACCATTCCATGATTCCCTTACTCACAAAGAAAGCTACCCTTGGAAAAGGTTTGATTTCCTCATGTGGCATGAGCTGGGAAGCCAATATCTGCATGGGAGAAGGTGAGTTTTCACCGTTCTCATAGTTTTTCCTGACGCCAAACAGAAGAAAACTCCACACAACAACAAAACGCACTTTCAAAGTCTTGTAAAGAAGTTTTGTTTCTCAAACATTTTGCCTAAAAATAGAAGCAGGGAATGAAAACAGTAATTGAAAATTAGTGTCACTCCTTCAAAAGCAATTTCATTTAGAGAAACACTGTTTCCTGCATTTAAAAAGATACATATTTTTGGAATTTTTTCATGCTACTCCAATTAACACCATGCAGACAAATACTCTTTTTTCTGACTATAGGACAAATGCAGCCGAATCCACACTTATTATTTTTATTACATTCTCGTGGCATGAGATATGGACTTTTTCTGTCCTCTAGCAGATCTAAAGTCACTCCTTAGAAATCCCAATGGCAATTTCCAGGGTAAAGCATATTTATGGCCCATCTCAACACAGAAGGGCCATTCTCCTTAGGCATTTGCTGATACCACTACTTTTCTCGGCATATTTAGCAGAAATAGGTTTAACAGCTCCTGCCACAAATCTGCCCATCCCTTTTATATTTCCTTCCCATCTCTCACTGAGGACCTTATCTGCAGAAGGGTTTTACCATGAAGCCAAGAAACACAGCTGGAAGAAGCCTTGATCCTTACACCACCAGCTGGTATTTGCAGTTTGACCTTGGGTTCCCCCAGATGAACTTTGGCATCCGGACAATTTTATCTTAAAATAGGTGTTCAGATGGTTTGTATAGGTTGCCCTTTGGAAGTTCTTGTCCTCCTTACTTTGCAAGGAGCAGCTCAGATTTTGGAAGCTACCTTTAATTTCTCAGCCCATCAGCACCACTGTGAGGATCACAGAATCATAGAATGGTTTGGGTCAGAAGGAATACATCCAGTTCCACTCCTTGCCATGGGCAGGGACAACTCCCACTGGATCAGGTTGCTCCAAGCCCCATCCAACCTGCCTTTCAACACCTTCAGGGATGGGGCAGCCACCACTGCTCTGGGCCGGGTTTCACCACCCTCACAGCAAAACATTTCTTCTTAAGATCTCATCTCTACCTTCCCTCTTGCAGCTCAAACCCATTCCCCTCATCCTGTCTCTGCCCTCCCTGATCAAGAGCCCCTCCCCAGCTTTCCTGGAGCCCTTTTCAGTACTGGAAGGGTATCAGTGCTCTGTGACCATGTGTAGCTATTCCATGTGCGGGATGTGAAGAGAGGGCGGTCACTGTCTCTGGACAGTCCCACTATCTGTACAGGGCCCTGTACACCAGTGTGAAAATTACACACACATTCCCTCCTGGGATTTGGTTTGTGCCAGAATTCAAAGCAGCTTATCTTTCTCCACGAAAGCATGATCAAAGACTCCCTCCCTTGAGCTGATTCCAGCAATATTCCTCATCAAAAGCAAGGGAAAAAAACCCACATATTTGCCCGTGGTTGTCTTCAAAATCAATCCCCCTGTCTCAGGGGGCTCAGGGCTGCTGTCCCCCTCCCAGTCAGCTTTGGTGCTACTGGCATGATTCTTCTTTTCTCTTCATCACCTTTGGAAAAAAAATCCACCAGTTGTAGGAATTGAGGTGTTTACAGTTGCTTATCTTCCTTTTGATCTCAAAGTTTGTACAACATTTCATCCCCTTCTTTAGTTGTATCATTGCTTCTGCACAGATCACTGAGAAAAGCCTTATTGCAGAGCTTCGCCTCTGAAGTCAGCCTGGCACCAGTGCCCCAGTGAAAGTGTTTCCACCATCCTCTCCTGTGGCCTCAGTTCCCTCTGTTTATCTCAATACTTGCAAAGGATCTCCCACACTTGTTTTATTAAGCAACCTGTATGGCAGTGACTGCAGGCAGGGCCTGTTCTTCCTGCACATCTGTATATAAGGGAGGTTACGTTGCCTCCAAGGTCTCCATGGACAATTCCTGTAAAATAGTTCATCTCTACCAAAGTTTTTCTTTCAGAAGCGATTGTGCTGGCTCTTTTCCAAGCACCTGCCTGTGCTGAAGAGGTGTGAGAATATCCAGGGGCAGGAACTGATATATCAATTTATCATGAAGCCTCATGATACATTGAGGGATGTTGCTAGGCTTGTCTGCATCCACACCATCATGCTGGAGGATTCCCAGCACCTACTTATCCTCATTGACCCCATACTGATGTCCCTTTGAGTCCTACCCTGGATACACACTCCCTTGGGAGGAAAACCTAAATGCAACTGAAAAGCTTTTGCATGTTTGACTTCTATCTCTTCACCCCATGAGGTGATAACACACCAGATCTGGGTCCTACAGTGGGGACTGTTCCTCAAACCCTTATCCAGGACCAGTGCTACTGGTAGCCTGAGGCTGAGTGTGGCATGTGGGAGAGCCTCTCCTGGTGCATCCAAAGCTGATGGAAGCATTCTCCAGTGGCCCTACACACACCTCTTTACAAATTTCTTTCAGGTAGTTGTAGACAGTGATAAAGTCTCCCCTCAGCATCCTCTTCTCCAGGCTAAACAACTCAAGTTCTCTCAGCCACTCCTCATAAGACCCTCTCCAGTCCCTTCACCAGCTTCATTGCTCTTCCCTGGACATGTTCCAGGACTTCAATGTCCTTCTTGGAGTGAGGCACCCAAAACTGAACCCAGGATTTGAGGTGCAGCCTCACCAATACCAAGTACACGGGGAGAATCACTTCCCTGGTCTTGCCGGCATCTTTCTACCAGTCCCATCAGTGTCTTAGATAAAAGCTAAAATTACATTTTCTACCCTGTCTTGGATCCTCTGAAATCTTCCTGCAACTTGCTGACCTGGGAATGACAGGCAACATGGTCACCTTCTGTGGATCCCTGTCAGAACTGGAGCCTTCAACAGCTCGTGTCTGCCCTGCACCAACCTGGCTAACACTCATCTGCCTGTGTGAAAACACGTTTTAATTGAGCAGCTCTGCTCATCCAGGAATTTAGCTAAGGCTTTAAAGCTGCTTGCTTTCATCTGTCTATGCCATCCTGCCAGTCTGGATGTTATCTGCAAATTTTAGATTTATTTTTGGATAATTGATAGAAACGTTGAGAAGTACAAAGGCTTCACTGTTTCCCTGAGATCCTGACAGAAATGTCCCCATTCAGTGACAGTTTTGTGTTGATTACTACTGTTTTGTAGTCTGTTGTCACTTCCCAACCCATTTAACATGGATTAGGTAATGCCCAAATCTAATGTTTAAAAACAGAATATGATGTCAGATCCCTTGCAGAAGGCTTTGATGGGTTATATCTGTCAGCTCCATGCTGAGGGGGACTGCAGTGCCATGAAGCCCAGCGATTTTGTCAGTTTGTCCCGCTTTATTCATGCCATACACAATGGTCCTTGATGTTTAGGACCAAACAGCACAGAAGGAAAATTTAGACTTCAAGGTCATAAAATGATAGAATGTTCTGAGTTGGAAGGGATGCACGAGGATCATCAAGTCCAACTCTTCCGACCCTTCCTCCAGCTGAGGTCCAGGATTCTCAGTCTAAACAGGAATTTTCTCTGCCCTGAGGGCTGGCCCTGCTGAAGTGGAGCTCCAGTATTCCCAGTCAGTGCTCCTCTTGAAGGGCATCTTGTTGTACTCCAGCAGCAGCACAACCTTTCTGCGAGGTTTTGACCTTTCGCTACTTTTTTCAGCATCCCCCTATGTGCTGCCAGCGCAGTGAATGGGGGATCCATAGGGAGCAGGGAAAGGAGCTCTGCAGGGTCTGTGCTCAGCAGCTCAGCAGTTGCCCTGCTCCCCAAAGTCATAGAATCATGCCAGTTTGAAAAGACCACTAAGATCATGAAGTCAACCATCAGCCCAACCCCACTGTGCCTACTAAAGCATGTCCCCGAGTGCCACAGCCACACACTTTTTTGAACCACCCCAGGGATGGAGACTCCACCACTGCCCCAGGCAGCTTCTGCCAGGGCTTCACCACTCTGTGCGGAAAGGAATTTTCCTAACATCCAAACCAAACCTCCCCTGGTACAACTTGAGGCCATTTCTTCTCATCCTGTCACTTGTTACTTGGTTGAAAAGACCAACACCCACCTCACCACAATTCATCTGGAGCTCACTCCACTCTGCAGCACCTTCGCTGGTCCCTTCCCACCTCACAGCTCCCCTCTCTCTCTGCCCTGCCCACCCACCAGGGTGTTGGGATGAAGGCAGATCTGGTGCTCTCCCTCTGGCAGCCTTTGCTGCGCTCCTTGCAATTATTTCTCCCTCCTGTCCAGTCTTTAGAGGTGTAAACATTGGGCTGTATGAGTGCTTGGCAGCAGCCCAGGAGCAGCTCGATGTGTCAGGATGTAACACGAATTGCAGTGGGGATTTTTTATCATCAAGCTCAGCTACAAACAAACCTTTAATTAATTCCTCCACCAAGTTTTGCTGAGCTCATGGCCTCCAATTCTACTGGGAGGCTAATTAACCTGAGCTTCTCCCTTCCATGCTCCTTGCTCAAGACTGTCAGTTTTCACTTGTTGAATCTCAATGCCTTTCGCTGCTGTAACAATCTGCTCTTCTCCACCAGGCGCCTCTCGCCCCCGGTGCACAGGCTACGTTTCTTTTTTGCTTATATGAGCTCATGCTACAGCTGCTTGAAAAACAGCTCAGTTCACACTTCTTTGCAGAAAAAAATTGACTTTTTGCAAATTTCCCCCTTAGCATTGGAGAAGGAAACCGCCCAGGAATTGCAGTTTTCCACTAAAATTTTCAGTTTTCAAAAACTGTCAGGTTTTCTTTTTTTTTTTTTTCCCTCTGAAATCTGAAGTGCTGTGGAACGTGTTCTTGCTTTCAGAAAATCATAGAATGGTTTGGGTTGGAAGGGATCTCAAAGCCCATCCAGTCTCAACCCTCTGCCATGGGCAGAGATGCCTCCTACTGGATCAGTTTGCTCCAAGCCCCATCCAACCTGGCCTTGAACCCCTCCAGGGATGGGGCAGCCACCTCTGCTCTGGGAGACCTGGGCCAGGGCCTCTCCACCCTCACAGCAAAACATTTCTTCCTCAAATTTCATCTCAACATCCCCTCTATATATCCTATTATTCTATGATTCCCAGCAAACCACACCTGCATTTTCCAGGAGGACCACCCTCTCATGATGCTCTACAATCACCCCCATGCAAGAGGGATTTAAGAACAAGCCCACCATAAAGCATGACAAGGAGAAAGGGGGCTGCCCTGGGACAATTCTTCACCTCCAGCATCCTTCTCCCCTGGCTGGCCACGTCCGAGATCACTCTCTTGAGGGACAGAAACAGAGGAGGGACCAGACTTGTGTTGCTTGTCCCCTGCAGAGCTCCCAGGGCTGGGGGGGTGAGGAAATGGCCTCTCCCTGGCTGCCTCAGGGACTTGCGCTTAAGTGTGGGCTGCTATTTCTAAGCTTTTTCTTCCACAGTATAAACCTGAAATAGAATCAGTTTAACAGGGGCGCTTTTTTGTTGAACACACATTTTTCCTCTTTTCAGGCCTCCTGAGGAAGGGAAGAAAAGAAAGGTGGAAAAACACTGACATTTCTATTGGATCCCAACAATTTTTGCCATTAAACGCCTCAAAGATTATTTGCATATTGGGGGCACTGACTGACAGTGGCTGAACATGAGCCAGCAGCAGCCCAGGTGGCCACAAAGGCCAACAGCATCCTGGTTTGGATCAGCCATGGGGTGGCCAGCAGGAACAGGGAAGTTATTCTTCCCCTGTACTCGGCGCTGGTGAGGCTGCACCTCGAATCGTGTGTTCAGTTTGGGACCCTTCACTCCAAAAATGACATTGAGGGTCTGGAGCACGTCCAGAGAAGGGAAAGGAGTGAGCTGGGTCTGGAGCCCAGGGCTTCTGGGAGCACCTGAGGGACCTGGGGGAGTTTAGCCTGGAGAAGAGGAGGCTGAGGGGAGACCTCATTGCTGTCTGCAGCTCCTGGAAAGGAGGTTGTGGTGAGGTGGGTGCTGGGTTCTGCTCCCAAGTAAGAAATGACAGGATGACATTAAACAGCCTCGAGTTGCACCAGCATGCCTCAAGCCCCCAAAAACTCAAACCAGGAGGCAGCACCTCCAAGTGCAGGTGCCCAGCTCTCAAGTGGGCTCACAGAGGCAAAACAGACCTGGAGGAGGAAGGAGGGGGAGGACAGACTTAAAATAAGATTGTTGAGGAAAGCAAAAAAAAAAAGAAAGAAACACTCCACCACACACCCTCTCAAATTCGCCTGCTCTGGAAATGTGTGAGCTTCTCTGAGGCTGTAGACCTGAACAAAGAAGGAGCTCTAGGGACTGGGTCTAGGGACGGGGCCTCCATGGAGAAGAGAAAGCCCTATATAACAGCACAAAGGCCCTGCAGGGGTGGAGGTGGATGCCAGTTATCCCATCACAGCATATTAGTGCACTTTGTTTCTATATTATTATCCTCCTGTTGCTCGAGCCATTAAAAACTGTCTCTAAATAGCTCGGCGTGGTGATTTACTAATTGAGTTAACTTGGCTGCAGTGGCTCTGGTGCAGAAGGATGTGGTTTGTGATTAGATAAGACCGTTGCCCCTTTCGAAATGAACAACACATTAAGAGGTTTTTCTAGGTCACGGCAGACTGCTCAGCACAGCACTCTGCCAAGCGCAGCACAGCCCAGGGCCCCAGCCCAAGGCACACAGTCATTACAGCTAATGAAGGGCTGTGCTCTCCTTTCCCTGGATGAGACATGGAGTCTGAGAAAAATCCAGGAGCATCTCCAAGCTGGAATCATTGTCTTCTGCGTCAGAGTTCAGTGAGGCCAAGTCAGGCTGCTTAGACATTTCAGGTCATGCTGCAATTGTAGTGAAGGAGGGTTCTCCATGCTCCCAGGGGAGGCATGTGCTCAGATATCCCCACAAGATGAATTCTCACTTCTAGGCCTCAATTCAAAGCTCAGCAGCACCATGCCATGATGGTCTTTTGCCCAGAGAAGTCATGGATGCCCTGGAGGTGTTGAAGGCCAGGTTGGATGGGGCTCCCTGATCCGGTGGAAGGTGTCTCTGCCCATGGCAGAGGGATGGAACTGGATGGGCTTTGAGGTCCCTTCCATCCAAAACCATTCTATGATTCTTTCAGGACAAAAACCACTGGACCTTTCCCTGCATTCTTCTTGCTTTCCCCTAGTTTTACCAGCACCAGGTTGACCAGGACCTTTGCTTGCGCCACTATCCCAAAGGAGCAGCCAAGGGAACTGCAGGGTACAGGTGTGAGGGAAAGCAAAGCTAGAAAGGGGCTGGGACAAACTCTGAGGAAAAAGCACTGCAGCCAGGGTCCTGAAGCCACCGTTCTTCTAAAGTGCTTTCAGCCATGGAGGTGCACTGGAGAAGACCTCCCACAAGTGAGCAGCTCCCGTGTCACACCTTCATTGTTCCACAGAAGCAGCTGAATCTACCCAGCTCAAAGCACAGAAGGGAGCTGCAACACATCAGAGGAGACAAAGCTGCTCTCCTCGCAGCTCAAGCGCCAGCCAAGCGGGTGGACTGGAACATGAAATGAAATCCCATTTAATAAGAAAACTGAAAGTTTT
Organism: Piaya cayana; assembly: GCA_013389865.1. Classification (NCBI taxonomy): domain Eukaryota; kingdom Metazoa; phylum Chordata; class Aves; order Cuculiformes; family Coccyzidae; genus Piaya; species Piaya cayana. The sequence continues at coordinate 15,146 of WAAB01002932.1, read as the reverse complement.
TAACAAGTGAAATCATCTCGGATGGAGCCTGGATCCCCCCTGTCAGCCGAAAGCTTCAATTGGCAGCCAGACGAGCACCTGTCAGGGCTGGGCTGGAGTCATTAGGAAGATCAGAGTCCTGGCAGAACAGCGGGAGGCTGGACGCGATGACCTAATTTGCGTCCCTTCTAGCTCAAAAAAGCCTGTGATGTATTTTTAATGAAGCACACACAATAAACTGCTAACATAATATTAGAGGCTCACTTCAAAGCTCAAATAGGCAGGGAAATCAAGGTGAAAGTTTCTGAATTCATCATTATTATGTGTCACTCAGCTTCACTATGACAACCCTGTGGTGCACCAGATGCTTCCTTTCCAGTCTTTGGTACATAGTTTGGAACTCACCTTCCTCTTCATCTTTTTCAGGCAAACCAGAAAGAACCTGGAAAGTATAAAGCTTGACAGGACAACCCTTGCACCTATATATGTTGTTCCAGCCCCACAAAAGGTTTTATAAGCAGCAAACTTCAATGACTCAGGGGTCATACCTTAGACAAGCTTCAGGCCACCTGGGTTGCTTGTTGTTCTGCTGGCCCCTTCTCATCGTATAACTGGTGTTTGTGAGGTTTATGATTTCATTCGAAGCGGCAGGGAGCAGCAAGAGTAGGGGAGCTTCCTCAGGAAAGGCAAGCCAGGAGCTGAGCAGGATCCCACAGCTGGAAAGGGACCCACCAGCTACACCCTGTTCCACAGGACATGAGCGAGGAAACAAGATCAAGGGATGGTGGCCAGGTACATCCAGGAGTCCACATCATTAAGGCAATATCGCAGCAATGAGGGAGGTCCAAGATGAAACCAGGCAGTCAGTCCACATCTAGTGATCACCAAGCAGGTCCACAGGGACATGTCAGGTCCAAGGTCAAGCCATGAATTGAGCCCACAGCTGGGGCTCAGAGCAGCAGAGCTCCAAAGCCAAGCAGGGGCATGACTATGGCTAGTTGTGGGCCAGTGCTCCTCCAGCAAGGCTCCAACAGGGACTGAAGGCACAAGGCTGAACATAAAGAGAGCTCCTAGGCCCACATTTTGGGTGGAAACCACAAAAAAAAGGCTGATCTGGATCAGTAGGTCCTATTAGTTTATTCATAATCTCTCGGGTTCTTTAAAAACCGCAGCTCTAGTGGAGACAAGTAATATATTCCTGACGGAGGAAAGAGTGGAAACAATTCAGAAGCCAAATGCTCCTGTGACTGCACCTAAATATTCCTGACCTCTTCAGGATACAAAAGTTGTCAAGAACAATCTGGTCAAAGGTCAAAGCATCTCTCATATCCAACGAAACCAATAACGTGGCAAGAACTTACCAACATGGAGTCCACACAGATCTTGATGTTGAACCCCTCTGGTGGGGCTGCTGTTGCTGGAAACATTCCTAAAATCACAGAATCATAGAATGGGTTGGGTTGGAAAGGACCTCAGAGTCCATCCACCTCCCACTGGATCACCTACTCCAAACCCCATCCAGCCTGGCCTTGAACACCTCCAGGGAAGAGATACACAACCTCAAAACTTATATAATAAAATTAAACATCCTAGTGTATTTTCCATTGCCACCCCTAACTCATAGGAATCAGGTGAATGAATGCATTTTCAAATCTTCTTGTCTGAGAGACTTCAAGTTGATTTCTCTTCGACACCCTTCATCCCCACCAGCCTCACCCCTACAGTCCCACCAAAGTCAGTCCAGCAGCACGGGAGTGAGGAGCCAAAAATAAGCATTTAGCAAAATACAGAATTTAAAAGTCTTGCTTGGAAACCTTGTTAAAATTGCAGCTTTTACTGCCCAAAGCAAATGGGAACATTTAGTCCCAGCGTCTTGAAGTCAACTTGAAATGCACGTGAATGTCTGACACCAGCGGGTGAGAAGCGTGTGGGCTGCCCAGCCGTGCCAGGTCTTGTTTTAGCTCTGTCTCTAATTGTCATGCAGAACGAGACTGAACCTTCCAGGTAACCTGGTGTTAATTCCACTGCGTGGCGGAGAGGAGGATGGTGAGAGCTAATGAACAAGCAACAGTGATTGATTCCCGTCTCAGTGTCAGGACACTGAATGGCTGTTTGTCAAGAAACAAGGAAATGTCACTGGGATTTGTAAGCGCTTGTAACCATTACATAAAGCACTTTGAGTAAGAATTGCATAAGATAACTTTCTGAGACCGCTGCTCTGCAAGTGTGTTAATCCAACCATCGGCTTTTCTTGACATTTCTGCAAACAGCTTATAAATATTCCATGGGAGTGGTTGCTGCCACTGTTGTTGTGGTCTGAATGGAAATACTGGGAAGAAAAGAGCAGCTCTGCCCTTCTTTAGCAAGCGTGCAGCTCAATTAGAGCCCTCAGTCAGACTACTCCAGAGCTTTGCTCCGGTGAAACAAAAAGCAGGCAAGAGTCCTGCCCTTCTCTTGCTGAAGGAAAGGCTTGGATGTGTGTGAAAGCCCAGTACAGCCTCCTACCACCAGCCCCTCTGCACCCAGATTTGCACTGGGACAGAGCTGAAATAACTCATCCAGGGTCTCATGTTGTACATGTGATTCTGCTGTGAATTGCAGCTCAGCCAGAGCCCTCTCTGGTGCTTGACCCCAAGTCTCAGAGGCTAAACACAGAGTTTCTCAAGCAGGTCAAGGCAGTGGTGGGGAGTCTGAGGTCTGAGGCTCTGGAGGGCACACCTCTAGGTGGGACTGTCCTTGGTGGGGGCTGTAAAAGCAAGATGCCAAGCCCCTCCTCCCAGACATGGGTACGCTAGTGGCTAACACACCTCATGGGCAGCAAGAGATGATCCCGGGCCTTTTGGGGCAATGGGAGGGATCACTCAGCAACCCTGGTGAGAGATGCTGTGCTACTGGGCCATGTCAGCTGTCCATGCTGTGAAGCTCCTGGTCCTTCTCTAGAGAAGCTGGATCAAACCACACTAAAGAAGAACAGGGTCTTACAGCTCAGGCAGCAGCAGACACACATGCAATGAGCTCAGGAGTGCTGGTTTAAACCCCACGGACCTCAACCAGGTGCAGCTTCGCTGTTTAAAAACAACAGCTACCCACTCCTGTGATAAAGTCCAGCACTCTGTCCTCATGCCAGCCTCTGCTGTCATTCCCTCTCTGTTTTGCATCCAAATACTCAAACCCAGCCACAGAACAACAGATGCAAGTAGGAGCCAGGCACAACCACAGCACCACAAAGGCGCTGAGCCATGAGCAAACCACTGCCAGCAGACCCGACCCACAAATAGACCATTGCAGATGGACCCTGACACAAGTAAACCACTGCTGATGGAGCCACCCACCACCGACACGCTGCGAAGAAGCCCAGCCTGTGACTCATCCAAGCTACCGCGCCTGTGCCGGTGCCATGCAGAGTGCGGCAGCCTATCAAAAGCTATGATTTCATCCCAAAAGATGTTACTGTTTTTGTGCTTGATGACAGCTGGGTCGTTTTGGTACCTGCTGACCTAGAACAAGTGTCTCAAACTGTACCGAAGGTGGGTCATTGCGAGGTTTGAAGTACCTCATCGTTTTGCGAGTGTGCAGAGTATACTTTTATTTCCATCGTGCCTTTCCCTTGCCAAGTCTCCATTATCCCTATATATAGATGCCCTGGGAAACAATTCCATTAACTCTCACTTGCCTCAGCACTTCCCCATGCGGTGCCACAGTTATGGCACAAATCAAGGGATCTCTAATTAGTATTTCTGTCCCTGGCCTGATTCAAATGCTTGGGCTTGGCTTTAGAGGGAAGGGCTCTGTATAATTCACAGAATCCTTGCCCTCACCATGCTTGTACCCAGAGTTCATGCTCTCTCCATAGCTTCTCATTAGCATTCATGACTTCATGGTCGAATACCATCCCTAAGAAAGCTTTCCCTCTCTTGCCTTTTCTCCATTCCCTGGCCTACCCCCATCTCACAAGGACTCTGGGGTTTTATGCTTTTCTGGTTTTGAGAAGGAGGCAGAATGGCAATAGCTCTTCTCCCTCACTGTTTAATGACAGGGAACTAATCCAGAAACACAACTTTGAATTAGAAGCCCTTCCAGCCTCTATTATATCTATGCATGGTGTTTGTTTGTAGCAAAACTCAGCAGTTCAGATAATCTTCTCCCTGTCAGAGCAAAGACGTGTGGCAACGCCACTTGATCACAGGTTTAGGAGAACCTATTTAGGAGCAGAGATCTCAGCCCTGTGGAATCACAGGCAGCTGGGCATTTGCCCCATGATCTTCTGTGAGCTCATGGGGAAGGACAGGGAAGAGTACGTGACTAAGCAGACCTCAGATAAGCATCTTTAAGAGCCCCACATATTTATCATGATTTCAGTCTGGGGACCCAAGTGGTGTCTTTTAGCAGCTTTTAGCAGGAGAGTCACAATGCTGCTGTCTGGAAGACAACTTGGACATGAGAGTCCTCTGTTTCAGCAGAAGGGCAAGAGAGGCCAAGGCAACTTGTATGTTCTCTTATATCCAGTGGAATGGGGACAAGTGGGGAGGAAAGAAGCTTCCACTGAGCATCTAAGTCCTTTCCAGTCAACCTCTAGGATTTCTTATGAACCAGATCATTAGTGGGGTTCCTTTCAAGCTGCATCACCCTGCTCCTCCTCCCCAGCTTTGATTGAAAAAGTCTTGCTTATGGAAATGGTGTCAAAGCCACAGCATCTCTCTACAATTTTTGATCTTGATGAATCACAGTTATCTGTTTAAAAAAAAAGAAAAAGAAAGCCTTCAAAACTAGCTTGATTAAATCACTTTTACATTGTATGTGTCTATGGCAGATGTTGCAACTTGACAGCATGATAGAGAGAGATGGGCACCAGCAGAGAGAGGCTCACCACACCTGTGTCAGACACTTCACTGAGGATGGGACAAATCACCTCTTGGGGACACACAAATTTGGGTTCCACTCTCCCATCCACAGGCAGAGGTAGAGCTCCATCTCCCTCATGGGTAAGAAGGAGGCAAGGGGCAGTAATGTAAATCCCGTTTAACTCAGTGACATCTGAGTGTAAAATAAGTCTAGGAATATCTGGAACACTTGTGCCAACCCCAGCAAAGAATGAAGTAGAAGAGAAACTGCCTTTCTTTCAAGTCCTCAAAACCTCCCTGCCCTCACCAATACCAGTGCTCACCCCTTGTCTCTTCCAACCTCCTACTGGTGTTCCCGCTTTCTGCTGCATCCCCTTCTTCAATTGTTTGTCATTCCAATGCCCTTCTGATGCCTGTAAACACAGAAATTGGCATCTGGACAGCAGGAAATCTAGGAAATTAGCACAAGGGACTCTTCTGGGCTTGTGGCCAACGCGTACTCCTAAGAGCCACTGAAAGCACAGCAGAGTCGAGCTCTGGAAAGCAGAAAGAGTGTCACTGGCTTGGCATCAAGCGACTCCTACTCCATTCAGGGTGACAGGAATGTGCTGGTCTGCTTTACATTAACCACAAGGATCATCAAAGCCAACTGCTCTGCGATACGGATTTGGGCAAATCTATAGTTTAATAAGGAAAAGCAACCTGCTGGCAAACTCTGCAGAACCCTGCTGAACCTGGAGTAGGTACCATTGGCAGCACAAGGAGCACACAGCTAGACCCAGGAAATAGCTTTATGGCCCACGGTGTGATAAGGGGCACCCACACATCAATGGTTTAATTTCCATAGCATCCCCAGGTTGAAGATGGGGGTCAGACAGAATATGAAGCCTCTTGCACAGTGACCCCGTGAAGCCCTGGTGGCACAACCAGGAATGGCCACCAGCTCTCTAGCACAATCAGCCTTACCAGACCTGCAAGGCCAGGAGCTACATGTTTGGGGAGATACACTCAATGTCATAACTACATGCTTGAGTGCTGCTCCACGCTGGGACTGCCTCCCGATTCATTAATCACAGTGCTGAGTCTAATTATCTATGTGGATTTGAAGCAAAATGGTCCTGCCCAGCTTATTGGGATTGTTCCCTAACCTTCCTCTGCCTGCAGTCTGGATCCTCAGTTGGGCTAATATTTCCTACGCTGTTCTGAGCATCCTGAAATATGAATGATGTTGGGTGAGCGTGTGGGACAGTTTGGAGGGAAACAGGAGCTTTAACAGAGAATTTTTCGTGCAAGGCAACCCTTCGTCGGCACCAGTTAAAGGTTGCATAACCATGCCAAGCGTGTCTTGGTTATTACTGTCATGTTTAATACTCAACCTGCCTTCAGATTGGGGATTACTCAACACCCTTTTAATTTTTCAGCTCTTTAGCTGTTAGCGTGCTTCACTCCTTGCAGATGACAACACTTAGGAAAAAGAAATCTTTATTTTATATCTTTTTTTTTTTGTATACTGGTACACAAGTAAAATAAAATGCATATCTATATATACTGCAATCTTGTGAAGGAAAAGGCAGCATTCTTTAACAAATGCTGCCCGTAAACATGGTGTGATGGAATGAATACAGAAAAAAACTGCAATATTCATAAACAAAAGATTAAAACAGCATCAAATCCATTACCTCTGCAAATGGGAACCTGCAATATTGTTCAGTGAGATGTCAAGTTACAAGCAGACTTTAGACATTCTTTTCAGAGCATTTCTTACACTTTTATTTCATTTGTATGGGGTTTTTTTTCCCTGTAAATAAACCAATTTTCTTTACCATCTGCTGTAGCAAAAGCTGCTTTGTGGACAAGTGCAGTTCCGAAGACCAAAGGTATAATTCACAGGTTTTCAGGACAAATAAATTATGTACATCTCGGTGTTTGTCTTTTTTTTTTGTCTGTTTGTTTGTTTTTTTATAAAGGCATCCAGTTATTTTTTTGTGTAACAAAGCTTTCTCAGGGTGGATGGGAGTTTTGCTTTTGTTTGCAACATTTATGGAGGTCAGCAAAAGTCGAGTATTAAAGTGTCATCAACCCAGGAAAAGAGTTTTAGCAGAATAACAGTAAGCTCCACACCAAGGTGGGGATCAAAAGGCTGAGGCTGAGCTGTAATGTGGAGCTGTTTCCTTGCTGGGTGAGGCGGCACTGGGCCTTTGATTTGTTCTTTTTAGAGCAGCCCTGCCTCTTTCTCGTTGGGACTGTGGAAGGTTCAATAGGCTCTAGAAATTCAGGTCTCAGCTTGGTCAATGGAGGGTCTACAATGCTGGGGAAGGTCCCAAAGGGGGAATCATTTATCTGCTTGTTGCTGCCGTTTTTGGAAGGGTCCGTCTCAACATACTTGGTTTTGGACATGTTCTCCTTATCCTTGAGGGGGTTGTTGGAGGATGGCCGGCTGCTGTGGGAAGAAGGACCTGCCTTGCCTTTAGCTTCATAAATAAAAGATTTATCTGTTTCTGGCTGGCAGCACTTTGGGGAGCCGTTGTGGGACCCAAGAGGGGGGATCCCGGTTGGCAGTTTACCAGACCTGGTCTTAGTGCTAAAAACACTTGTTCGTATCTGATTGAACGAGTCGACGCATCCTTCCAAGTCAGCGCTCTGCAGCTTTTTGAGGTCTCTCCCTGCCAAGCGAGGGGGAAGGTGACACTCTAGCTCTGAAGACGATCCTTTAAACTGCTTGAACCAATTCCAGAGAGACCGAGCCTGGCAGTCACAGATCCACTGGTTGCCGTTCAAGCGCAGGTACTGGAGGGACACCAGAGGAGCCATCGTTTCCCCTGTGAGCACTGTCAGGTTGTTGTTAAACAGATACAAGGTCATCACTTTCCCAAGGTCATGAAAAGACCGGCGGTGAACCACACTGACTCTGTTCTGGTGCAGAAGCAGGCGGTCAAGGTTGATTAGCCCACGAAAGACGTTCTCTGACAAAGTCTTGATTTTGTTCCCATGCAAAAACAGGTAGGTGAGGTTTGCGAGATCAATGAAGGTGTCATCCAGGAGGTTCTGTAGATTATTATCCTGAAGGTAGAGATATTGCAAGGAGAACAGCCCTCGAAAAAGCCCTGTGGAGAGCTCCAGGAGCCCACAGCGATCCAGATGTAAGGTGTGAAGGTGAACGAGACCCCGGAAAGTGATGGGGTTGATAGATTTCAGGTTCGTGTTGTCGCTGAGATCTAACTCCTCCAGTTTGCTGAGCCCGTAGAAGGCTCCAGGCTCAATGAGGCTGATGTTGTTGGAGTGGATCCAAAGAATTGTCATGTTGCGGCAGGAGGTGAAGCTGGTGGACCTCACAAGGGTTATCTTGTTGTTGTGCAAGAAGATCCGCTGGCTCTGGATGGGGATCTCCGTGGGGATTGCTGTCAGTCCTTGCTGCTGACAACTTATTGTAATCTTCGGTTCACTGTAGCATACACACGCCCCGGGGCAAGACTCCACTTCTGACTGGATGTTCAAGCAAAGCACCAAAATCAGCAGTTTGCTTCCTAAAGGATAACAAAAATAGTATGCAAATTAGCTAGGGTCATGGGAGAGAACTTTGCAACTAACCGATGAGCCTGAAACTTACCCTTCTACGTGCATCGCCGCTAACCACAAACCCCATATACCAGGGGAGCCCAACAATTAAAACACAGAATTAAAAATGCTCTCAACAATAATTGAAATCAATACGCACTTGTAGTGACAAAGTCTGAGTGCCTTTCACACTTTCATGGTAGAAGTAGAGTGATCGTTATATATTTGCATTGTGGGTGCTGATGCACATCTAACCTAAGCTCTATTCCAAAGAACTCGCCTCTGAGGAGAGGAGCTGTCTCCCAGGGGGACATTTGCCTCTGCCACAGGTACATTGAGCACAATTCAATCTCTGGGAAAGCATCTGCACAAGCTGTGGCTAATGTCTGCAGCCTTGGGGTTAGAATAATAGACTCATGGAATCATAGAATCCTTTGGTTGGAGAAGACCTTTGAGATCATCGAGCCCAACCAAACCTGTCCACTACTAAACCAGATCTTTGTACCTATGAACTCTCTGTCCCATCCGCCTTTGATCCTATTGATCATCTTGGCCACTTGGACCTCTGCTGACTCATATTCAGCTGGATGTCAACCCAGGTCCTTCTCTACCAGGAAGGAAGGAAGGAAGCATCTTGATTCACCAGCCCATAGGAGGCCGCTGGAAAAGGGCCTGGAGGGTGGGCATCATCTTCAGAAAGGAGGGTGGGGGCAGCTTCAACCTCCAGCTGAGACCTGCAGAGAGACCTGCTGTCTCCTGCCCACGGTGAGGAGGAGAGGCAGTCTCAGCAGCGCTCTACCAGCAATTAGCAGCAAGTAATTAGATCGCTTCCTCTAAACTGCATACAGGAGATAAAATGAACGGGCAGCAACTGTAGCAGTGGGAGGCTCTGTTTGTGAAATACAACGTGCAAGCAGGGACACGTGTGTCTCCTGCCCAGCTCATTACAGCACCTGTGGCAAAAGATGCATTCCTCCCCATCGCTGGGGGTCCCAAGCCAGAGACAAACAGCAGTTTTGCCTCTTTTGCTGTCGTGGGAGGTTTTGTTCTTCTTTGTGAGACTCAAAATGTGATTCAGGCACGATGATGCCTCGTTTCACCTTAAGGTAAAATAGCAGGGTTCAAAAAGTCAGGCAGAAAGAGACAACAATGCGGAATGGGGCAGACTGGGGAGACTGGAAAGAGCCTGGTTGCCTCCAGCCATGGTGAAGCACGCAGGCTCCCATGGGGCCAAATCCAGTGGCTGCATCTTACAGAAAAGCGTTGAGAGGTAATCACAGAGCTAATGAAATCACATCATCTCTGTGTCGAAGCAGCAACTTCAAAGCCCAGTGATAGAGGAGTAAATCATACGGAAGCCTCACCAAACTGTTCACTGGAGCAACAACAAAGGTAGTGGAGATGCCAAAGTGGGAAAGTTGCTTTTCTGCAATAATAGGTTGGGATTCCAGGCTTGAGTTTCACTCTAGTCAAAATAATTCACCATGTGCAGCTAATAAATCTGTGGTGATGCAAGAGTCCAACATAGGCAGGAGACTCCTATATATCATAGTCCACATGGGAGGAAAAATAACAGCTCAGCATGCAGAGATAATTTGAGCCTGATATTATTAGCTGCTGAGCATCCCTGGAAGGCAGTGTGTTGAGTGCAGTATTATGACACATTCTGGCTGGCTTGTCATGTTTTGACATATCACGTCCCATTGTATGGAGCAAAGTAACACAAGGCAACTGAAATCCCCTGCTGGAGAGATGTCACACCAAGAGGGGCCTCCTGGGAAATTAAAACAATGCTGGCAACATTCTGACCAGCATGGTTGTTCTCCAGCTGATAATGAGAACCTGTAGCCAAAGAAATATGACTTTCTGGAGCCTCTTTCTTCAGTTTTGTGATTCAGATGAGGGGGGATGGAGTGGCACAAGACAATGGGATTCACCTTGCTATGCAACACTACCCTCTCCAGCTCTCCGACTGTGGCCACCACTGCAGGCTCCATGGTGCTCCTCAGCCACTTCTCCCTACCTTGGTGACACCACAGGGGCTACAGTTCACTCAGGGAAAATCCAACCGCAAGCCAGATGCATTCCACATGCCTTATAACTCTGTGACACATTCACAGTGGAGTGAATGAAAAGAAGCATTCCTATGGGAGAGGGATCACAGTGACAACGCTCCTGTTCCAGCTCCAGCCAGGGGAAGCTAGTGCATAATAAATATATGTATACATGGGGAGAGAAAGAGAGAACATGAAGAAGCTGGCAGAGAACAAGTCATGCATATGAATACCACCCTGCCCTCTGCCACCCCTCCTGACAGCCACGCTCCTGTGCCCTCTGGATCACTTAGAATCATAGAATTATGGAATGGTTTGAGTTGGAAGGGACCTCGAAGTCCATCCAGTTCCAACCCCCTGCCATGGGCAGGGACACCTCCCACTGGATCGGGGGGCAGAGGGGAAGGGGCAAATCCTGCTGCGCTCTAAAGCAGAGCTTTTCCCTTCCTGCTGCCACTGCCCCTGAGGCTGCCAGGAGCTGTGAGTCAGTGGCACTGATAGCCAGCTGCCAGCTGAGCAGCACAGGGAAATTAATTACAGGCAGAGCTAGCCTGTGTGCTTTAATTAGGGACCTGGTGTTCACGAGCTGCTCGGATTAGCTCCTTCCACTGGAGATAGTTACTGTCAGTCATCCCTCAAAGCTTTTATCCAGCTAGTTTCCGGCTGTGTAGCTTAACGATGTCCTGACTGATCCATGGCAAAGCTCAGCACCCAGCAGCACTCAGATATTTCCTCACAATAAAGGTGGTGAGGCCCTGGTTGCCTAGGGAAGTATGGAAGCTCCATCTCTGGAAGTGTTCAAGGCCAGGTTGGATGGGGCTTGGAGCCCCTGATCCAGTGGGAGGTGTCCCTGCCCATGGCAGAGGGTTGGAACTGGTTGGGCTTTGAGTTCCCTTCCAGCCCAAATCATTCTATGATTCTATGATTCCCAGCAAGTGCAGGGCATGAAGCAAGTGCAGGAGTGGGTACAGCCTACAGACAGCCCAAAGAAATCAAGGTGACGCTGAAGACCCTTTCTTCCTGTGTCAGACTGTGTTGTGCTGTGTTGTGCTTCTCCATCTCTGGTGTTCCACCAGTAACTGTACCCTGCACTGACAGTGTCCCAGGTCACAGCAGCCCCTAAGTGCCATGAGTCATCCAGACCTCAGAATCACAGAATCATTTAGGTTGTAAAAGATTTTCACATCATTGTGTCCAACCATAAGCACAGGAGGGAACTGGAGCACTGAGGACTGTATCGGAGAAGAACCAAGCACTCCAACACCCATCATCCAAGCACCTTGGCGCCAAACCACGGTCTCCATTTTCTCTGGTCTTCCCCTCTACTACTAAACCATATCCCTGAGCACCTCATCTGCCCATCTTTTAAAACACCTCCAGGAAGGTTTTGAGGTCCACTACTGCCCTGGGCAGCCTGAGTGAAGACATATTTCCCATTATCCAATCTAAACCTCCACTGGCATTTGCTACCTGGGAGAAGAGACAAGCACCCACCTCACCACAACCTCCTTTCCGAGAGCTGAAGAGAATGATTAAGTCTCCCCTCAGCCTCCTCTTCTCCAGGCTGAACAATCTCAGGCCCCTCAACCACTCCTCATATAACTTGTATAGATAAGGAAAACCCAATACCTGGAACCTTCAGACTTTCCAAGACTTTGGTTTTGAGTTTAGCGTTTTTTCCTCCAGAGCTTTCTTAAAAGCCAGAAACCTCCTTCAGTCAAACTGCTGCACTTCCCCTCTGCCATCTCAGAAGTGTTATGACTCATGGAACTGGGAAGCAATTAAGGTGGGTCCATTATCTGTCTTTCCACTGGTCCCCAGTGCCATCGCATTGTCAAACATGGCAATTAGAAAGAAAAGGCTCCAGGGGCCTCTAATAGATGCTTTGCAAACTTTTTAAGAGGCCAAAGCAAAATGCAATTTTCTGCAGTTTGCAGAGCCGTGGCCTTTCTCTGCCGCTCTGCACTTGTCTTTATTGATTTGGAGATATTATAATGTGGCTTTCCTACTGTGGAGGGTCAATAATCATTTGAATTCTCTCCTGGTTGGACATAAAGGGAGTACTTTACAATACAAAGCCTTTTGCTGATGCACACAGCATTTTGCCTTTGTTTATAGCACAGACACCATAGCTGCTTAATTCCCTGTTCCAAACTGATATTCCTTGAAATTCAGCACATGGCTTTGAAAGCCACTCGCCAAAGCAGCTTCAGCATCTCCTGTTTTGTCCTGTGGCCAAAGGTGGGTCTGCTCCTGCGAGCGTGCATTATGCCAAAAGGAAGAGGGCAGCACTTCTATGCATTTCAAGTCACAGCTGAATTGAAAGGTGAATGAGAAAGGCAAATCGGTTTGGAGTAGTTTCACCCCAGGCTGGAGTTTCCCTTCCTCTCCACCTCAGAGAGGAAGGCTGGTTCATGCTGGTGCAGCTGGAGTGATTTTAGCAGGTGAAGGAGAGGAGCGATGCTCTGTCACCACACAAGCACCTGGAAGAAGTAATTGCTGATACAGCTCTGGGGAACTGGGTGTCTGGAGCAGGCAGGAGCAGAGTGGGACTCAGCAGGCAGGTGCCTACTGCAAGCATCCTCAGGCTGCCGATTGCCAGTCAGCTGCAGCAGAATCATAGAATCATAGAATCACCAGGTTGGAAAAGACCCATCAGATCATAGAGTCCAAACATTCCT
>WAAB01002930.1:21711-67688 GCA_013389865.1 Piaya cayana | reverse complement strand
TGACTCTATGATTCTATGAATCCACGGCCGCTTCCCGAGGAGCAGCCCCCACCAACCCCAACCCCCGCGGAGGGGTTCACGCGCGCACGCGGTAAGGCGGCGGCACATGCGCAGTGAGGAAGGGATCCGCGCATGCGCACCGCACCGCTTCCCCCCCACACTTCCCGCGCCGCCCCCCGCGCGGTGCCGGGCGCAGCCGGAGCGGAGGCGCCATTTTGCGGTGCCGCGGGAGCCGGGCCCGGGAGGCTGCGGCGCGGGGGGGGAGGCGGGGCGGGCGGCGGCCGCAACCGTAGCGATAACGACGACGAGGCGCGGTAGTGTCGGTCGCGGGCGCAGCTGCAGCTCGGGACGAGCGTCCCCGTTCGCCCAGCCCCGTGACCAGGACCCCGCCGACATGAGCGACGTGGAGGAGAACAACTTCGAGGGGAGGGTGAGTGGCCGGCCCTGCCCGTGCCGAGGGGCCTCTAAGATGGCTCCCCGGGTTCCCGGGCCCGGCCGGGCCCTGGGTGAGGCCTGGCCCCCCTGGGCGAGGGGGGGCCCCGGGCGGGCGGGGGCTCCTCGGTCGCGGCTTCTCTAGGTGAGATGCTGCCTCGCCGGGGCCGCCGCTGCTCTCCTCCCGCTGGGGCCGCAGCTTTTTGTGTACGCGTGTGACTGGACCCTTCCTTTCTCTCTGTGTTTTGTTTTGTTCTTTACCGATATTTTTTTTCCCCCCTTAGCTGTTTTTCCTTAGTTTTTATTTCCTTAGGCCAGGTGGATGGGGCCGTGGGCAGCCTGATCCAGTGGGATGTCCCTGCCCGTGGCGGGGGGGTTGGAACTGGATGATCCTTACGGTCCCTTCCAACCCGAACCCTTCTGTGATCAGGACAAGGAGGACGTAGGAGCTCCTCGCAGCAGGAATGAGACGTGTGCTTTGTCCTTACCCCGTCACTATTTGCACTTTTAATTTTGCAGAGATTTTTTTGTTGTTGTTTTTAGAGATGCCTTACAGGAACACCTGAGCATCCTTTTGGTGACTTCTCTGATGAACCAGCTTTGCAGTTATATAGGATTTGCTGCCTTTGGAAGGAAGCAGTGAAATTTTGGAAGAGCTTGGAAGAGCGGTGGTGTATTCCAGTGATTGTTTTTACACGAATAGCGTTACCATTTTGTAGCGTTAGTTAAATAAAACAAAACGTTCCCTAGGCTGAGTGCTCTACCTGGCTGTGCAGTGACTGCCGCTGGTTCCTCAGGTGAGGTAAACAAAACTGTTCTTGTGTTGATTGCTTGTACAGAGATGGCCGTGTAGCTCAGCTATTTTCAGCTAAATTAACTAATATCTGAACTAAATCTGAGACAATGGAGCAGCGAGTATGCTTTCTTGTTGATTTTTTTGAATTTTTTACTGAGATCTCATGTATTACAGTAAGGACCGTGTTTTTAAAAACTATTTTCTTGACTGTATTGCCACTGCATTTTATTGTTAGGAAATGTTTATGCCGGATTCATCCTCAGAACGTTTGTGTTAGTTTCCTTAGTGGATCTGTTTTTCCTTTTACAAAGCTGATATATGGCTGCGTGGTTTCAGTATTTCTGCACGCATTCTTCTGCCCAGCGTAGAAGTCAAATAATGTTTAGAGGCTACGTGAAGTCTGAAAAGTCCTATGGAGCAGTTTCTGTGACTGATACTTCTTAGTTGGCCTGTTTGGGGTCTTTTTTGTGGTGGAAAACTTACCTGTTGTAAAGAGCTGTTGGGCCATGATGGGGCTACATTTGGAAAACTCTTTTCACTTCCTAACACTGGAGTTTCTCAGTCAATCTGGCATGTGGCAGTGTCTTGTCTATTGCTGGGGGTTTTTTTTGTAGTGACAGATACTTTATTCATATATCATAGAATAACCAGGTTGGAAGAGACCCATCGGATCAAGTCCAATAATCTGTAGTTTTGAGGGGTTTTTTTTGTTCTAATGAAAAACATTTTTGCGCAGTTCCTTTTTTTTTCCCCTTCACAAATACTCTTGTTCATGCTACTAATGTACTTGAAATAAGAAACTACATTTCAGACTGTGACATTTTATATTTGATGTTCACTGAAAGTGCTCACAGACATAAAATTAAGTGTATGTAACTTCAGGGCTTTAGTGTTTAGTCTGCTCTTCCAAATTGGATAGAATTCCATCACACACTCAGTGCCCTGGTGCTTCATTCTGCTCTGTGCAGGCATGTGGAACTGAGTATGTCATAAATATTAAATGCAAGTAAGAACTGCAGAAACTGGAAACAAATTTGCAGAGAACCTGCTTTCCTGAAAATTGACACAGATAAGAATCCTCAGTACCCTTTCAGTTCTTTCCACCCCACTTTCAGTTTAAAATCTACCATAGTGTGATATATTTTTGTTTAAAAAAAACCCCAAAACAAAACCAAAAACCATGCCAGAGGAGTAAGGGAATTTAAATTCACCTTAGGTGCTTGTATATTCTATTTGTGTAGATACATATTGTCACCAAGGCACCTCAGTGGAAGTTTCTGAAGTAGTAAAGTCTGATACCAATATGAAGATGCTTATTAATAAATAGGAAGTTTGGTCTTAAAGAAACATTAATCAGAAAGTGTTTTCCGTTTGTATGTGTTTTAAAGAAAAAGATATTCCTATATAAATGATGAATTAGTTATTTTTTTCATTTTATCACATTATGATCAGGGACCTTACTTGTTTTTTTAAAAAAACCCTTATCTTTAGTAGCATTGAGATACCATCTGTGTGTACGCTTTGACTGTAAATTATGATTTTAAAATAATTCTAATTTTCTAGTTTAGATCAGACTTATCATCATGGAAAATATGCATATTATTGCATGGTTTTGTACAATTTAAAAACTTTCATTTCTAAAGCGTTGGGTAAAATCATCATAGAGATTTTTTGGGTTTTTTTGTTCCCGATCACGCTTCTTTATTGGCTCTTCTTAATTCTTAATCAAATATGCTCAGACTAATTTACATCTGCTCTGGTTTTGTATCATTTTGTTTCAACTTAAGCAACTTCTGTAATGAGATTGTGGCCGGTTGAATGGATGAAATTCCACCCCCTCCCCCAAGCAAGCGTGGTGGCTTAATGGAAATAAACTGACAGAAGAATTAGAAATATAGTGGATGTACTAGAGCTAACTTGTATGGATATTAAGAAGAAAAAAGGGGTTTTTTTTTAATTGTGCTTCTTATCCAGCTACTTGACTTTTGGGAAAGTGGGAGGATTTTGTCACCATTGAATGGTCTTTGCAAGCAGGTTAGACAAATGAGGCTGTTTTTGTGTTTTGTATCTTCTATGGCTGTCAGGTGACAGGCAGCTCATATTTCCTTTTGTGTTTATCATTATTTTTAATAGCACATTGTTCGATTGGTTCACATTCTGTGATATTTTCCAGAGCAGTGAACAAGCGGGAGTCTAAACCAACCTGCACTTTAGAAACTTTGCTTGAAAATTCTGTCAGTTATTTTTTTGAGCTTCTGATAATGTCTGATTTCTGTAATGTTAAAAGCTTAGTAGTTTTCTACAAATACTAACGTGCTGTTTGTCTAAACATGAAAAAAAATTTTATCAGAAGATAGAACTCCATTTTAGATCACCATCTTGGTTGTCTATTAGAATGAGATGCCTTGTGCTCTGTGCAGAGTCTCACAGTGATCTCAGTCTAATAATGCACTTGAAGAACTAGGTGATTTTGCATGTGAGCCATCTTGTTGTAGGAAGTGACGCTCATGTGTATGTAAGTGGCTGTTTGGATTAGTTTGATAGTAACTGTTGTCTTCTATTTGCTTCATGAAGCTTGTATGCAAAATACTTCATTTCATGTGTGTTCTTCGTTACCTGAATCTGATCACCTTTGAGATAATGTCTTTGCCAATTCAGTAGCACAGGGGCAATCTATTTAGCTATTGATTGCATTCAGCCTCTCCTGTAGGGGCAGTGGAAAGGAAGGCAGGTCTCTTTCCATACCTTTTGAAATACAGGCATGTATTTTGAAATACAGGCTTGTGCGCAGGAGCTCTGCGTTTACTTGGGGGGTGCTGTGATTGCCTTGTGGTTTCTAATGACCAGTATGGGAAAAGGAGATGTTTTTCCGGAAGTCTTTTTTTTGTTGTTGTTGTTTTTTAACTAAGTGTGGTAGATGCTAGATTGTTCTGGACCATGTCAGCTGGGAAGACTGCTCTTTCTGAAAAGAAATTCCATTCTTATCTTCTATATGTGATAAAGCAGCGAGTACAGAGTCCTCCCTGAAGAGGCGTATTTTCAGGCCTCAGTGAGAAGACAGACTTGCAGTTTCGACAAGCTTGTTGCTGAGGCTTCCTCTTCCCTTTTTTTCCTTTTTTCTTTTAGTCAGAACAGCATCATGGAGAAATGCATCAAGTTTGCTCATGTTGGTAACAAAATACATCTTCCAGATAGCACAACTGTTGAGTTGCTTTTCATACTGGAGGTTATGAGGTAGACTTTGGAAATATTTAGAGAAGAGTAGCTATGTAAGGGATCACTTTTATTTTTAGTATTGAGTGACAGAACGTGGTATGAAGCAAGAACTATGTACCTTCTCTTGTGAGTTCCAGGGATGGTTGGTAATTCCTGTCAAAACGGTGGTTTTGTACTCTTGTCCTTTCTCATAAACGAGATGGTGCTAAATTGCCAGTTTCATCCAGAAAACACAGGCTGCTGCTGAGCTTCTCTTTCGTTTTTGGCTGTTTATATTTTTCTGTCCCCTTATGGAGTTAGACTTTAGTTTTTGAGTTTGGGTGGGTCTCTGTTAGCTGGGTTAAGAAAGAAGTCTCCAGAATTGCCTACAGCCAAAATTTCTGTGATTTAATTTTTTTTCCTGTTTCACTTCCCGTGCTTTGCTATGGGAAGCCGAATAAAAGCTTATTCAGTTCTTTTTATTTATCTTCTCAGTCTAAATTTTGATAGACTTTCTGTCATACTCCGAAATGATAAGGTGTGAGAAGAGGTAAGGCATGACAGAAGAGTGGTATAAAAGAAGAATTTTCTTGGGCCTACCCCCCTTCTTTATCATAACCTATCATAGTAGGTAGAAAATTGAAAAACGCTGCTTCTGCAGTTCTGCTTTGCATAGAAGTGCTTCAAACACTTTTAAAATAACAGTTATATTGGAAAGTAGCGTTTCTTTTGAAGGATGCAAGGAAGGTGAATGGTAGATCTAAATTGCATCAATTCTGTGGTTTGAAGAGTTGTACCAGTGTGGATGAACTGCACTGACATGACTGACATCTTGCTCAGCCACATCACCTAAAGTTGTTGATGGTTGTTTGGTGTCTGGGTTTATGTGATCATGAGGTAGTGTGTGGGGGGGGGAGTTACCTTTTCCATACTGCTTTGTTTTGTGGTGTTCTTTCTGGGAAGAGAGAAAGTAGAGAGGATGAAATATACTCTTCATTTCTCTTTTAAGTACTTACAGCTGTGCCTCTTCTTATCCAGAGCATCAGTAACTGGAGCTGTAGTCTTTAGATTTTGGTTTCCTACAATAGTTTTTTTGGCTCCAAGTTCTGCTTCTTGGTGAATAATTTGCTGGTTTGTACTTGAGGAAGCCATCACATCTTGTTCTGAGGAAGCACGCTGCCACAATCGAGATTTTCACAATTATTATTTGGGGGGAGGAGTGTGGTTTTTGTTTGGTTTAAGGTTTTTGTTTTGGGTGGGTGGTTGTTTTGTTTGGGGTTTTTTTTCAGCTTTGCTATTGGAAAAGGGTTATTGCAGGTGTAGTATTTGTTTTGAAAAAGAAGTCTGATCTGAAGAATATAAGGAAGTTAGCTGAATGCCCCTTGTACAGGCCATAGTTATAGCAAATCTAGATAGCTTGGCATGGTCGCAGTGAGCGTCTGCCTTGTAGGTCTGTAAGGGTGAGAGTAGTGACTGAACAGCTGCATAATAGAGCTGAAGATGTTAAGGTACAGACTGTTTCATAAGGCACTTGGGTTAGCTAGGTTTAAGAAATGCAGTCTTATCTGTGGGCCTTAAATGACTGAGAATCTTTAGAACAGAAACATAAGCAAATGTTGAGGATCCAGAGAATGTCTTCTCTCTTAAGCAGTATTTAAATTAATTTCTGTGATAGTGATGGAACTAAGATCAAAATGTATGAATTGCATGAAGGCTAGTACAGAATTGAGAGATTTTAAGGCTTTGGATTATAGGAGTGTCTTAATTGCTTCTTGTTAAACATGACATACTAAGAAATGATTCTACTGTTTAATTTTCTTGTTTGGATTGCAGAGTGGATCTAAATTGTTTACACAGAACAGCTGGGGTGATCTGTGATATAGACTAAGTTGTAGCTCGCTAATTATTTCCTTATAGTAGGAAGTAGGGGAGAAATTTTTTTAAAAATCTCCCTTTGTAACTCTGAATCTCCAAATCTCTTAATCCCTGCCTGTAGTCCTGCTGATATAAATCTCATTAGGTACTTTTTTAGCATCACCCTTAAACTCTTGCAGATTATTGTGATTCCCTTAGTCTCTCCTTTTGAAGCACTGTAGGAGATATAACTAGGGGATCTATGTTGCATCAGAAGATGAGACGTAATTGCCTGCCAATGACAGACACAGTATGCAACTGCTAACAGGTAATTTCTCTTCAGCTGCAGTTTACATGTACGGTTACTTTGAGGAAGCTCGAAATGTGTCAGAATTTATACTGTCACCTCAGTCACTCCCATTTCAGAGCTGCAGGTTTGTGAGTGAAGCCCCTAGAGGGCTTAAGCAGATAGTTACAAAAGGACGTGGCCGTGCAACTGTTAAAAACTCAGTGGGTGTGTGGTAGGATGCTTCAGTTGACTGGATAAAGACACTAAACTAGCTTTTGTGTTGTATGGGAGTGATTCTGTACTTGGTATTTTTTGTTACCTCACAACACTTGTAGACTGTGCAGTGGTTTTTTGTTGGGGTTTTGGTTTGCTTGGGGTTTTTTTGTGGTTTGTTGTTTTGATGTTCTTGTTTTGTTCACGTTTCCAAAGTTCTGTTTGAGAATGGATATTTCAAATGTAAAAAATACGGACTACACAGTATCCTCATGGAGGAGTGCAGATTCTTGTTTGCTTTTTTATTGATTTTTTTTTTTAATTGAAATTGGAATGATGTCACAAGAAATGTTTTACTATGCTGCTGATCCCTTTTACTAGTGAGGGAAATAGAAGTAATACGCAGAGAAGTTGGTGATTGTTGCAAGGGATGAAAAGTAAAGGGAAGAATTGAAGAGGCCAGCAAACAACGAATAGTACAGAAATAGATAATTAAGGTTGATAGTGGTTCTAAAAGGAAATGTGTTTTTATAGTAAGGATTGGATTTCAAATGTAAAATAACACCAAATAAAATTCAGTAATGTTGAATTGTGCATGCATTGTTTTATGCCAGTGGAAGTCATGTAGCTTGATCAAGCAGGTACCCAGCTTAGGAAGGGTAACCTGTAATGCAGACCTGATTATACGTGTCACAGCCAGGCTTCGAATTCAGCCTTCATTGATAACTTTGACAGGCTTGTCGTGCCAGTGGGTGATATTCTTCATGCATCCTTCGTCCTTTTCATTGAGGTAAAGGGGAAAGGTAGTGTGGCTGTAATAGCTGTTGGTAAGGAGTCTCTCGGGTAAGAAATAATGTGAGAAAAACATTGTGAGGACAGGCAGGAGAAGAAATGATGCCAATAAACGTGAAACAAAACACTTGTGGGAGGGAACTTGCTGTACACTTATCAACAGCTTGCTTTTTTTTTGTGAAGTAGGTAGCATGCTATCCTATAGGGTTTTTTATAGCTGAGCTCCCTAGAAATGCTGTATGTTACAAAATGTGAGGAAACCCTGACCTGCTCTTTGTTTGCTTGTTTTCCTAGTTTTTCTCTTGTGTGCATTACCATGCAAGAAAAAAAACCTCCTGTCTTTAGTTTTGTTGGGTGGCTTTGAACTGTACTATTACACATCTTCTTTTATATTATGTTGTATGCAAGGATAACAGGATAACAATGAGGAAGAAAAAGTAGGAAGAAAATCAATTTATGTTGCTTATATCTGTGTGCCTGTATTATGAGAGTAAGTATGTGCATAGATAGGTTTTGACTAGAAATCTGTGGCCTTTCTGTTGAACTGAGAGTGTCCTAGTAATGTGTAGGAGTAGGATTTGGGGTATTCGATACAGAGAAGTACATAGCTTTTATTTTAGAGGGGAAGTATCAGTTACGGGTATCGATACTTTAATATATTTGTGCTAATTAGTTTTTAGTGTATTTATGTATTTTAAAATTTGAAAGGGGAGGAGGGTAGCTTTGAAAATACAATAAAGCACTGAGAACTCAGTAAGATCACTGCTAGAAAGTAGACACTTATACAGTTATAAAGATATTTTTTTAAAAAAAAAAAAGTTGTTTTGTAAAGTAGTTTCTTGCACTTTACCTGCTGGCTTTTCAATTTGGTAGATAACATCTGAACTCCAGCAGAGTTTTATAATCCCCACGTGCTTAAATATACTAAATGTTCTTTTTCCATTAAGGTTAATGTTCGTGAAGAAATTGAAGAGTTTTTTCCAAGAATGTGGAAGATAAATCAAGATAAAAGAAGGCTAATGAAAAGTATTAAAGATCAGAAAATTAAAATTGAATGGGGGAAAAAATTGAACAGAAGATTGGTCAGATAGAAGCACTTGAATATTTTTTTAAGGCTATAATGAATTGTTTGAATTGGGGAAGAATACACGAAGTATGAAAAATGAAAAACTCAATGAAGAATGAAGAAAAGTAGAAAGCAAGAGTGAAGTAGAATTAAAAGAATCTGGAAGAATGAATGGGTCCTAGGTTAAGTAAATGTATGGTTTATGTTCCAGTGTCTGTATGATCAAGTTGTAGATGAATTTGCATGATTACTTAGTTAATAGAGAATTGGTGATCTGGTTCAAGCAGGGACCTATTTGAGGAAAGCATACAATATTAACAGTGGGTTAGAAAAATGGAATTTGTTTTGGAGGGTGTTGCCTAACCATTTGTTTTTCAGGAGCAATCAATATAATAGAATTACTCTACTTTAAATGTTAGGAGTTAGGCATTTATACAACCAATACCATTTTTAATACTGTCTTTTTTGTTAGGAGTCTCGCTCCCAGTCAAAATCTCCAGCTGGGAGTCCTGCTCGTGTAAAATCGGAGAGCAGGTCAGGATCTCGCAGTCCATCGAGGGCTTCCAAACATTCTGAATCTCACTCTAGATCAAGATCAAAATCAAGGTATGTCCAGGGAGTTATTAATGGCAGTTTGATGTTACAGCTTATGTCTGTACTTGAGATTTCTTTTCCCCCTGTAAAAATGATAAACTTTCTGGATTGTATTAACAGGGCTGTGTTGATTTGCATGTTAGTAGTTATGTAGGTGGATACAGTCAGGCCAGATTCCGTGAGTATTAAAGCATGAGTACAGGAAGTGAGAGTAATATAAATAGAAGTAGTAAAGTAAAATCACCACTAACAGAAGAGAGAGAAGGAATTGCATCTCAATTCAAAGGGGGTTGCATCTCAATTCTTTAAAAGCTCTTGCCTCTTTCGCTCAAAATCTTATGGATGGTAGCTCTTGTATGGACTTCTCCTTTAGGAAGAAAAGTCAGGTGAGAATTGCAGCAAAGGTAATCTGGATTAGATGAAAGGAATAAGCTCTGTAATTCTTGGAAATGTTGGAAAACACTACTTGGGGAAGTTCTTGACATTCCTTCATTAGAGGCTTTAAAACCAAAATCCGAAAACTATGCCTTAAATTGGATGTGGATAGCTTCTTGATTTATGAGAACTTTAAGGCATAAATTCATTTTTTGATGCTGCACGTGCCTTCTGTACTTTTCTACCCCAAGTGTGTGTGTGTTTGTGCAGAGGCAAAGTTTTAATAGTTGTCAGTTCTGAGAGAGCTTGCTCAGATCAGAGGAGATCTTTTTTTTTTCCCCCCCTCTGAATATGTCATAAATATTACCTGGCTTATACTATCTCTCTTCTCTCTTCCCTTGTACCATCATACTGATAGAAATAAGAACGCTACCAAATCCTTCTTTCATCGGTGGAGAGAGAAACCAGATATAAGCATTTGTAGCTCTGGAGGGGGAAGAGAATTGCATAGTATTATGGTGTTGCTCCTTCCCAGTTCTTGGGAGAGTTCAGTAGTTCATCTTCCCTGCTTACACACTCTAAACCAAGGCGGCCAATAAAAAAGATTCTGTGCTCTGAATTACCTGAGTTCAGCCTAACGTTAAAGCTTCTCGCAGTGTTTAGCTGGATAACTAACTAGCTGTTGTTAGGATATAATGCCTGTATGAATTCATGCAACTTTGACTGAATTTTCTGCCTGTTTAAAACTGAGCTTACCATCACGTAGAATGCAAAGAAATGCTTGAGGAGTTAATCAGGATACTTTTTTTTGCCTTGAATGATTTTCAAGCATAGGTGAACTTCATTTGTAGGTACTGCAGCACTGTAGGATTTTTCTCCAGGTTATGTAAGGCTTAAAATTCAATACATCATGTGCATGTGACCTAACTAAAAGCTTTCTTTTTGTTGAAGATCCAGGTCCAGAAGACATTCGCACAGACGTTACACTCGTTCCAGATCCCATTCCCATTCTCATTCCCATAGGAGACGTTCTCGAAGCAGATCGTACACGCCAGAATATCGTCGTCGAAGGAGCCGTAGTCATTCTCCAATGTCCAACAGGAGAAGGCACACTGGCAGCAGAGTATGTCATGTTCATCAAGGCTGAGTATCAACAAAACAGTTGCTACTTAGATCAGTAGTGCAGGTTACCTGCAGCCTGAATTGGACTTGCTGTCTTGTCGCTGGGGGTGGGGAGAGGAACAACCTCTCTTCCTACAGCTGGGCACTTATTTCTTGGGCCTGCAGCTGGCAGAGCAGTTTTAGAAATCCACTGAAAATCACACCGTTGCACATCAGTATGTGCAGACAGGGCATTACCTGCTTTTGTCTGCTCTAGAAGTTGAACCCTTCTGATATTTTTTTGTTACAGTTCCATGTATGTGTACCCTTCACAAAAATGAGACCTTTTCTATGCATGCTTGCAACCTGACAGCATTGATAAAATTGACTAGGGGAGCCAAAGCAGAAAATTCTCAAGTGTATTTGCTTATAACATGCAGTATTGTATGTTGAAGGTTGATTGTGATTTCATACCTCTGAATAATTAAATTGGTTTAACTTGATGAAATAACCCCCTGTGTTGTTTAGCTAATGTGTAAATCTTTGTAGACTAGAAAAAATTATAGTTACGAAAAGAATCAGTAAGCCTCTCAAAAGGTAAAAGAGAGCTATCTTGGTATGGACAGAGGAAGTATAGATACTAATCTTGCAGAGATTTCTCCCAATGGCTATCGTTATAATCCAGGCTTAGCTTCTGGTTCCACATCACTTCTGGCTGATCTAAATGAGTGCTGTTACCCACAGGTCTGCCTTTTCCTTGCTGAGAGCTGTGATACTTTTCTGATCCTTTTAGTTTTGATCTGGTTTAGAGTTTGCCTGAGTTTTTCACTAATTCTGTCAAAAAGAGCATAGTTATTTTGCAGCCTTACCTTGGTGAAACATCTCACCAGAACCAGATGAGGCGATATGAGGAGGAAGACAAGAGTGTGTGGAAAAGGGCAAGGCTACAGCAGTGCTGATGTACAGTGACTTGAGCTGTTGGGAAGCAACATTCGTAGTTATACTTTTTATGGACTGTTGCCAGGGTGTAATCAAGATGTAGTAAATACATAGCTAATGTCTTGAAAGGCGGAGTAACAGGACTTCAAAAGGGTTAGTAGATTTCCTGCTGAAAGCAGTGAATAAATCTGCTTTACTACTTTAGGAATTACTAGAAGTCGTTTTGCCTTGGAAATGACTCTGTGAAACAAAGTTTTTCGCAGTGAATTCTACATTCTTTGTAAGAAGTAGTTCTAGTGGTGTCAAAATGAAACTCAAATCAAGATTTGAATCCTCTAAATAGCAACGTCCTAAAGACACCAGGGGAAATTGGTAGCAATTTTGCCACTTCTGATCTTGGAGAGCTTGCGTACTGTGTTAATGGGAGGCTGTACAAAAAGCCAGTATAAAGGCTGTCTTTTAGTTCCTCACTCAGTTTAGTCCTTCCAGTGATGAGGTAACTGTCAGTTGTTGCTTAGGGTGCACAAACTGATTCTCAGTAGTTTCCTTGCCTCAGAAAAGGTGATGGGGTTTAAGTGTAAGCAGAGCGGTGTGTGTGGAAATTAGACTCTTCTGAGTTTCAGTAGTAAAAGGAGTTTATCTGTTAATGCCACTGAATTATCAGATAGATTGAAACATGGAGTGCAAATTAAGCCTAAATTTAATTAAAACTTTGAAATGACGAACTCCCAGTTTTTGTTGTGCTCTTCAGCTGTAGTAAGGAGTTGTAGAAGATTCATGTCTTAAAACAAAAGTTTTAACTTTGACAAATGGAAAGAAGAAGGAGGAGTTTGGGTATCTTATTTTCACCATGAATTCCTGAACAAAAGATCTGAAAAGAACATGACAGAAGATCTAAACTTGTTAATTCTTCGAATCAGGCTGGAAGGCAAGCTTTGAGGCATGAGTTACTGTGTGTCAGTGGCTTTGAAAATCTGAAGCTGAAATAGAAATTTCAACTCTGTCAGCTTCCAGTTATTATTTTAACAGAAATGCTAAATTCCTGTTGCTGTGTCTAGTGTAACAGCTGCCAGAAGCTTAATTAAAAAAATGTTCTTTTTGATCAAAATAATTCTTACAGTGGAATTGGCATTAGATGGATTCTCTGGCCTGTAAAGAAACTTCGAACCTTTGTACCTTGTACAGTTTCGTGTTCGACTTCCCTTAGTTAAAACGCAATATATTAAGTAGACCTGTCTCTTACATCATATTAAGGAATTGAGAGTCTTACTCTAGAAAAGTGTGAGTGCTTTTGGATCAGTTTCATAGAACTGGCATAAGTGCTTGTTACTATCTAGATGAAAGAAGCTGCCAGTTAGGAATGGAAAAAGATAAACTTCCAGATGTAAATATTGACTTTCAGTGTAGTAGGCTAGGAAATGTTGAGGGAGGAGGAGGTTTTGGTAGGAGCTAAAATATAGTTCAACTTTCTGTGCTAAGGAGCTCAAATTCATTTTGTGTGTACAACTGGCGGCAGTGTGCGCTCTTCAGTACCAGTGGTGACCGTGCAGAAAAGTCTTAGGATTGAAATTACTACTGTCATGGTGTTAAAGTGTTGTAATAAAGCGTTTAGTTTTATTCTGGTTAAAAAATTTTAACCCTTGAGAAATTTTGGTATGAGAATGTATAACTTGTTTATTATAAAAACTTAATTGGAGTTGAACTTTTGTCTCACCAGGCCAATCCAGATCCTAATACGTGTCTTGGAGTGTTTGGTCTCAGTTTGTATACCACCGAGAGAGACTTGCGTGAAGTCTTTTCCCGTTATGGGCCTTTGACTGGTGTCAATGTAGTTTATGATCAACGGACTGGACGATCGAGAGGATTTGCTTTCGTTTATTTTGAGAGAATTGATGATTCTAAAGAGGTGAGTTCATGCTTTACCACTTTGAACATGTGCTACTCGTGCGTTGTCTTCATGCATATCTCTGTTATATCCAAAAACCACAAGCTGAAACGGTTTTGAGTGTGTATTCACTAGCAAGTACTTGCAGTGAGATTGGTTTTTTCTTTAGACAGACATAGAAGCCTCCTGGTATTTTTGAAATATCTTGGAAGTTGACTTTCCAAAATAGCTTTTTATATCTATGAAAATTCTGAAGATTCTCTGATTTCTCTTTTATTCCCTAAAAGCTTGTCATCACACATTTGAAAAATAGTGCATGTTGTCTGGGTTTGTGCATTGGTCAGTGATTTGCTAGTCACGTCGTTTTTTACAGCTGGACCAAGTTGTTACTGTAATTGATCCATAAGGAAGAATTCAAGAGTGTGCACAGCAGCCTGAATTGTGGTTCACAGGGAGCAGGACTTTTTTTCCCCCCCCCACCTTTGTAAGGATACTGTGGACTTTGCTAGATTTACTGAAATTTGTAGTTGAAACTCCTGTTAAAACTAAAGATGTACTTGTCTCGAAAAATGTTTTTTCTTGAAANTAATTCTTCGAATCAGGCTGGAAGGCAAGCTTTGAGGCATGAGTTACTGTGTGTCAGTGGCTTTGAAAATCTGAAGCTGAAATAGAAATTTCAACTCTGTCAGCTTCCAGTTATTATTTTAACAGAAATGCTAAATTCCTGTTGCTGTGTCTAGTGTAACAGCTGCCAGAAGCTTAATTAAAAAAATGTTCTTTTTGATCAAAATAATTCTTAAGAGTGGAATTGGCATTAGATGGATTCTCTGGCCTGTAAAGAAACTTCGAACCTTTGTACCTTGTACAGTTTCGTGTTCGACTTCCCTTAGTTAAAACGCAATATATTAAGTAGACCTGTCTCTTACATCATATTAAGGAATTGAGAGTCTTACTCTAGAAAAGTGTGAGTGCTTTTGGATCAGTTTCATAGAACTGGCATAAGTGCTTGTTACTATCTAGATGAAAGAAGCTGCCAGTTAGGAATGGAAAAAGATAAACTTCCAGATGTAAATATTGACTTTCAGTGTAGTAGGCTAGGAAATGTTGAGGGAGGAGGAGGTTTTGGTAGGAGCTAAAATATAGTTCAACTTTCTGTGCTAAGGAGCTCAAATTCATTTTGTGTGTACAACTGGCGGCAGTGTGCGCTCTTCAGTACCAGTGGTGACCGTGCAGAAAAGTCTTAGGATTGAAATTACTACTGTCATGGTGTTAAAGTGTTGTAATAAAGCGTTTAGTTTTATTCTGGTTAAAAAATTTTAACCCTTGAGAAATTTTGGTATGAGAATGTATAACTTGTTTATTATAAAAACTTAATTGGAGTTGAACTTTTGTCTCACCAGGCCAATCCAGATCCTAATACGTGTCTTGGAGTGTTTGGTCTCAGTTTGTATACCACCGAGAGAGACTTGCGTGAAGTCTTTTCCCGTTATGGGCCTTTGACTGGTGTCAATGTAGTTTATGATCAACGGACTGGACGATCGAGAGGATTTGCTTTCGTTTATTTTGAGAGAATTGATGATTCTAAAGAGGTGAGTTCATGCTTTACCACTTTGAACGTGTGCTACTCGTGCGTTGTCTTCATGCATATCTCTGTTATATCCAAAAACCACAAGCTGAAACGGTTTTGAGTGTGTATTCACTAGCAAGTACTTGCAGTGAGATTGGTTTTTTCTTTAGACAGACGTAGAAGCCTCCTGGTATTTTTGAAATATCTTGGAAGTTGACTTTCCAAAATAGCTTTTTATATCTATGAAAATTCTGAAGATTCTCTGATTTCTCTTTTATTCCCTAAAAGCTTGTCATCACACATTTGAAAAATAGTGCATGTTGTCTGGGTTTGTGCATTGGTCAGTGATTTGCTAGTCACGTCGTTTTTTACAGCTGGACCAAGTTGTTACTGTAATTGATCCATAAGGAAGAATTCAAGAGTGTGCACAGCAGCCTGAATTGTGGTTCACAGGGAGCAGGACTTTTTTTCCCCCCCCCACCTTTGTAAGGATACTGTGGACTTTGCTAGATTTACTGAAATTTGTAGTTGAAACTCCTGTTAAAACTAAAGATGTACTTGTCTCGAAAAATGTTTTTTCTTGAAACTTTCACTGTGGAGGTTGCTCTCTCTTCTGGGCAGACCGAGTCAGAGACTTCAAGCATCTTTTGTAAAGATTAATAGTCTTGGGCAGGTGTTTCAGATTTGCTGTTTGATAGTGTTTACATGAGGTAAGTATATGCTTAATACTTGGTTGTGACTCTTCTCACTTAGCATTGAAGGGAGGGAGGATGGCAACTGTGGGAACCTACTGTCAGTAGCTGAAATAAAATGAAACCTCTGATCCTAGTTGGTATCTTAATGAGGAAAAGTAAGTATTCATGGGTGGCTTTGTTGGACTACGCTTGGTTCTGATTTTCCACTGATTTCTGCTGTATAGTATGAGAATCAGTTTATTGGAAGAGTAGAATTTGTACGCATATGTGTGTGTGGTGGTTGCAGGTTGTAGGGGTAAGAAAGAAGGATGTCGAGGCTCTGGAGCGTGTCCAGAGAAGAGCAACAAGGCTGGTGAAGGGGCTGGAGAACAGGCCTGATGAGGANTACATGGTTTAGTGTTTGATGGGAATGGTTGGACTGGATGATCCAATGGGTCTCTTCCAACCTGGTGATTCTGTGAAGTACAGGGACACAGCTTGCTTTGGTGCCCCTTCTGCATTTTCCTCACCATCACTTAGCTGGAGAGAGGAGTTAATGGAATGGGTAGCTGTATATTCACCTTCAGTGACCAACTGTCTTCTGACTTCTAGCCTTGTATTTCTTTGCAGTCACAGTTCAGAGGGATTTTGAAAATGTGACCGTTTCATAGAACATTTAACATCCAGAATACTTGCACGATATCTCTTGTCACATTTATGGACCAGTCTTGTCTATCTTACAGCTTCATCTGTCTTGGAAAGTAGGTTTTTTTCCTAGTTGCCATGGGCAATGGTCATGCATGACACTGTGCATTTCTTAGAATGTTCCATGTAAGTAGCATGAAGTAATTTGTTTAGTATAAAGCTGTTTTGGCAGATACTACAAAACTGGAATGCAAAGGGGGAAAAGAAGGGATGTTACTTGCAGTCAGAAATAAACATGAATGTCTTGAGCAGGAACTGAAGTGATTTGGAATGTAATAAAACTCATTTTTTTCTCCCCAGTGGGCTAGTGCATGGTGGGGGGTAAAGGATGCAAAAGTTCCCAGCGCTTGGGGTTTACATAACTGAAGTACTTCAGCAAAGAGGACAGGAGGAAAACCTGTTTATTTGATTTGGTTTCATGGGCCTTGAGGAAGATTTGAAGATGATAGTAAGTGACAGCTTAGTGTAGAAAAGTGAGATTGAGCTATAGGCATGAAACTCTGTGACAGGCCCTGCAGGAAAACACTGAGGGACATGAAGTAATTCTCTGCATGGAAGATAACTCAACTTTTCAGATTTGATCTATGCATAGAACTAATGATACTTGAACTGCGTTTGTTTTCAGTAAATACCTTACCTTTTAAAAACCCAAGCCCCAACATCCTAAGCCTCTAAAAGAAGAGAATATAAAACTCTAGATGAGATGCTGAGCTAGATTTCAGCCCTATTAAAGCAGTCATAGATGCGTGAAATGTGTAGAACTCTACCAAAAAAAAAAAAAGAGGATTTCCCATTGTCTTTACTGTTGTCCTTCCAAGAGAGGCAATGTTGGGAAGCCTCTCAGCTGACATGCTCTCACACGCTGTTAATATTAAGAGTCCAATACCAGATGAACTGAGTAGTTCTACTTAAATTTTCCATAGTTTGGTTTAAGATAGGTTGCTCTCTGTATTGCGTGGGTTCTGTTATAGCTGAAAGTCTTGGGGATCTTCATAGCTGTTTGTTACCATTGTTAAAAATCGGATCAGTTATTGAGCTGTTTAAAA
The DNA here is from genome assembly GCA_013389865.1 of Piaya cayana. Taxonomy (NCBI): domain Eukaryota; kingdom Metazoa; phylum Chordata; class Aves; order Cuculiformes; family Coccyzidae; genus Piaya; species Piaya cayana. Next base: position 50,165 of record WAAB01002930.1, on the reverse strand, counting down.
TGTTGCACATGTCAGGCTTTTGAAACCAACCCATACAGTGTTTCTAAGTCCATATGGTGATGAAGATATTCAGAATTGTCAGCTGGCTCAATGTGATGGAAATCCATAGAATGTAAGAAATTTTTAAAGGTGATGCTGTGTAGTGTCCTGAAAATAACAATGGGGCAGCAGTAAAGTTTTTCACTTCAGCTGATTTAGGCTTGTAGAGCAGATTGATTGTAACACTGTAGCATCCTTGTCCTTAACTGTTTATGATCTTCTTGGTTATGAAGAGGAGCAGATAGAGTTAGCGTCTGATAACTAATAGCTAGAGCAGTTGACAGAGCATCACAGTAGATTCATTCCACCTTAAGAGAACTGGGAAAGAACTGTTAGGCCTTCATGTCCAATCTAAAGGAGATTTCTAACAGAATCTCTTCTACTCTGTTTTCAACCTCTGCTGAGATCGAGGTGAGACTTTACGGTACCTTTGCTATCAGATGTCTTATATTGTAATGGTGTAGTGTTTGCAAGGTAGCCATATAAATATGCTGGTGGGTGATGTCTTTAGAAGTTGATGGCCGACAATAAATGTTGAATATTGACAGTCGCTTTTCCAGAAAGTCCAAGCATTTGCTGTGCTTGTAATGTTCTTTTTGCTGTGCTTGTTCAAAGCTATTTGAAAAGCTTATGAATTATCTACCTATTTCTAGAAGAAAGGACATTTATTCTCTTACAGGTGTTGTTTTCCATTTGTTGTGACATTACCTTACTTTTCCAAGTAATATTTGGTCTTGCTTTTTTACCTCATTGCCTGTTGAAGTGCCTCGTCTTATCTTAGCCAACCTTCTGCTGGGTCTTCAGAACTGTGTGTAACGTTATGCAGAGGGCAACATCTGTAAACATCTGTTGAAGACCTTTCTCAAAATTGACATTCATTCTTATATAGTTCTCGGTATTTGCAACGCTGGCACTGAGCCAGTGTTACAGTATTGCAGTTTTGCAATATTTTCACTAAATTATAAAGGATATTCACCTGCCCATCACATTGGGATTTTCCTCCTGTGTTTAGAGGAGCGCAAACCCTTATGTCCTGGGATGAGAAAAAAAAACCTGCTTTGAGGGCGGGCTGATTTATCTCGAGGTTAACAATAAATTGAGAGGATTATGAGTGAAAAACACAGGCTGTTTTAGGGATCGGATTCTTACTGCAGTTGCCAGGGATTTCACGTGCCACTATCCAGCTTTTCAGTAACTTGGAATATGAAGTATTAGTTGTCATTTAAACTGAGGCTGTTATGAATGTGCTGTGTGTTTGTAGCCAGAACTCATCTGAGAAGCATTAGCTACAGCAGCTGTTGGCAATGTGGAGTTTTCTGGTTTCTAATACTAGTTTTATGCTCTTTATAGTTTTGACAATCTTTCAGAACCGTTTTCCGAGGTAATGTTTGTTCGCAGTCAAGACAAACTATCCAGGCAAACTGGACTATTAACATAATTCAGTTGGCAAAGATCAGAATAATAACAGGATTTTTCATTTTAATTTACACGGCGTTTAACCTGCCACATGCAGTTGAAATGGAGGCTTGGTGCGCTTTTGTACATTGCAAACGGTACCTTGAACTCCATAGCAGAAATGTAAGATGACTGACATCTCTGCCAAGTCAAGTTCTCTTCCCTCCCTTCTCCCCAGTTCCTCCCCCAGTGAGCACAGTGCAGGTTGCAGAAACTTCCTCTGCTGCTTTGTTGTCCAAGCTGTTGTTCGTGGCTTAATGCAGACTGAAAAATAATTTGATTTCTTTCAGTGAATTCGCCTGTGCTAACTTGTGCTTTACAGCTAAATGAGTAGTGTTTCCAAACTTGTATTAGCATTTAGGTTAGGTAGAGCACTACACACTGAAAATGCCACATACTGTGACAAATATCAAAAGAAACTGAAATCTGTTAAACTTAATGCTCTCTTCCTAGCTGTTTGGAGCCACTGGAGGCCATGATCCTGTAGTCTGGGTACTGCTCATTTTGTCAAACTAGCACCCTATAGATAATAATTTGCAGGAGTTTTGTTATTATGGATAGACTGCTGCAGGTTTAAAACTGTCGTCTCGGATTGAATTATTACCTGGGCCATTCCCAGTTCTCGTTCTGTTTTCTGACTGCAAACATATAGATGTGTATGCTGGCCTCAAAGTCAATTTTTCCTTAGAATTTACAATGAAAAATAACAGTGCATGTTTATAGGAATCCTGTTCTCCTGCTTGCTTACTGTCATCTCGTGAAAGCCACACGAGTCTTTCAACAACATTCAGATATTTGGAAGAAAAAACAGGTTGAAATAAAAATGGACTGTTGACAGTTAAAGGTTCCCAAGAGGGTATTGTGTGTCTTAAACCCCAGCGTAATTTGATTTTTCTCTTCAGAAGGTTTCATTACACTTCTGTCTTTTAAACAATGTGTGAGAATGTCTTCTGCATTGTGAGAGTGAATGCAATTTTTTTTTCCTTTGACATTTAAATATGTTCGTAACACAGCATTCATGGATACCCAAAACCAACAAGAAAAGCAAACTGAAATTTGTTTTGAATACAACATTATTCTAATAAAACTGTAAAATCCAAAATTTGATCATAAACTGTTTTAAGTTTAAAAACAGCCTCAAAAATGTCAGTAATTGGAATAACCAGTATCTTTTCACAGCCTTTGTACAAAGTAAATACTATTTTATCACTCATCTGTAACCAGATTTTCAAATAGGGCTCTTAATCGTGTTGCAGGAATTGTTAGCTAATAATGTAAACTTAAGTACTTTGTCTCAAAGACTTGAGATGTGCACATTAAGAACCATGCAGAGAATTTGGAAGGAATTTCCACTTGCCAGTGACTAAATGTAAGTGATACTGTCAATTATCGTTGGATTTGTCATGTCTTATTGTAGGTTTGGGCTTTTCTGCAGTTAGGGTGGGTAGTCAGAACTGTAAGAGGCTTTGCTGTATCTGCATATCTATTAAAGATTGGTTTGTTTTTTTTTAATTGGCTGTTATTCCTGATAGCTGTTGAAACAGCTGGTTTTTTTCACAGAAAGGGTCATTGGGCAGTGGCAGAGGCTGCCCAGGGAGGTGGTTGAGTCACCTTCCCTGGAGGGGTTTAAGGAACAGGTAGATTAGGTGCTGAGGGACGTGATTTAGTGTTTGGTAGGAATGGTTGGACTCAATGATCCGGTGGGTCTCTTCCAACCTGGTGATTCTATGATTCTAAGAAAAGTAAAGTTTTAATATTGAGTTGAGCATTAGATACTGTGACCAGGATGTCGTGAGTTTTGTGGAGGCTCTGCGCTACTCCCTGTGTCCAAGAACTCTTCCTCTTAAATTTCTTCTTAAGTTTCTTCTTTTAACTAAGAGAGACATGTGTTCCAGGTGTTCTGGATTTGTGGTGACTTCTTGTCAGCTAAGCTTATTACTTAGCAAGTTTTTGATCAGACAGCAAAATGCCATGAAGCTGAAAATTTCTTACCTTTCAAGGCATCGCAAAGCTCATTTTTCCAGCCAGCTATTTGCAACCTTCATTTTTAGGTTTGTGCATACCTGCATTCCTAGGATGTGTGCACAGATTTAATTTCGATCATCCTTGTGGAATAGGGCTTAAGAAAAAAAAAAGTCGTCTCACGGCTTGGAAGCTAATACTAATGATCGTTTTGTTCACTAAACGTGCTTTAGTGTGTGTTGAAAGACTTGAAATGCTCTTCGGTTCTGCCTTGCAGTTAGCTAAATGTATTTTTGTGTGGGAACAGAACTCGCTAGGTGGCGACACAGTATAGCTCTAAAGAGCGTTCGTAAAACACGTTCTAAGTGCAGTGAAATAGGTTAGTGATAATTCGGTCACTTCCAGTTTGGGAACATTACAGTTGAGTCGAATGGGTGTCAGGTTTTTGTTTCCTCCTCTATAAACCCATCTGTTAATTCAGCAAAGTTCTTGTTACAGAGCTGCAAAATGTTGCATTTCTGAATAATTGTTTCATTATTTAAAACCAGAAATTTTTTTTGTAAATGTGCTGCTTTAGAGGCATCCTCATGTTTTGAGGTTGTGTATTGTTCCTCAAAAATTATTAATAGGAAGATAGTGGTGGCTTTACGTCAATTTTGTAGAGTCTCTCTTCTCCCCACATGAAAAATGAAAATAATGTAAATTGGGCTAAGAGCTGGGCTTCATGTTGTAAGCAGTGTGTGCTAGTATTTCAGAAATCCTGGAGCTACTGATGAAAGTATTAAAAATTTTTGTTTTGCAAATTTTAATAGCTTTTAAGTCCAGCATTAACTGTTTGTTAAATTCTTAAGTTTGTGGTTTTGTGTGGAGTTTGCTTTGGGTTGGGTTTTGGTTTTTTTTTTTGAAGTTACTGTTGCATGAATATAATTCTTAAAAGTATGCCATGCAAACTGTTTTCATGATTTATAGTTTGTGAAAGGCCATTGTATTGATTCTCAAAGCCTAGAGAAGCGGGGGCTAGAACCCCCAGTGAGCGTGTGCACAGGCTGCGGACGGGTCTGGAGGCACAGACCCTCTGCGGATCGCCTCAGCGAGCTGCTGGAGTGAGAGGGAGCGGGGAGGAAGGTTGTAATTAGGTATCCATGTAGGCTGAACCCGCCATTTTACTAAGCTCTGCTGGGGTAGGTCCTTGTAAGGGAGATGGCAGGAGGCTGGGAGAGCATGAAATGGCAGCCGACTAGCAGTAATCCAGCCATATGCACCCTACAGGAAGCCACTGTTCGGCTCGGCTTTTGAATCCGCCCAGCCCCTCTGGGGCGCAGGCGGCAGGAGGAAAGATGCAGTTTGCGGAAAAATGAGGTTTGACTTTCAGTTTACCTATCTGGTAGGAAGAAGACAAAGCCCTAGGGAAGGGACTGTTATTGGTTAGCACGGTGCTCTTTTAAGAAGGGGTGGCGTGTCACATTACTGCCCTGTAACACTGCCGGCAAGCGGGGCCGGGGGACAGAGATGAGCCACTTGCCACAGTGGGGCACTAGAAACCGCTCCAAATAAAGCAACTTCAGGGCTTGTTTTTCTGATGGAAAATAATGTGGGTTGTCCGTCGCCCACCAGAGTGGCCACTAGGTTGCAGGTTTCATGTCCCTGTTCCTTCTCCTGCAGGCAATGGAGCATGCGAATGGCATGGAGCTGGATGGCAGGAGGATTCGGGTGGATTACTCCATCACCAAGAGAGCACATACGCCCACCCCAGGCATCTACATGGGCAGGCCAACACAGTAAGGAGTTGCTCCTTTCCTCATTTAAACTGAATAGTTGGAGCCTAATTGAAGAAATAAATAGAGCTACAGATACCTCTTTTTTTGTTTGTTTGACACTTTAGAGTTGTGCAAATTGTGCTTTATCACAAAGTTATTCCTATAAAGAATGTGTTACTGTGGTTCACATACACTATTAAATCCACTGTAGTTTATCGTATCATTATTTATAAAGAAATGCTGAAGAAATTATTATTTTAAAGATGTATATCTAGTCAGTTAATACACCCTGGCCTTACTGAAATAAGATGCTTATTTGCCTTCAATTTGGATCAGAATTAGGCTCAAATCCCTGGTGGGTTTTCTGGGTTTTTTGGAGGAGTTTTTCTTTAAATGTTTCATTGTTAGATTTTGTGGCATAGTCCTAAGTGTTTGGTGTACAAAACTGCTTTAAGAACTCCTAAAGTAGTTTAAATTGAGATGATGACTAGATGTCTAAAGTATTTTATTTTCTTTTTCTCTAACAGCAGTGGAGGAGGTGGTGGCGGTGGAGCAGGTCGTCGCCGTGACTCATATTATGATAGAGGGTACGACAGAGGATATGACAGATATGAAGAATATGACTACAGATACAGGTACCCAATGCTTATTTCTGTAGGAGTAGTGAATTTGTTGGAAAAATTGAGAAGTTACAAAAAATGTTATTCAGTTTATAGCAAAATTCTGCATACGTGCTTGCACAGTGTTAGTGTCACTATATAGATGTAATGTTCAGTGTTTGTTATTCGTTTTCAGAGCAAGCAGTCAGGCAAAGGGTTAATTCTGCTACCTGACAGAGGTAGAGCCTGGGCTCTATGAATATAGTGGACACAGAAAATGAACTCATGTTTCCATGCTGTATATAGAACCAGGGACAGCTGACACACGGTGCTGTTTAAAAAGGGGTTATTTGTAGATGAGGTTTTTCATGCTTGACATTTCGTAACCATCTCGCTGTTTTGAAAGTTATCTAGTTTCAGAGAATGTTCTTCAAGAACTAGAGGCATCTGTAAAAGCACTTCGTGTGTTTGCCAGGCTAGAGAGACTTTATCAAATTCTGTGTCTGAGAATATCTTACAGGTTTAAGCACATCAAATAGAGAAATAAAGCATTTGTTAAATAACTGTAAGCCACAGCCAAGTAAAGCTGAAATCATTCATGCAGGCCAAGTCTCTGGGTGCTAAGGAAATGGTTCTGCTCTGTAGAAGTGATGTGAATAAGACTTCTTTCATAATGGATGTTGTCTGGTTTCTTTTTTAATTTCCTTTAAAGGAGACGATCACCATCGCCTTACTATAGTCGATACCGATCACGATCAAGATCCCGTTCCTATAGTCCAAGTAAGTAAATACTGGTGAATAAATAGAATCTGGCTGACCTAAGCCTGATAGATACTAGTATTAATCGATCGGTGGAAATTCTGAATTTGAAAGCAAAAAAACTGGGTACATTAAAGCTGAGTTGATGTGTGTGCAGTTTGTGTATAGTAATTGTATCATCTCTTTTTCTTCCAGGGCGCTACTGAATATCAGAAGAGTTACAGTTGCGGACACGACGACGTAATTTTTAAGTACAAAGTTCAGATCTTAGCCTCCTTACTGCTTTTCCTCTCATCCCCCCCTTCCTTGTCCTCCATCCAGCTCTTCTACAAATCTTTGGTTCATTTAGAATATACATATTTCAGTTGAAATATTCCTGTTTTACATCCCTTCTTGTTGTAATACTCTTAAATATTGTAATTGTTGTAGTTTGTGTAGTAAAACATCTTCAGTAAAAGGAAATAGAGAGCCCGAAGTGCTGATGCGTTTTGGAAGTCATTCCTATTCTGTTTTTAAACCAATTGGACTCCCAACTAGTGACAAGAGAGCATTGATATTTTTAAGGCTTGCATGTCATGTAATATACACACTCAGATACTTTAATATAAACCTGCATTTCCAAGTAACTTGTTAATCTTTCTGTTAAAATGTTTACCTATTACTTTGATAAACAAGTAATGACTTTGAGCCTTTTCTGTAATGACAAATTGACTTAGTCATGAACCAGAGGATTTTTTTTATTATTATTTTTTTTTTGTCAGGTAGTTGCTTTGAGTGTAGACTATTTGAGCTAGAGCAGAACTTGGTATTTGACTGACTGGGAAAACGGATCCTTGTACATTCAAAGTTAAGGTTGTTTTATAAGTCAATTTTCTGGGTTGCTACGCAGTGGATATCATTTCAAGTTCAAGCTGTAAAAATCCTGGTGCTTTTATTGTACTTGGTTGAATATTCCCCCTTGATTGGTGCAGGAGCGAAAATATTTATTGAACATAGCAATTAGTTCTATAATTTGCTGTTCATTTAAATAATAGTAACAAAACCCACCAACTTTTTGGTATTGCAGTAATGATTAAGCAAGTTTGGTTTCCAGGACTTTTTTGGAGTTTTGAAAGTTTGGATGGCAAAACCTACAACTACGTGTAAACCTTTTTTCCCATCAATAAAAGTTAATTCCACTGAGATGTAGTTTCTTGTCTTTTGTTCTGCTTTTAATGCCAACGTGTATTATGTGATAGACAAAGCTTGATATGCCGTACGGATAATAAAGTCAGCGTTTATCTGTCTTCTCAGGAGCCTTGTGTGCCGTGAGAATCAACATGCAGTTGCATGGATGGCTCAGCAGAGTGGGCAGTCCGGCTTTCTCTTTTGCCATCCTTGGCGGTTGCTGGAGTCCTGGTGAGATGTTTTGAGGAGAGAAACACTATTGACTTTGTTTAGTTTTCTGGCAAGTTTTGCTCTCTGAAATAACTCGCCATGTGGCTGGTTGAATGTTGATGTTGGCACAGCAAAAGGAGTAGGGCTACAAAGCCCTCGCAGCAAAAATCATTTCATCCCAATTGTCAGGGAATGCCACCAAAAGAGTTTGTCATCATTTTAAGCGGGTAGGCCTAAGAAACACAATTTTGTTAACTACTTCTGAATGTCAGTGCCAGGAGCTATTTACAAGTAATTAAAAGAATCACAAACACATCCAGCTCTTTTTCAAAGCTTGCGTACAGTATGCCAGGAGAAGCTGGTGACATAAAATGAGTCCTAACCTAGTGGTTATTACTCAATAGTTCTTACCCATTATGTTTTATCCATCGGTTGCAGTTGAAGACTCTTGGGAAGATGAATGCCAAAGGCCCAGAACACTGAAGTTCAACACAACTTGTTTTACTGGTGATCCAGTAAAATTGGGAAATGTTAAGAAAATTGTAAATAGAAATGCTGAAGTCTAATGGAGAAATGGGGGCATTTCTGTAGTCTGCAGAAATGATGAGGCGACAGGATGCAAAAGCATTGGATTCATCTATGATTCATCAGAATCGTAGAATGTGTTGGAAGGGGACTTAAAGGTAATGAGGTTCCAGCCCCTCTGCCCTGGGCAGGGACACCTCCTACTAGCTCAGTGGCCCATCCAGCCGGGCCTTCAACACCTCCAGGGATGGGGCAGCCACAGCTTCCCAGGGCCTACCCACCCTCAGCATGAAGAATTTCTTCCTTATGTCTTAATAGTCCTGGGGCTGATAGCGGGGAGGCATTCAGGCTCAGGGAATTACAGTAATCGAAAGCAAGAGAGGTGACCGCTTCTTACCAGGTTATGGTATTTGTCAAGGGTTGTGAAGTTGTGTTAGTCGGCTGTGGAGCAGTAGTTCCACTGATGTGTTGTCTGGGAGCTAAAACCAGAAAGCAGCACCTCAGTCCTCAACATGGGGATTGTTTTTTCTAGCACTTAGTCCTAACAACCCAACAATGCCATTTAGCACTAGTCCGTGTAAGTTTGTAAGTGGCAGCAGCAATGCCAGTAATGTATGAATAATTGCTAGAATTAGGTGGCCATTTCTACAACTCACAATCCTGAAATAATTTGTAACTGTTTCCTCATTGATTTATTTTATTCTAATTGTTTTTTTAACTGAGACTAATTGGGTGGAGGTCTTGGTGGTAGCAGTTCTTTTCTCCCCAAGGATGGCAGCAGCCTCCTCACTGCTTTGTTGTGAATGGGTTTGAGCGCACCCTTTCTATGAGCTACTGATACTGGTTGTGAAGTCAAATAGCCTGGGTAACGCTTGTACCATGTCTCTGAACAGGTGGTTAAGCAGATGCAGACTTTCTGTAGTCATTTTTGGATTTTCATCAGAGGGCTGGAGTACCTCCCATCCAAGCACAGGCTGAGAGAACTGGGGTTGTTCAGCCTGGAGAAGAGAAGGTTCAGAGGAGATTTTATAGTGACCTTCCAGCACCTGAAGGGGCTACAAGAAAGCTGGGGAGGGACTGTTTACAAAGGTTTATGGTGATAAGATATGGGGCAATAGGTGTAAACTGGAGAGGGGCAGATTTAGACTAGACATAAGGAGAAATTTCTTCACCATGAGAGTGGTGAGGCCCTGGCCCAGGTTGCCCAGGGAAGCTGTGGCTGCCCCATCCCTGGGGGTGTTTTGCAACAAGTTAAAAATATGTCAACCTAAATAACTTTACTTTGTCACTTTGTGCTCCTACACATGAGCTTAAATTCATAATTGAATTACAGGGAATATTTAAATAGCGACTTTAAGCAAAACTGTTAGTTCATTCCAGTTTTCTTATAGCTCGGTTCTAGGTTTAGGATACGGAATGCAAGACATCATACTCGCTCATAAACATATTGTGTTCCCAAATGGTTCAAAGAAGTGGCCACAAGAAGCTCACAACAGCTGCTCTGTGGCTGAGGCTGCGTGTAATGGAAAATGTGCACCCGCCGACAACAGTCGGAGATGTTCTGGTTTACATGTTGGGTCAAAATAACTTCTGAGCGTGTGTGTGTCTAAAGATCGTGTGCAGAAGGTGAAGTTTATTAAGGGTAGTGCTGTGTCCTTTGTCCTGTGTAACCGTACTGCAGATCTGGAATCCCAGTTAGCTTTCTGTCTTGCAGTACTTACCTAAGCGTTTGGTGCTGTGGGCATGGAGAGGGGTCACCCAGCCAGCTGCCGAGTGGGGGATGCTCTTAGGAAAAGCGCCTTGTGTTGCTCGGCTTCCCAAGGGAAAAGCAGGTCGGAACGCTTACCAACTTCCTTTGGTTGGGCAGATGATGCAAAGAAACTGTCCTTGTGCACACAGTCAGCTCTCCTGTCCTTTTAAACAGTGGTGTAAAGCAGAACCTGAAGTGCAGTTTTAAGTCATCTGCAGTACCTGTAGACATCTTTCCTTGCCTTGTTTACGTTTTACTCCTGTGTAAATTATTCCAGGTGGGGCTGCCCCTGCCTGTGCTCAGCTATGGGCTGTTGGATTCAGCAGAGGAGTGTGTTTCTGTCATACAGAGGTGTAAAGACTAGGTTTAGGTGAAAAGGAGAGCTTCCCTCACACAGGTCAGTAGTATGTCCAGACAGCACAAAGAATACTGTCATCGCACTTCTTTGGTTTGGGTTAAACTTGTTATTTGACTGAAACAAAGAAGCTTCATACTTTTCGTAGAATCGTGAACACCTTCAGGTGCTGGAAGGTCGCTATAAGATCTCCTTGGAGTCTTCTCTTCTTCAGGCTGAACAACACCAACTCTCCCAGCCTGTCCCCGTATGGGAGGTGCTCCAGCCCTTGGGTCATCTTTGTAGCCTCCTCTGGACCTGTTCCAACAGCTCCGTATCCCACTGCTTAGATACCCAAGATTAAACATCTCTTAAAGCCAGCAGATACCCTGGGAAGGGCTATGAGCCACTGACATGGGGCTGTTGTCTCGTAGAAGGTATCGTTCACATTCAAATTAACCACCACATTTATTGGTAAAACATAGAGGTCTTTGTTAACCAAGATCCACAAACCTTTCTTTAAATCAGTTCTTGAAGAACAAGCAGTTATGGTGGAAATAAGCTTCTCCCTGTGAAAAAGGCTAATGGTGTTTTGTGTAAAGTTACTTTTTAAACTTTAAGAGGACTTGTTCCTGCATATTTCTTTTTAACATTTTTTTTTTCTCTTGTTTTTTTGATGGAGGTTTCCAGCTGTGAATGTGTCCAATGTGTTAGGGATCAAGAATGGAGAATTGTGGTCACCAGGAACCAATACGGGTGTAACTGTTCCACCAGCCTGAGCTGCTTCAGTTATACATCAGAATATAGTGTCAAAAGTAAACAGGAGAGGCACAAGATAACTTCCTAAAGTAATTTACTGACAGAGAACTCCTCAAGTTGCATCAGATGTATCACAGGAACTTGCTTTAAATGAAAAACAACAAAACAACCCCACACAGAAACTTCCTGGGGTGAAGCAGCGGGTCAGTGCTGTGTGGAGACCACTTTTGCAGATCTCTAGATGGAGGAACCGTGGGCTGTTTGGAGCCCTCTTCTTCACTGCTCCTGTTCTTGGCATGGTGATAACTGGCCAGTCTTTTACTGGTTTGTGAGTCCAAGGTAATGAGAGAGAAGCTTATTTACGGTACTTCAATAACTCTAAGTTAGCCCTTGTCTCATGGTAGAAACCTTGTAAACTCATGGAGATGAAGAGAGCTGGTGGATGAAGGTAACTAATATTTATATCCCCTACATGGCACTGGGCAGCAGCTCTGCTCTCATAGATTCTGTGGAAGCAGCCACCTAAGTCTTGCAGCACGGCACGAAAGAGCCACCACTGAACGCTGGTTACTGAACTGCTGGTGATGATACGTCATTCCACTACAATTGGCAAGAGATCTTTACAAATATTGTTTAGTACCTAATCTCCCAGCAAACGCCTGAAACGCCTTCATCAGGGAACACTGACTGGTTGACATGTCTCCTGGGAAGTGCTGGGATATCTGGACGGAGCCTAGATGGCACCAGAATTGAGTGAGGGCTTTGTCAGCAGCTGCTGTCTCCTGCTTGTCAGCTTTCACAGTCTAACGTGCTTCCCCGATGTTCCTGTTCCTCTTCTGCTCCTATTTCTCTTCTGCTTCTTGCTCTAAATGTCAGTTTTTCCCTTTCTTTAGGCTACAGGTTTCAGTGTGGGATCGGGCACAGAGAAGCAACATCTCAGGAACAAAAAGGTGAGCAGTTTCACACTGACACATTCCAGGTGCCAGATTCCAGGGTTACTTTATAGCTATATTCCTGCTGGCTCAGGATCCCTTCTTCCATAATGTGCTGTCAATTTAGATTTAGAGTCATAGAATGACCAGGTTGGAGGAGACCCACCGGGTCATCGAGTCCAACCGTTCCTATCAAACACTAAACCATGTCCCTCAGCACCTCGTCCACCCGTGCATTAAACACTTCCAGGGAAGGTGACTCAACCAACTCTAAGTTGTGGCTTTTATATTGTGCAGTAAATCCTGAGAAGCTGGTCTCTTAAAAGAAAAATATTAGGAAAAAAAACAACGATGGCACAACGAAACTCCCAACCCCCAAGATTTTAATAATGCATCAAATACATCTTCAGTCTGACTGGGTTGGTTGTGTGGTTCCATGGGGCATGAACACCTCTAATAGCTTTTGTTCCTTCAGTGCAATTAATTTTATAGGAAGGTTAATTACAAGTAGCAGAGCTTCCCGTGAGCAGAACGCTGACTTCCCCAGCTGCTGCCCCAAGCCAGGTACAGGGCTGCTGCTCAGCTCCTCTTGCTCACACTGGTTTCCTTCTTCCCCCAGTGCATGGCAGAATATCAGGGTGGTGCGCTGGGACCTCTCTTCTTGGCCCAGAGAGAGGGGNGCTCCCTCCTCTCCACAACCTCCCTTCAGGCAGTTGGAGAGAGCAATGAGGTCTCCCCTCAGCCTCCTCTTCTCCACGATAAACACCCCCAGCTCTCTCAGCCGTTCCTCATCAGGCCTGTTCTCCAGCCCCTTCACCAGCTTTGTTGCTCTTCTCTGGACTCGCTCCAGAGCCTCAACATCCTTCTTGTGCTGAGGGGCCCACAACTGAACACAGGAGTCGAGGAGAGGTCTCAGCAAGGCTGAGTACTTGTTAAAGAGTTCAGTTCTGGGACTTAAACACCAAGAGGTTTCTTCCTCGTGTGGATGCAGATGGAACAGAGGCTACTTGGAGCTGGGGAAGGTGCTGAGCCCCGTTTCTCAGCCATCCCACCCCAACCCTGCTGTCCTGCTGCTGGGGTAGACCCCTTCTTGCCAAGCAACCGGGCAGCGCCTGCGAGCTGCGTGTTGCGGAGCAACTGGAGACACACCGACACGTTTTAAGAAAGTTACAGAATCCAGGTTTTAATGTTCCTTTAAACTTCTAGTCCATCTTTGATGGTACCACACAGTTAGATCTCCAAAGCCAGAGAAACCTGGGACCTTTGCTACAGGACACCAGGTCGTACAGCGGTGACTGGAGTGACTGCTCAGCGCTCTGTACATCCCTGAGCCAAGACCCCAGCTTTGGTCTGTCTGAGTGGAACCAAACTCTGCTCCAGCCTGGATCCAGTCTCTGGCATGTTGGGCTTTTTCTGGACCCGAGTATCTCTTGACAGCTCTCCTTTAAGGAAATGTTAATGGAGATTCTCTTTCTCCTGGAATAGGTGCAGCTTCTGGAGATCCTGGTGACAACTGTTAGTTGGCTGAAACAGGGAGTGTGGGGGCTGCGAAAAGAGGAGGAGGAGGACGGGGGCAGGAATATATCCCAGCACTCACCTCCTGGAAACAACTGCAGCTTCTTCAGGGTCGCTAGAGCGATAGATTGGGAAGTGCAGTAAAAGAGCGTAGTATTTATTTATGTTCTTGTTTTTAAACAAACCCAGTGAGGTTCAGCTATCCTAAGCAGAATTTATTTATTTATATGAAGTGCAGTAACCCTCTGAATGGCAGTGCTCAGTTCCAAGTCTGCATCACCTGGAATAATCCTCAGAAAATCATCTCCCTTCTGCCTGACCCCCCTCTAAAAGCACTGGATGGTATTTTTAAAGTACAAGTTTCCAAGGTGTTGTAGGAGTCACCCTTTGTACATCAGCAGCCCAAATTATCCTATATCCCCTTTGGGATGATTTCACTCCATCTCCCCATGCAGACAGTCTGTGTTACCCCAAGAATGAGCCAGGCTGGGTGAGCAGAGGATGAGCAGAACACGATTTCCCGTCTCCACACTTTGTCTCCTGAGTTGAGACTCTGTTTTGGTCTGTGGCTCCTGCATCAAATTCAACTGCTCTGTACTGTGATGTTAAGCAAAGCTGCTGGCACACCAAGCATTTCATAGAATCATAGAATCACGAGGTTAGAAGAGACCCACTGGGTCATGGAGTCCAACCATTCCCACCAATCTCTAAACCATGTCCCTCAGATACTCCCTTTGCCAGGTCTGTATTTTTACTTGAGCAGAGAAGATCCTCAGGAATCCCTTGAGTCACTGCCAGCTTTGCAAGTTTGGAAACATACTTGGTACTTGCAGATGAGCTGAGTACAGGAGGTCCCTTTAGTAATCTCAAGGCAAAGTTTGCTCAGTCTTTTCCAGGAACAATGTGGTTCCAGTGGTGGAACTGGGGAGCCTTGTGAGCACCAAGTTACTCAGGTGCTTGATGGACAGGAAAAACTGTGTCTCTCCCGAGGACACAATAAAAAAACCTCTCCAGCTTCTGTAAGAGCTCGCTCCCTTCTGGGGACTGGTTTGACTTTTCCTGCAACATCTCCTGTTTTCTAACCCTTTCCCCCTCGTCCTGTAAAGCACACAGAGGGAGTGAACTCAGAGAAAGTGTCCCTGGAAGTGCTGCAGGGAGCTTGTGCCTCCTGCTCTTCTGGGCTCCCTGTTTGGCTGCGACAGACCTAGAGTGTGAGCTCTCCCACACCTGCTGTGTGTCACTGTGGTCCCTGTCCTGCTCAGGAGGAGCACTTGGCTTTTGCCTCCTACCCTCCCAACTCGCCTGATCACATGATGCCGAGTGAGGAGTGATGTTCCCCTCCAGCATGAGTTTATGAGCCACGTCCACGCGTCACACCCAGGTTAATATGGGCTACAGGTGACAAAGCAATGACTGTCTCCAACAAACTCTGGGTCCCAGAGATTAAACCCACTCCCTTTTACAGCTTCCAAAGGAAAAAGTAACTCCTGGCTGCTGCTTCTGTCACAGCCCCCTGCGCAGGAGAGCTCAGCAAAATGAGGGAGAGGGTTCAGCCGTCTCTGGTTGGATGGAGAGCAGCTGTTGATGGATCCAGTCTCTGAGCTTTGCCACAGACCTACCCCTCTGGGACTGCTGAAATGGATACGGGGAGGTAACCAGGGTCTAAAAGCAGCACCTCCGCTCATCGCCTGCTGGGTCTGGTGAGTGGCAGAGAGGATTTCCACTTGAATACCTACCCGAATAGCTAAAATCCTCCTCTGCGGCATGTGGAAATATAAACCTTCATTTTCCCGCCTGCTAAAGCCACCTGCTGTTGTCTCCTCCTGCTTTCTACTTTTAGCTCATTAGTTCCACCGCAGCCGCCCTGCGCCGTCTCGCTGCCGTTTACCCACGGAACGCGGCTCAACGCGTCCCAGCAGCTGTTTGACTCATTTGCTGCTGAGAAGCTGCCTGGACCAGAGAGCCCTGAGGAATAACAACCCCAGGGATGAAGCAGCCCCAACACCCTGACAGCTCCAAACGCTCCCGACGTCCTTTTGTCACAGGCTCCTCTCCAGCTTCTTCTGGGTGAGAAAGATGAGCCTCCGTGGCCACAGCGATAATTTTATGAGCTGGCTTCTTAAATATCATCGTGACAACTGCTCGTTGAAGGATGCTGCCGGCTTACTTTTTTAACGGTGATATCCATGGAAAAACTTCCTATAAGCTTCTACTAATCACGAGGAATGTGAATGGGGACTCTGAAGAATTTCCAACATCTCACCAGGTGCACTAGATCACCCTTAATCGGAGAAGGCTCTGCCTGGGTTCCCTTCCTTTGCTGGGAAGGTGGTCGCCTTCTCTAACAAGAGAGAGCGTCATCTAGATCAGCATCACCTTTGTGCTCAAAATGCAGCTCCTCCTCGGCAAGGGTGGAGGAGAAAAGGTGTCGTTTCAAAGAGAGAGTTAGACAAGCAGGATTTGCTGGTTTTCTGTGTGTGGCAAAAGCTGAACAGCATTCATGAGCCTGAGCAGAAGGAAGAATAGTGAATATACCAGAAGCGGAGAGAGAAAGGAGGTGTAAGAAGGGAATTTCTTGTTGCTTTGCTAAACAGAACTGGAACATGGGCAAGGAGAGGGGAAAACAAGCTGCAAAGCCGAAGACGACAGTGTGAACTGGAAAATTCAGAAGTAGCTCAGGAAGTTCCTGAAGAAGCAGGAAGGAAAAAGGAAAGGAAAGGTTTGCGGCAGACACAGGGAACAGAAGAATCTGGAGAGCAACCATTTGTGGAGAGAGGAAATTCTGGCTCACACCAGGGGACGTTCACACCGCGGTGAGAGCAGGTGGCTGCGGAAATTCGGTGACTGCCGGAGGAGCCTGGGACTGAGCAGGATGAAGATACAGAAGACGTTCTGTTTGTCCAGGAAGCCGCCTCCGGCAATGAATGATGCTACCTGGAGCTTTCTACAACCAGTGCTGAGACATCCCCGACC
Organism: Piaya cayana; assembly: GCA_013389865.1. NCBI lineage: Eukaryota > Metazoa > Chordata > Aves > Cuculiformes > Coccyzidae > Piaya > Piaya cayana. Next base: position 33,429 of record WAAB01002930.1, on the reverse strand, counting down.
TGCCAAGCCCTCCCGGTGTCCCTTCACCTCTCTGCAGAGTTGAAAACTAAGTCACCTCCTCACTTCCAGCAGCAGTGACATTTCTTAATACAGAAAGTTGGTTTGTGTCGACTCTATTTGTGTGATATTTTGCTGAGCGCAAACTACTAATATTTGAATGAAAAAACCATGGAAATTGTAAGATTTCAAGACAACACAGAGACTTGCAGGGTGGAGAAGGTGGTGTTTACAGCCCTACAGGGTTAGCACTAAGGATGAAACAAAGCCTCAGTTTCAGAGAGCACCACAGAAATAGTCTTACTTCTTGCAACTAATCTGTTGTTTTTCTTCCAGAGTCAGACAATTCTTCAGTTACTGAGTGAACTATATAGATTTTCACTGCTGCCCTCCTCCTTTTTTTCCTTTCCTTTATGCTGGCATGAGTTTGTGCTTCCTGTCAGACACCGGTTACTGCAAACCCACAAAGATCTCATCTGCTTTTAACTTCCTCCTCTCGGCTCGGGGTCTGCCCTGCTTCTTCTCCAGAGCAGTGCCAATCTCTTGCCAGAAAGCAGTTCTGCTGCAGCCAGCATCCGCCTGAGCCGGGGAGCACACGGACCCCGGTTTTTCCATCGGTGGCAGCTCCCTCAGCCCACAGCTTCTCCACCCAAACCTCTGGTGAGATGTCACCACCACGCGAGTTCAACTCGCAAGTGATCGCTCATCAAAATGGGGCTGTAAAACATCCAAGCCGTGTTTTTGAAGAGCAAACCCCTAAAGGGGCTGTTCAACCATGTCATATCGAACCAGTCTTTCACCACCCCTTTGTGCTGCTGCTTCTCTGCCCTCTCCCAAACCTGAGTTGAGCACACAAGGTTTCCTCAGAGCACCAGTGAGGCTCCAGCAAAGCCTGACTTGCACCCAACCTGTTCTCAGAGGCGAGCGAGAGCTCTACAAACCCACAGAGGCACGGAAGGAGTGTTTCCCCCTGCATTTCATTGCCTAAAGCACAATATATTAGTGCTGATGGGAACAAGCGTTGCACCAGCTACTCCGCAGGAAGGTCTAAACACGGGGTGCAGGTAGAAGGCAGCGCCGTGAACAGGGCTCCCCAGGCACCAATCCTCTATAGAAATTCTGATCAAAAACTCCACTTTCTGGCTTTAGCTTTCCAGCACAGCTTAGGGGGGCAATAGGATAAAACTCCTGCCACAGGACACGGGCGCCTGTGCACAACAGGGCTGACAAACCCCCTTATTAGAAGGAGTAGAGGGATGGAGGCAAGAAATACTGTTCAAGGAGAGAGGAGGGAGGCAGATCAAAAGAATGGGAGATGGGGATAACAGCCAGAGAAAGAAAACTTAAGGGGTTTGGGTGGGAACTTAAGGTCAGTAGTTGAAAAAGGAACCAGAGTGGAAGAACCCAGATGAAACAGGGAAGATGTGACTGCAGGTTAGGCGAAGGGGAGCAGGAACTGGGTATGAAAATAAGCAGCACTGGAGGTTTCTCACGCTTTTTCTGTGTAAATATACATCCAACTTCACAACTAGCTCCCCATCCTAGCTCCCCAGCAAGGATGCTGTTACCCTGAAAACTTGAATGTGAAGCCATCAGGGAGGACAGGACTGTATTTTATGGGGAAAAAAAGAAATAAAATAAAGGAGTGCTGAACAGATCTGCCTTGGGTGTGTTGAACCCAACCTCTTTGTGAGGTTCTGCTCCCACAAGGTAATTTGTTCTGTTTGGGCACTTGCTACCCTTCTCCCTTCAGGTTTTGCTGGAGGGAAAGGAAACAATCTGGAAATAATTGCCTAGAAGGCGATTTCTTTCTAAGAGGAGATTTACCTGTAGCACTTGGGAAAGATGGTGTGTTTTACCCATGCAGGGATGTAAAATCCACTTGCTTGGGATCCCACTCTTCCCTTGGCTCCGCTATCTCCTCTTCAACACCAGAGCCAAAGAAAAAAAGAGAAGCCAGCACCCCTGCTAGGGGCATATGTCTGAATAGGCACAAGCTTCATAATGTCCCCATTTAAATATGTATGGAGCCAATTGTGAATCCCCAACATAAAGGTCCAACAGAATCAAACATTTTGGGGTGGTTCGGCTTCCCCTCGGTGCTGAGGTTAGGGCACCTTCCGCGAGGTCACCGCCAAGGAAAACATCCGTGTCTTCCCTTCTCCTAAGGCTTCCAAACCAGGATCTCTGTTGTTTGGAGGGTTTTTTGGTTTTGTTTTTTATCACTGTTTTTTTTTGTGGCTACTGGCAATAAGGCACCGTGAACCCTGGGCTGCCTGGGGGGCTCGGTAGGGGACTCGGGGCAGGGGGATGGAGGTGGGGATGGAGGGATAGATGGATGGAGGGATGCAGGGATGGAGGAAGGGATGCAGGGATGGATGGAGAGATGCAGGGAGGGATGGGGGAATGAGAGATAGACGGAGGGATGCAGACATGGAGGGAGGGATGGAGGGAGGGAAGGAGGGAGGGATGGAGGGAGGGAGGGGTGGATGGAGGGATGCATGGATGGGGGGAAGGAGGGATGGAGGGAGGGAGGGGTGGATGGAGGGATGCATGGATGGGGGGAAGGAGGGATGGAGGGAGGGAGGGAAGGAGGGAGGGAGGGAGGGAGGGGGGGGGGGGGGGGTGGGGGAGTGGGAGAGGGAGGGAGGGATGGAGGAACGAGAGATGGATGGAGGGATGCAGACATGGAGGGAGGGGTGGATGCAGGGATGCATGGATGGAGGGAAGGAGGGAGGGAGGGAGGGATGGAGCGATGCAGGGACGCAGGGCTGGAGGGAGGGCGCCCCGGGCTTTGTCCGGCCACGCGGGCTTTGGGGCTGGGGGCGAGGCAGAGCCACGGGGAGGCTGGGGGTGGTTCCCGGTCCCCGGGGCGGTTCGGCCCGGCCTCGCCTGCCGCTCCCCCCGCCGCCGGGGTGCGGGGACAGCCCGTCCCTGCCGCAGCCGCATCGCCGCCGTCGGGGGGGCAGGGAGGGGACGCTCCCCTCGCCCTTCGCCCCTCCGCCCCCCGCTCCCCCGCGTCTGCCGGCTCCGCTCAGCCCCCGGCAGCCCTTTCCTCCCCTTTAACGAGGCACAAGGTCTCCTCCTCCCCTTCTCTCCCGGCTCCCCGAGCACCCGACCCTCTGCTCCTCCCGGGGAGGGAGGGGGCGCGGCCGGTCGCCCCCAACCCCCTCCCGAGCGGCTTCTCCGGGGGCCCCGCGGCTGCTCCGGGGTGAAGGCAACTGGCCCCGAGGGGTTGGGTGCCCGGAGCCCCGGCCGGTGCCGCCCCCCGCTCTGCCCCTCGATTACCAACCGGAGCAGCCGCGTGGCTGAGGAACCTGCCTCGTGGGCTGGAAATACCACGAGATTTTTGGGGTTTTTTAGCAGGTTGTGCACGTTTCTATCCAGGTTCTATTCGAGGGCTTCCATGGGGAAGCAGGAACGGAGAAAAATGCACATTTTTGGAGCTCAAAGGGTGTAGGTGGAGGCACCCACCGCCTGCAGCACCAGGGTGGGTTTGAGCCCGTGGGTGGTGGGGCACGGCGGCTCCTTCTGAAAAAAAGAAATAAATGCTGCACGGTGAGAGGAAAAAGGAGACTTTCCCCCAAAGGGCAGGGCTGGGGGGATGTCTGGGAGCAGAGGCAGCAGCTCCTGTGTGATGCTAATGAGCCCCTGGTGCAGTTTTCCTGCTGGGAGGTGGTGGCTCTCCCCACAGCAGCTCCAGCTCCAGCACCCAGGGCTCTGCTCCCAACACCAGCCTCTGGACCTCTTCTCCTGAGGAGTCTGAACTCCTTCAAAAAGGAAAATTGCTAAGAGAGGAACCCCTTCTTGCTTTAGGACAACTCCTCGCTCTTAAGAGACAACATCAGCCACAGCTGAAGGGGGGTCTAAACTTTTTCTGTTAATATATTGTCACCTGGTGCTGTTTTCTCTTTAATTACATATAAACTGAGTTTAAATATCAATAAGCACAACACAGGTTCTCGGTTCATGGCGAGGACCACTCCATTGGTCACTGATGGGGGTTTCTAACCAGTCAGGAGCACAAAGTTTTGCCACATCTAAAACTTATTCCCAATTTATCCTGTGGATCATATCAAAAGAGTTATGGAAAAGAAAACTGTACTCAGTATTTTGTCCCAAGAAACACTTCATCTCTCACACAACAAAGCACCCCTTTCGTTTTACTCCATTGTTACCATTTCTTGATTTTTTTTTAGATTATTTCTTAATTTTAGATGTGCCTGCTCAGAGTTTAAGAATGTTCGTACCCTTAAAGTGCATAGAAGGAAGATAAGTGACAATAATAACAGTGTGATCCGTGAAGTTGGTTTTGAGATTACAAAAACAATCATTTAAAAAAGTTGAAAAATGTGTTGGTAAAAAGTATTAGCAAGTTAACAATTTAGAAAGAAAAAGTTAACACACAGGGAGACCCATACACTTATGGGATGTAATGAAGACCCAAACAAAAAATTCAGATTTATTAGTTTAGAAATTCAACAGTTTTGAAAATAAACCCTGGATTTCGTACATATTCTTAAATTTCAGGTAGGGGTTCCACGTGTGTGATGTTTACAACCAGAAATAGACATTTGATAAGCAGATCTCAAAGGTGTTCAGAGCTTTTTTACTGCTTGACCTACAACTTCAGAATCGCAAAGCAAGTTCTGGCTTGTTTCGCCTCCTCACCAGGCTCTGCAGAAGTTTTAAGATGAGACTTTGTGTGCACTAATAGGATGCCTCACGCTATAGGTTTGCAACAAGATGTCCAACACTATAAAAAAAACAACAAAAAACCCCCAAGAAACACCCCACCACCACCATTTTGTGTAAGAATAAAACTAATCAATTGCAACTTTAGTCGCGGCAAATGGAAACTGTTCCTGTCTGTACAATAGGGTTCTTGTGGGGATTTCAGGTAGAAAACCTCATATCTTTTTCACTCCTTTTTTTCACTCATAATTTATAGAGAAAACAAAATCTTCCCTTAGGCTACAGTTTGTCAAGTTTTTTTTTTCTCTTCCTGCTCCAAACAGTTCCTAAGCTGCCTGGAAGCACACGTAGGACAAAATGTATTTTTTTTTCTTGCTGGAAAAGAAAGGATTGGTCCTTTTTTCCCCCTAATTATTAAGACAACTGAACTTTGAAACCTGACATTTTGCTGCTTCTTGTTAGAATACACCCCTGAACCACTTGGAAGTTAGTTTTGAACCTCTGCAAGCTACTTATAGGACATGAGGAAAACCATAAATTAGGTTGACAGCATTTGCATCCAGAAAGCTTATCTGGTTTGTTCTCTTTCTTCAAAAAGGCAGCATTTGAAAAATCCCATTTGCAGCTCACGAGCAAAACATTTTAGCCAGGCCAGGGAGCAATTTCCTAAGAAACTGAGAGGGCACCTGTTGGCTTTTGACTCAGTTGAGCCAGGAAGCACTTTTGTCTTATTTTTTTTCCCTCTGCTCAACTCCCTCTGTCCACACTTCTCTCTTTCTCAAAGTAAATAACCACAACTTGTTGAAAACACATGTTCTGTCTAAACTAGCACTAGCTGGGCTGGTTTTAGCTTGCTAAAGCTTAAGGCAGTGTTTCAAAAGTGCAATTAAAACTAAAAATTCAGGGCATTAAAAAAGTTATATTGAATCAAATAATTAGACTATACTGCTGATATGAAACACCCCCAGTTATTCTTATCATCTTAGAAACACAGATTTGATTATTTTTGATTTTTTTTAACTTTAGGAAAGCAAGTTCTGTGTTTTTACTAACTTTCCAGTGCTGCAGGAAATTTAACTAGAATTTCCTGAATTTTAGGTTTAATTAAGCAACTCAAGTGTTTGATTCAATTAAGTTACTTTACATCTATGTTTCATTACAATCACAACTGCTGTTTGTGTTTTTTTGTTTTAAAAAAAATAAGGTGATGTTTTGACTGGAACCGTATCGCAGTTCAAAATCAGGATTTCAGCATTAAGTATTAGTATTAGAAACCCACACAAAACTAAAAAAAAGGGGTATGAGCTACTTCTGATTTTTTCTGGAGGCATCATTTAACTTGAGAGAGTAGATTGAAGCATGCGATTAACATTTTTTTTCACCCAAAGAACGAAAATCAACAAATTTTGGCATTTCTCTGCTAACGAAACTTTGATTACATTTCTACTTTGTTAATTTATGGCAAATAAGGTAGATAGCAGCCTTGCCTCTAGCTGCTGCCCCTGAGAATGTTTCACTGGCTGTTTACATATAGGCTGGGGCTTTATCGCAGGTCTGATGCAAGAAAGCTGAATTTTTTCTCTGGCCTCTGTGACCCCATTATGGTACTTTGGTTGTGTGCATTCTGCCAGCTCAGCCTCACTCCTCCAGCGTGACTATACGTTCAAACAATGGGCTCAAAACAGACTTGCAAAGACAAAAAAAAAAAAAAAAAAAACTTTAAAATAGACATACAAACTTAGTTTTTCCTAAATGTATAATTTGTTTCACGCTTTCCTGCTTGATTTTTTTTTTAAATTTTGGTTGAAGTCGTGCTTTAAAAACTCAGATAAACTGTTTACTCTTGCAAAACTTTACAGAAACAAAAAACCACAATTCTCGAAGAAAAAACTTGAATCTGAAATTTGTAGAAAGGGCTGCTTAGTCTAAGATATATTTGTGTGCCTTCGGTTGCAGCAAGGGTTGTTCGATTGAGATGTAAATTGAGCTTTAAAACAGGAATTAATTAGCATGAATGTAACGCTATACGTATGCACTTTAATTTTGTCAGACTAAGGCTTGTATTTATTTTCACAGGATATGCCTTATGGGAATGCAGGGGATTTTTGTTTTACAGATCTCTCTACTCCTACTTAAATACTTACTTTTATAGACGTTTTAGTTACTTGACTTAGCTACTTTTGGCAACAACTGGGCTGTACATAAAATGTTTTGGAAAAAAAATAAGGTCAAACTTCATTGACTAATTAACTGTCAGAGAACCGTAACTTGGGGGGGAAAAAACATAGGTATTTCCTGATATAAAAAGACCACGCCAGCCATTTTATACTGACAATACCTACTCCTAAGATTTTATACCTAAAAATACATACAATACAACAAGTTAACATGCTGCAAAGGAAACAGTTATGCAGTGTGGCTTTCAAGATTAACACAAAAGACTAAGCCTAATTTATTTAAAACCAGATAAAGAATAACTGAAACGACCTAATGAAATTATTCAGATATAAGCACTAATGTCTGCAGGAGGAGCCAACAATCCTGCAGCTCAGCCTTCAGCCTCACAGGTATTTAAAGTTGCAATCTATAATTCACAGAATGAACTATTCAGTCTGCTTAAGAAACAGAGCAGAAACAAAAAATCAACTGCGTTATACACTAGGTTGCTTTCTGATCTTGGGGGAAAAAATATAAGCAGCAAATGATAAAATATATGCTGTGTTGGGAAAGCACATTTTAAATACAAACAGGCACGACCACATTCTTCAAAGAATACATGTATTAACGGCCAACTTAAACAGCTATTTTCATGAATGTTACATCAAAATTGGAACACTTATTCCTGAAGAAATTGGTAAAACAGAACCAGAACCTAAATGAAAGATTGTCTGGACTAAGGCCATGGATTGCCATCAACCTCAGGCAACAGAATTAATATATTTTAAGACATTCAGCAAAATTAAAACAACAACAACAAAAATTGTAAACTATGAACCCTGAGCAGTTAGCAGCTCCAATTTTGCTTTAATATAACAAAATAATTTGTGTCTATCTATACATAATTTTAAAAAAGTATTTAAAGCAAAACGTTGCAGAGTTTCTTCAGAGGACACCATCATGCCAGAATTTTTAGAGAAAAAAAAGAGATGGATTTTTTTTTTGCTTATTAACAATTAATGGTACTTGGAAAGGTCTCTGGACATCAAAATCTAACCAATACAAGGTACTGAAAAGAAAATATAATGCTCCTTCCCTACAGCTTCACGAAATGGAAGGTCCTGGGGCTGAATTCACCATGGATCTGTGATACTGCTGGCTGAAAACACCACGATCGTACCAGTAAGACAAAACAGATTCTGGAGAGGAGGGTCTCATTGTTCTTACCAAAGGGATTTCATGCTTGGGTTGCTGCCCCATTTTACTCCTTCACTTGATATTTTTTTCCCCCCCCTTAGCAAAAGATCTCCTTGATCAAAGGAGAGGGGGAAAAAAAAAAGAAAAAAAGAAAAAAGGAAGAAAAAAAAGAAATATATTCTGATTTATCTAAAATGCAACAAAATGATACAAAACAAAAACAAAGCAAAAGACTACCTGAAGCAAGTTAAAACACCCTTCAGCTGTGAGAAATGCTTTTGCTTCTAAAATAACGCCTTCATTTTCAGCTCTCCACTCCTCGAAAAAGCCCCACAGAATATTTCTGTGGCCAGGGGAAGCCATATTGGCGATTCTCCCTGTCACTTGATCAAATAAACTTCTGAATTCCTCTGGCTGCATTGTATAGGGCGCGTTTATATTTTCTTTACCTCCTCCCCACGACTGCAAAGATCTTGGATATCAAACTGCAGCACCTTTAAGTTCTATTTTTGAAACTCCTGTTTTAAATCCAGCTGTGCCGAGCAGAGGGAACACTGAGGAAAAGTTTATGTGTATGTATAATACATATATATTTATATATTATATATATATTTAAAGAAGACTGGAAGCTGTTTTCACACAATTTAAATGTACGTGAACACAGGCTTGTTCTGCAAGATCTCTTTGCAAATATTTGAGAGCTGAAAATAAGATAAATGGAGGAATTAGGAGCAAAATAGAGAAACGCCTGGATAAAATGGAAAATAAGTCTCCAACCAGCATGCAGAGGTTCATTCAAACCCACGGCCACGGTGGTTTACAGACCAAATACTCACTTAGAAAATAAATATTTGTATCATTTTAATGCAATAATACGGTGATAGCATCACATTACGAAGTAAAGAATCCCTGTAACTTCCCGGTAAGCGAAAGAGCACACACAGTATCCTCTTTATAGTTTTTTTTTCTTTTTTTTTATTGAGGAAAAAAATAAAAAAACCAGCTCGAGCCTCGGTCGGAGCTGCCTGCGCCGTTTTACCTCGAGCCCTAAAACTTGCGATGCCACCGTGTGATTTATTTGTTTCGTCCCCCATCCGCGCATCATCCCGCCGCCGCTCTCCCGGTGCCCGGGATCGCAGGTATTTCGGGGTAAGAACTTCCAAACGGGAGCGGCGCCTCCCGGGGGGCGGCGGGGGGTGTGTGTGGGGGGGGAGAAGCGCCGGGGCTGCGNCCTCCCGGCCCCGCGCGCCGCGGGCGCCAATGGGCGGCGGCGGGAGGCGCGCGGAGCGGCCAATGGGCGCGCGGGCCACGCCCCCTCCTCCCTCCTCCTCCTCCCCCCCCTCCCTCCCCTCACGCCCCGCGCGCCGCTCCCGGCGGGTCCCATGGCCGCCACGGGGACCCCCGCACCGGGAGGAGGAGGAGGAGGTGGAGGACGAGGCGCTGCCGCCCCGTCCCGTCGCCTCCGCGCGGTGACACCCGCCCCTGTCCCGTCTCACCCCACCCCCCTCCAACCACCCCCGAAGGAAAAACACCCACTCACCCCACAAAAAAAAACCCCAAACGGGGCTGAGGGAGCTCAGGGAACCGGGGTGGGTGTGTGGGTGTGTGTGTGTGTGTGTCGCAGCCCGGAGCTGGCGAGAAGCACATGGTCGAGTTTTAATTCTAAATGTCCCGCGGCTAATTACAGGCTGCCCTGCGCGGGGCTTTTCTGTGAGTATTTTAACTTCTTCTCGGCGGCTGCGGGCGATGAACACGAAGCCTTTGGAACGTAAATAATCCGAAACGTCGATAACGCCTTTTTTCTTTTTTCCTCTTACAGGGGTGGCTCGAAAAATCCTGAACTGCGAGGACGCCCCGATGGGAGCTCGTGCGTTGGGTTGGTGGCTGCCAGAAGAAATCACGCCTCGAATTGTAAAACATCCTCGAATAAGGCTCAGATTTGGGAGTCCCCGATTGATCTGACCCCTGTTCATCCCCACAGGGACGTGGAGCTTTGTCAGGGAACAGGAGCAAGGGGTTTTTTTTTGTGGCTGATTTGCCCTTTTTTTTTTCCCCCTTGGCATTCAGGGTTTGGATTCACTCTAGAAACCACTAACCAACCCACACTTCTTGACAAACAAAGCTATCCGTTATTTAGCTTTACAGAAAATATTCCAGCTTATTAGCAAGATGTTTTCAGAGCATCAAAAAAAAAGGGGACTGCTAAGAAGCAAGGTTGTGTTCCCCCCCCCCAAGTCATTTGATTACAAAGAGCTTTACAATGTTTTTTTTGACAACTGATGCGTATTGCTATCACGAACTCTTAATTTCTTTAAAAAAATAATTTAAATCTTCCAGCAAAACAGATCACCAAACTAGAATATGAGATGAAACACATGCACCCAGTTCAGCAGTTTAGTGGAAATTCCAGATAACGCTACAGACCAACCACACAGCAATAAGCCCGTGCAACCGCCTTATAGATTCAGTACGAAGCAAATTTATAAAGAATGCAATTAGTCTGCGAGGACGGTGACTAATTCCTTTCATAAGTTTGAGTAAGGATTGAGTAGTTTGGAGGGGGCTGTTGTTTAATTTAGGCAATTGTTTATTTTAGCCAGACTACACAGGCGGGTGGGAAATACAGATTCATTTAGGAAAAACGGCCACATCCAGCATCGAAAAGTCGTAAACAGGTTCATACCATAGGAAAGAAAAAAAAAATTCCCTCCTATCCCCAAGACGATTATTCGCTAATTTCCTACAAAATGGAAGTTAGGATTAAATTCTGACGAGTGGGGTACAAACCGCTCGCTCTCCTCCATCGCAAGCTGGCAATTAAAAGTTGGTAAAAACGACACTGGGGTGAAACAATGGGTTGAAATTCCCAGTGTGGGTCCCTCGCACACAACAAAAGGGCCGCGATTCCCCCCTCGCTGCCACATCCACCCCCCAGCCCTGCCCGCTCCCCTCTCTCCAGGCGACCCTCCAGCCCCTCAGCGCCTTTGCTCTCCCCCCACAGCCCCTCAGAGCTGGGAACAAACCCCTCTGTCCCCCCTTTTTCCCCTCATCCCGGCCGCGGGGAGGTTTAAATCGCCCCTCGGTGATGCTCCGCGTGGTTCCAAGCCAGGGGCAGCCCTGGGAAGCGCTCCTGTTTACTAGGGGTTTCCAAGCGTTGCTACAGGACATGTGGAAACCCATTCACCGCTCGCTAATACCAAAAAAAAAAAGTATTTTAGCCTTTTTTTTCCGCGGATATTCCTATTAAAAACGTACCGCGAGGAGCGTCGAGTTATTAACCAAACCCTCCTAGATGGCTACACTAAGCACCGCGCCGCCTTCCCTTTCCGTGTCCCTTTTTCTTCATCTTCAAGGCAACATTTTGTTTGCTCTGGGAAGGCTCCCCCCGAGCCCCTCCCCCACAAGCCCACCATTGTATCCCTGCGAATGTGGGGAATTATGAATGGTTCCTTCAGACGGGCCGGGGGAGGGGGGTGGGGGTCGCCGAGTCCCTTTGTGTGTCCTTCCCAGGCGAGGCCGGCGCTGCCTTCGCCTCTCCCCCCCCCATCGCCATCCACCATTACCCTGCTGGAATGGAAGCCCCCCTCGCCCCCTGACTCCGTCACCCCCCAACTCTCCTCCTCCACCCCTTTGTCTTTTTTTATTATTATCATTACTATCATTATTTTTTTC
>WAAB01002930.1:0-20297 GCA_013389865.1 Piaya cayana | reverse complement strand
TTTGTTTTTTTTTTCCCTCCTCGTTTAGCGGCTCTGCGGGGCTCCGGGAGGGCTGGGCTCGGGCGCTGCGCGGCGCTTCGCTTCGCCCCCTTTTCCCTCCCGCTTCTGGCGCAGGGGAAAATCCGCCCCGGGCTCGGCGGAGCCGCCGCTCTCTCCCTGCCCCGAAGCGGCTCCGAGCTCCGCGCTCCCCCGAGGAGGCGATGGGGATAACGTGTTGCGCTCCCTTTCCCTGCACAAACCCGCTCCGGGAGGCCGGGACGCGGAGGACTCGCTCAGATATTTCTCTTTATCCCTGCAGGTAAAGTGGAGCTGCACGGGAAACTCATAGAAGTGGAGCATTCTGTCCCTAAAAGACAAAGGTAATTAATTTTTATTCCTCCCCCCCCCCGATCCACCCTTTGCCTTCAGTTACCCAGTGAGAAGCAATTTGAAAAATGCTTAGGTTTGGGTTTCTTTTCCCCTGTAGATAAATGAATCGCTTTCTTAAACCCATAGTCGTGCTCTCTGTGCTCTCCTAGAGGTTTTCTAGCATCATCCCATGTATTTCTAATGCGAGGTCTTGGCCAGGCAACAGTAGTAGTATTAATTTCTTAAAAAAATATATGTATATATACACACATATATGTATAAAGTGCCTTTCTGTGGGAGAAGCAAGTTATTACGGTCTGATGGCGAATGGTTGTGAAGACTTCAAAATTTAAAGTTCCACGAGAAGAGTTAAAATCCAGGAACTGAAATAGGGTGTTGTGAGCTGTGTAAATGGGCAAACACACGAGCTTTGCTCCAGCAACAACAAAAAAAGCATCTTGTAAATACGCTGGTATCGGTTTTTTGGTTTTTTTTTTTGATCCTGCCATGTTGGAATCTGCAGCGTTTTATAGGCACGTAGTAGAAGTCTGATCTGTATTTGAGAGGATTTTTCATCAGTGCTTGGAGCTGGTCTATGGAAACAGCAGGAGAATGACTCCTGCTCAATAAGGGCAGGATTTATGCATCCTTAATTCCTAAACGTATGTTTAATTTCTGCGAGGTAGTAATTCGGGGCTCGGTGTAAAGAAGCAACATTTGCAGGAAAGCAGGGTAGTATTTTTACGCTGCCTATAGCAATTCAGCCTGCTCCTTTCACAAATATTTAGATTATAGAAAAGCTGGCGTGCACTAGGGAGTAAAAGCAAAATAGATCAAACTTTCCACGTGCTTGTTCCTGTACTCCATTATTCAATCTGGGAAGTATGTATGTCTGTTCAACTTTGTTAAAAGGGGCTTCTACTATTTCAGGGTTATTTTTAAAAAGCACAGGCTTTCTGAAAAGTTGAATTAGCTGTTCTGATGGGCTCTGCATCTTGGTATTTTGAAGTTTAATCACTAGTGTTAGAGGAAAGCTTCACTTGAGAAACGATGGAGGATTTTTGCTCCGGTTAAAGGGGGGGAACCCCTCTCTGGATGAATTTGAAGCATGCTAATCTCTATGGTTGCATTTATGTGATAGTTTTCATTGGAAAATTACTTGCTATATTTGCTCTTTCTCATTTAATATTCAAGATATATTGCTGTGATTTACAGTAGCCTATTATTTCAGATCTTTTGTATATAAAAACACTGTTGTGGATGGAATATATTTTTAGGTTTAAGGAGAAAATTCCATGGGACTAATAAGAATTGATAATTTCCTATTGGTATCTGTAGTAAGTAAATAAATGATCACATTTATTACTCTTAACCTTGCATCACATTTATTAATCTTAACCTTACACAAGTAGATTTTACGTATGCTGTTGAAAACAAATTCATTTCACTCATGTAAAAGTAATTGTAGAATCCCTGGTGTGTGTCCCCCTCCCCCCCTTTTTTTGTTGTTGTTGTTTAATGTATTTAAGGGTATTTTCCTGTGCTGTCAACTGAAGTGGTGTAAAAATCCATTCTTCACCTTGGGTGTAGAGTGTCTTCCTATTTGTCTGTGAATTAGCAGCTCTCAGAAACATGTATCTGTCTGTAACTTGTTGAAAAGAATTCTGCTCTGAACTTAAGCACTTTTCTAGGCATGCGTTGCCTACAGATAGTCATGGTATTGACAAGAACTGCAAATGTAATTGCATCAGCATTACCCCTATTGCTTCTCCCAAAGCCCTTATTTGTTAAAGCACCGTTTAATCATGGAGTATCATGTTGGAACGTATCAGAGTTCAAATTTCTGCTGCTGTTTTAACAGAAAATCAGAATTGCATTTCTCATAGCTGTACTTCCTTCCCCTTTGTTTCCGCTCCTCCTCTCCCAAAATCAAATATAGAAAGCCACTTAAAATTCATTCAGTGGCCTCCATATGTAAAAGTGACTCTCTTTTTAGTTTTATGGATGTCTAATAATTTTCTCTTTTCTTGAGGGAGTCAGAAATTGGTGATTTTTTTTTTTTTGGTGCCTCTAGATATTGCTAACTGGATGTGTATTTAGGGGAGTTAGATACGTATAGATACACTGTTTTCAAATGTTGAGTGTTTTGGCCAAGCTGTTAATTAAGGCTCTTTTTAAGTAATTTATTTGAAGTCTTTGTATCTTTTTCCACTAGGGGAAGGTGTCAGATGCAGCTGGGGTGGGAGGGGGGTGTCTCTCCAGGCCCACCCAGTGTGTTTGGAGGCTGAGAGGCCTTCCAGTGTGAGGGATACGCTCAGAGTAGTGATGCCAATGGGGAGAGGGAAAGAAAAATGTTAAGTCTGTCTTTCAGCATGAGTGTGTGATTAATAGTTTGGTCAAATGATTACTCCATAAGAGCAGAAGTTGTGTTGCAGGCCACTGGAATCGTTCAATACACTGTATTGACCTCTGCTGCTCCATGGAGAGTCCTCCTTACAAACTCCTCAGAGTATGATTTTTAGTTTTAGCAGATTGTCTCTACTGCCACTCGCAAAGGTAGCTTGTGGGTGTCTTTTTTTGGTCCTCCAGAGGTGCATGGGAGGAAAGGGTAAGGGTTTGGTAATCCATATCCTCACCGCGTAAAAGAAGGTCAAGAGGTGGTGTCAGACAGGGTTGCCATAAATTGACCTGAATCTAGAAGATGGTGGAGTGTTCCTGGCTTGTTACTCAGGGTGAAATTCTTGGGCCCAGTAGTCACTGCATTCCAGCCCTTTCTGGATCTCCAGATTTGAAGCGGGCACACCCAGATTTGCAAAAAAATTACCTTCCTACCTGCTGTGGAAGGAAGGAGAGAGCCTGTGTGTGGCTTTCTCCCTCCCCTCCCCCCTGGAAGCATTTGAAAACAGACAAGGGGATACGCTGTGGTTGAAAGAAGGGGCCTGGTCAAGGTTTCCTTGATGGAAGGGTGGAGAATTATTTTGGGGGAGGTGCAAAGTGTTTAATAAGCTCAGAGTAGATTCCTGACTTACTATTGAAATCTCGAGGGAATGCCAAAGGAATGCAGCATTGCTGCATTCAGACCCCTCAGTGTGGAGGAAGACTATTGCAATATTGAGAGGTTGAGGTCACTTAATGCAAAGCTTGGGGAAGGCATTGTAATAATTTTGACTGCTACTCACGCTCTGCAAGGGAATGCAGGGCACTGCTAGTCACGATTGTTACTTGGAGGGGTTTTCTTCTCACAATGCAGCGATGCGGGAGGAGGATGGTGGCAGCCCATAGCCTGCGTGCACCCATGCCCATGGAACTTGTGGCACGAGGCTTTGGGTGCTACCTCGCTGCAATCCAAGAGCAGCTGGTATCTTGCAAGGCGAGCGTACGTTTCAATCTGATTATTCAAATGGCCCTGATGTCACTGTGCGTGAGCAGGGGGGAGGGCAGGCGCTAACTCTGGGCACCTGGGGATGTGCCTGCTGCGGCCTCCTGGGCCTGGTTTCTAAGTCCAGGTGGGCTTCCCACCCTGTCTTGAGCCATCATGCCTGCTCCCAGGTGGCTGAAATGCTCACAACACCTCAATTGTGCTAATGACAAGGTGTTTTTCCAATTAGGAAGTTAATGTTTGTCTTCTCCCACACCTAGTGAGGGGTTTTTTCTCTCTTCTCGAGCGTACGTTTTGGGAGAGGAGCAGGAGGAGAGGATAGTGAAGATACACCTTGTAGGTAATGTTGCCTCCTAACATGCTTCAGCTTCTGAAGGCTGATTTGAGCAAAACAACCCCCAAATCCCTCATGTAATCCACATCTACTCCAAGGATGAATGTTGGGTGGGAGTGGGATTGCATTGCCAGTTTCCAGGATAATGAGTTTGTATCTTTGGCGTGGAAACAGCTTCAGGAGGCTGATGTATGTATGTTGGCTACAATGGTCACAGTACAGTTATTAACAAAAATAATTAATTGCGTTGATCTTTAGTTTTGCTTCTGTAAATATCAAACAGGGAGAAACGTGCTGAATGTAAGAAGACATGGTAGAAAATGTCATTTATTAGCCATATTCATCCTTTTTTTCCAGTGGAAAGAAGTTAAAGGACCCTGCCTGGGTGCAAACTAGAATGTTTTTGAGAGTGAAGGGCCAAAACTTTGCCCTAGTGACTTCGGATTTTTATTTTCTATTTCCAAATTTATTTTTGCAAATGTGAACACAA
The DNA here is from genome assembly GCA_013389865.1 of Piaya cayana. NCBI lineage: Eukaryota > Metazoa > Chordata > Aves > Cuculiformes > Coccyzidae > Piaya > Piaya cayana. The sequence goes on along the minus strand of WAAB01002930.1, from coordinate 15,746 downwards.
GTTTTCTTTTAAAAAAAAATCTCTGAAGTTTTACAATTAGAGTGGAAACAAACCTGGGGAGTTGTGGCAATTCCTAAGCAGGCAACGAGTTGTTATGGCAGGAACAGATAATTCTTCACTAATTGTGTTAATTGTCACAATGTTAAAGTTTAATTTTTCTAACTTCTCATACTGCTTGATTTAAAAAAAAAAAAAAGACTACCCAAACCCAGGCCCTTCTTGTTGCTGCTTTTAAAAACAAGCTGGTGTACTTGAAATACAGCCCTAATCGCACATCCTAAAAGCTTGGTCCTACTCTGGTTTTGCCACCTTCCTTTATGGGCACCCTGAGAAAATACTTGTAGTGGACCTTATATTGTGCGTAGATAATAGTAAATTTTGAAGAGATGGAATAAAAAAATAACTTTCTAGGAGTGTAATTCAATGGTAGTAAAATATAATCAGGAAATGTTTTAAATTTTTTTATTTCTCCCTTTTTTCCCCTCAAGCATGGGGTAATAACATTTTCCACATTTTTGAGACCTTGGAGGTGGTATTTTTCTAAAATGGGGCTGTGTTCATTTCTGTTGCTCTTTTAACTGCAGAACAGGGGACTCTGCAGTGCTGGAGTCCTTTTATGGCTTCTGGCTAGCTACTAGGTGGACTTTAAATGCTTAGTTTTGACCTGAAAAATTCTTAACTGGCCTGGGATTTACCTGCTTGGCAGAAAATGTGGTGCTTCCCTAATGGCTGGGAAAGAGGGACCCAAATAGAATTAAAAAAACACCTTATACTTAACCACAAAAGGGGATAGCCCTTCAAGGGGACCTTACACAAAAAGATTGTTTGCTCCTTAAACCTGCTCCTCTCCTTAATGTTGTCTCAACTTTTAGGGTTTTATCTCTCTGGGGGTTTGGTGGCAAATGCATAGTGCCATGGAGCACGGTTAAATACACTTTTCCGGTGATTTCATCCTTACACAAGCCCAGTGAGACAAGCAGAGAGCAGTGTTGATGTGAGATATATTTTTGTCTTGTAACTTAAGAGTCAAATTTATTATTGGAATCCAATTATTCAGAATTGGCAAGTAGATGGAGAATGTGTGCAAGAATTAAAAGATGTGAAAATCTAAGGATAATTTTTCATGTTTTATAAAGGGATAGGAATAGGTCAAAAAGTTTGAATAGGATTGATGCATTTAGCAGTATTGAGGTGCTTTATGTTGTTCCAGAGCTCTTCAATATGATTTTCTTTAATGAGTGTTCTCTCATTTTGTTTTCATACGCAAAATGTTTATCTGCACGTCAGTCCTTTCTTTATCTCAAATGATGCAGAATATAGAATTATAGAATTATATGTTATGCGCTAATTACTGTTGAAAGCTAAAATAAAACCATAGCTTGTCACATTCCTAGGTGAAATAAGGGAATTGTTACCAAAAATACTTGTGCTTTATTTTATAATTGTAGTCTGAGTCTTCCATCGTTTTTCTTTTTTTTTTCTTTTTTTGGGGCATGTCAAGCACATACACTTGTGTGCCTTCCCATCTGCATCTTTGCTGTATGAGTCTAACATTTGCTGTCCAAATAAAGAAAGAAAATATGTGCCATCCAAAATCTCTCTCTGTGTCCAGGTTTGGGTTTTGCAGCAGAGATCAGTAAGCCTGGTGCTCACAGGTGCTACCCTGCCCCTCTGGGCATCTTCATCCATGCGGATACCTCAGTGGCTGTTGTTCCTTTTCATCACCTGGAAAAAGTAATTGGTAAAAAGCTCCTGTGTTTGGAGACATCTTGGGTAGTTAACAAAAAAGAAAAAAATTATTGTATTGTCTCCTGGTTTTGCTTCTTTCTAAATCTGCAGTACTGATTTGGGTCCGTGTGTTGAAAGATGAGTCCGTTTAACCAAGGAGAAAATCTTGATGTTTCTAGTTGGATACTTAGCAAATAAAGTGTGTTTCTAGGGTCAGTTTAAGGGTAAATATTATAACACTGTATATGTAAGGGTAATAAAAGAAGGACCAAAAAAAAATTGGTAGTTTCTTTTTTTTTTTTTTGCAAGTTCACTGAGATTATGAAATGGAAAGTGGTATTAAGTTATAGTATTAGTTGTTACTTTTGCTGAATTATCATGGCATCTGGCATGAGAGAAACCTGTGGTATAAAAGCTGCCCCCCATGCAATGTAACTTTAGCAGCAATGAGCCTCCCCTGTCACCTGCCTCTTCATGGTGCAGTAGAATCAGCATCAACTCAAACTGCCCTTCTGCAAATCTGGATGGAAAACTGCCTCTAATGGGTAAAATGAGCCATTCTGTATTAGTAATTCAGTTAAAATTTGGCTAAGAGCACAGGTAACGATGAATCAAAGAGGGATCTGACCCTTCTTGCCTGTGGGACTAAGTATTGAAATGAAACTGTCTTGAAATGAAAGGTCTTCAGCTGGGAAGGGGTCTTAATATTAATTTGTTCTGATATCTTGGCCATTTTCTGACTGTAACAATAATGCAGAGAAGTATTTTGAAGAGATTGTGTGTATGTGTGTGTCTGTGTATATATACACGCATGCATTTTGAAAGATTATATTACCATAGAATAATTTGCAGTTTAAGAAGAGGCCAGCTAAAAATATCTGGAAAACTGATAAAAATAGTAGGATGGATATTTTTTTTTTGCTAGTACCAGTACACTTGAACACAACTGGAGCTGAATGCTCACTTTTGAAAGATTAACTTTCATGCTCAGCTGAACTTTAGGAACGCTATTTTAAAATAAGTAGTCTACACCACGTGTCTAATACATTTTTTCCCCTTTGTGAAAATACCAGTGCTTTATTAGTTTGGTAAATTGATTTTATTTTTAAATGTTGAATGTACAGGACCTGTAGGTTTCTCCTCAAAAAATGGAACTCACTTCACCTTAATGGAGTCTTAAATACTGTTGTGTAAAAATCAAAATTTGGAACACTGTGTGAAAAAAACCTTTCTTTTCTAGGGGGGAAAAAATATCTTCTTACTTGGGTTCACAGTTACTTTTTATGGAAACTTCATGTTAATAGTGGCTAGGGATGAAGCAACATTTGGATTTGGTATTATTAATTATCTAGCATGTGTGGATCAAGGCAAGTCCCTAATTTTCTATGAATAAGCAGGCCAGTGGGTTAGCTATAGAAGGAGGGGGGGGAAAAAACAACCTGAAACCTTGAGTGAGTTGTACCATGTGGTTGCCTCACAGAGTTTTCATCCTGTGGCCTGATCCTGCACACCCTCTGCCCCTTCTCCCCTGTCCTTGGAGAAAGCCCTCGGTGTGCTGGGGGAAGGCTCACACGTTCCATCTGAAAAAGGCAAAAGACACAAGGTTGTTAATTTTAATTTTTTAAAAAAACAGTAGTTTTCAGACAGTTTCAGAATGGATCGCCCAGAGATTTATTTTCAGTGACAGAGTGGACTATTTGGTTTATACATGCAGGAGAGATTCTCAGCTTGATGGAGGCTTCCTGGCTGTAGCAGAAGAACGGTTCAATTTTTCCTCCTACATCTACACTAAAAATCTCAAAACAATATCTCTTTAGGGCAGTACTCAAAAAACAATCTGTAGGATCTTTGAGGAATTTAAGTAGTAGTTTAATCTAAGGCAATAGACCACACTTATAATGTAAACCAGGTCTTGTCTTTTCCTGATGTGAATTAAAGTTCTGATAAACGCACTTTACGTGATTTACATGGTTTTCCAATCAAAGTTTTGCAGCAACCTGGTTATAAAAAAAAAATATTTTTTTTCAAGTTTATTTGTGTGTATATTGGAATATTGTTACTAATTTTGAAGTAATATTTGAGATGAGTTGCCAGCTTGCACAGCTTCTCCTCGCCATCGTGGTGCTGGTCTGTTACAGATATGCTCTGCTGTGCTATAAAGAGCACGTGGGGTTTTCTTACCAAGGGAACTGGATCCCTGAAAGAAGCACATCTTTCTTTGTGGAAAACCAGCACTCTGGTGCGCAGAGGGAGCTATTTGTCAGGGCCGAGTGAGAGGGATTCAATGCTAAGTGTCTTTTAGGGGTATTGATCACAGCGGGGGCTGGTGCTGATCCACAGCAAGAGTTCTTATAGATGAGCTTTGCCTTAGTAGAAGTTTGGTTGCTTAGGCTTGATAGTAGCTGGTGGTGGCCAGTGGTGTGACTTGGTGACAGAGTTAAAACCTGCCACGGCTAATTGCAAGATGCTCCTTTTGACCCTAATGGAAATACTGAATATCTCAGTATTTGTTTGTTACCTGATTATGTGAATTTTGCACCTGCACAGAAATTTTTAGTGTAGGATACTTTAAAAAGATGTACTTTAAAAACTACAGATTCTCCTTCAAGTACCTACGAAAATATGGTAAGCATGCAGTTTAACACGTGGTCTGTAGATTTAAAAACATTTAGGGGAGGAACTGGAGGATCCTAGGGTAGAGTACAGGTATTTACATTGATTCTAATAATCTGTAAAAAATTACATGAGAAATGGGCACCTCTTAAAGTCAGAGCAGAGAGTATTTTAAAAAAAGAACTATGTACCCATCATTAAATTTCTTCTCAATATTTAATGCTGGTGCTCAGTAGTAGTGGTATAAAACTGTTCTTATAACCCTAATACCAGTTCATTTGAAGATGCCTCAGAATACCTATTAACATTTTTGTTAAACATTCACATCCTCAAAAAAAAAAAACCCCAAACCTTCAGCACCCAAACACCCTGTGTTAAGTCATGATAGCCCAAAAGTAGGCAGTCTTTCATCAATTTATGAAATACTAAATTTGTTTCACAGTGATGGTCTGAGTCCTAAACTAAATGGTGAGGTCTTGTTCTATCAAATAATTTTTTTTTGAGTTGCTGCTTATTTTGTTTGCGTTAATGGTGTGTTTACTTTCAGAGTGAGTTACACATCTCTACTCTGAAGTTTTCATTTTTATGCAATTGATAGGGAATTTCTACAAGTAATGTGATTTCAGCCCCTTCTATCCTGGCTGCTCTCTTGAACAAGTGACTTTTTACATGTAAATAATCCCCCAAATTCTGCATTTTAAGTATAGAACTGTAAACTTTTTTAACTTCAGGTAAGAGTTGTGGAATACACACCCTTTGTTCAACTGGGCTTGATGACAGTTGTTCAATTAAACTCAAATAATGAGCAAAATTATCTTCTGAGGTATGTAGCACATGCTTAATCTACAAAGCTGAAGTTACCTGTAACTCCTTGAAAGCAATCTTGGGAAAAGATTTGGAAGGTTTATTATTACAATTTGTTGAGCACTTCAAGATTTTAGATTGAGTTAAAGATTGCTTTACCTTTGTGTTTGCTTGCTGTGGTTGGCTTTTGCCTGCCGCTATGGCAAATAAGCTTCTGTGTTATTTTACATTTATTTCTGGCCCTTTTGCACACATCACCTGGTCCCCACAGTTCACTTACTACGACTGTTACTGACTTTGCATACGTTGGATTAAGTTCAGCATCTTAACATGAAAATGCTGTTTCTGGATGCATAAGCAACAGCACAGCCCCAGTGCTGCACGTGTGGTTACGTCAGTCTCCTGCTCTATAGCAGGGCTGTGTTTTGTGCTGCAGCTCTTCAAAATGGCTTTTCAGATGAAAGTTCACGCTATCTCAACTTTTGAGCCAGGGAGTGTTGGTGGAAATCACGTGTGGTGCTGTATTTCAGAAAGCCGCATTTTGATGTAGCTTCGACTCGTGTCACCGGGTGTATAATTTTGGGTGGTACCTTAAAAAAAAAAAGAGTTGAGGGGGAGAAAGAAAGGCAAGGCATGGAAAAGTCTCTCTAAAACTCAGTTATTTTTCACCACGATGGAGCCCTGCGAGATCCCAAGGAAGAAAGGGCATTTCACCAGTGATGGATTTCAGGAGGTGGTTGTGGTATGTCTCTTACCCTACAAGACCTGGGCTGCGAGGAGAACTTTGCCTGGCTCAGGGGGGTTGAGCAGGTGCCCCAACTGTTTCTTTTCCCCTCTAACATCCAGCTCTATGAACTTTCCTTGCACTCTGTGGATAACGTGCATGTGGTTACAAATTATTAAAGCATGTCTTTGAGGTTTGGGGGAGGAGAGAGAGGAGGGAGCGCTTGCTTTGTTTTGAGGCTGTTGGTAGCTCCAGTTCTGGTTGTTACTGGTAGTTGCCTCTTATTGTGTAGCCCGGTACTAGGTACAAAGCTGGCACCAGCATAGTTTGAAATGACATGAATTTGAGGAGGTTGATGGTGGGGGAGATAAAGGAAGACAGTATTCTTAGCAGAAAATTATCAGTAACTCCCAAAGAAGGGTGATTTCTTCCTGTGGTTGAATAGTTACCATATAACATCATAGTTTTCCTATTTTTATTTTTTGGGGAGGGGGAGAGCAGGAGTGATGGTGGCGGTAATTCAATACTTTTAAGTTTCTCCTGCTCTTTGTTTCTTTAAAACGTTCTTAAATCCTCAGTCGTTGGGCGTATCTATATGCAGTTGAATTTCAAAGCTTTCAAATCTTTAAAATGGGTATTTAAACCTTGCTAAGCTATACTCTGGAGAAAAGCAATCTGACCTCATAGTGGGGGCAGGTACTGCCTAATTTAGGTATCTCTGGTAATGAATCAGTATTGTATGATTGTAAAAAAAGATGATTGTAATTACTGTCTGGGTGTGATAAGTTTGCACATCTATACACAAACTAAATTAGAAATAATTAACCGCTAAATAATTTATTAAACTTGGACAAAATTATCATCATCATTCATATGAACTTTGTTCCTAAACTTAATTTAAATATCTAGCGAAATGCTACGCGTTAGAAAACTACAAGTTACTAAATGAAAATAATCTCGATGTTAATGATGATTAATTTGTAAATTATTCTTATAGATTAACTAGTTAGCTGTAGCACTATAGACGCTTTTCCTCTGCTTTGAAACAAACTGATCCAAGTTTACAAAGTGAATCAAAACATTCTGTTACCCTATCTCAAGAGTGCGATTTTCAGTGCAGAAACGTAAACTTTATTTTTTTGTTCTTTGATAATAACAGTGTGTTTAAAATCTACAGTGACAGTGGAATAGTTGGTGTTCACGGTGATCTTCATCCTCAAAAAATGCACGACATTCTGTTTTCTGTGAGAAAGGAAATGAAAAATATTATTTAAAAGGTGATGGTGGCTGTGCTATAATTTCTTTATATGCCACTTAAAGTCATGCCAATTTTTTTATAGTATTATGAAAGCAGAGGGAAATTATTAAATATTAACTGTAAAGGTTACTAGAGAAATTGCACTTACACTTCCAATACACAAGTGATTTTTTTGACATGCCTTTGAAATAACTATTTGCTGAAATGTTGCGAAATTTAAAATTTGAGGACAATTGAATTTTAGTTTTTGACTTTTCCAGCTGAACAGAACAAAATTATATTCTAAGGCTTTCATCAAGGCCTGGTATGAAAGTTCAGGAACTACTTTCATATAGTACAATATGTGAACCTGTGTTTGCTAATCAAAGCTGCTATGGTGATCACAGAAGCTTGTTTTGGTAATTCTTAAAACTGAAGTTTAATAAAAGATATAATTAACCGCATTTCTATTAAGTAAAAAATAAAAATAGTGAGATACTCTTTACACACAAGCTGTGATGCTTTAACTATGCCCTTACAAAATATTTACTGTGAATGTAGGTTTACTACTGTAGGTGTACTTACCCTGACCAAAGTTACTGCCTTCTTAAAAAAAAGGAGAAAATAAGCTTGGTTGATGTTGAAAAACTTTGCATTGTTGTTATTACTTTGCAACTCTAACTTCTTAAAACATGTTAAACAAGATTGTTTTTTTCCAGTAACGTATCTTTAGATCAAAAATTAGTGTAGAAAACACTGTGTATGTGCACAAAGTTTGTCTGTTTAGCTCTACATACCAACTGAATATCCACGTTTTGAGGGTATAACATTTCTTGAGGGGTGGGCACACAGTTATTCTAAATGACAAGTAACTCTTTTCCTTAAGTACAGCTATAAAAACTTGGTGTTTTTCTGTCTACACAATTTTTGTGTAATTGAATAAGATTTCATTTTTGAGGGAGAATTCTTCAGAGAAAATTTCTTAAAAGATATGACAATGTCTGAAAATTGTAATCCTACCTAATTTGTTTCTCTTTGCAAGTAATGTCGGTGTTAAAAAAAAAAAAGCAATGGTGCTTTTTAGAAGTTCTGTGTCTGGTGACGTTCAGCATAAAAATGACAAAGCCAAATGGCAGAGCGGTCGCTTCTATGACTTCTGGGGTTTTGACAGGTCAAGAGAAAGGAAAGAAAACCACTTTGCAATGATAGCACAACCCCCACCTGTTCCAGCACTCCTCAGGTGGAGGTGTTATATCTCATCTGCTTTAGGTTACTTAATCAGTTTAAGGATATGTGAAACTGCTATTAGTAAGGGCCAGCACTCGAGTGACATTTTTTGTCAGTATTCAATTAGTTCAACCAAATGTACTAGTGAAATAATTATTAGAGGATCAAAGTGAGAGTTGGCATTTTGTTTATTGTTGTACTTATTGTATGCACCAGTTTAACCTCTAAAGGTTTCTGTCCTTTTAAACTTGTGTGAGTAAAGTTTTGGTGCTGAATCCTTTGAGATGCAAGAATTTATAGTAAACAAAAATAATAGGAAATGCATGGTAAATTTGGCTTTTTTTAATTATTAAACTGGTGAAGTATTAATTCTACTTAATCTATTCCTGTTAGTGTGGTTTGGAAGATTTAAAAGGAGCTATCTGTCTTGCTAGGGCTTTTAAAGCTTTTCTTGTTATGCCTTGAGATTGAAGGGTGGAAAGCAGTAATGAGGAAATAAATTCTTATTTATTTATTTAACTCCCCCTTAACCATGTAAGCAAGCAAACTGCTGTTCTCTTTCAAGCTTTGCTGGGACATTAGATGATGAGCGTAGTATCGCTCTTAAATGCTCAGTTATGGTGGTATAAAGCTGCCCTCTTGCAAAGCTGAGTAATGTGCATATTTATGAAAAAAAAAAAGTGAAAAAGGAAGTTTCAGCCAGTTTGGTTGCGGAGTACAAGCCATGCACATGTGTATGTACCCACACACGCGCTGCATTCTTTAAGAGTGGCTTGAGATACTGGAAAGAGCCTGAAACTTGTGGCTGTACATTTGAAAGTGTTTATTTACCCTGTGCTCTTGTTAACTCTGCTTTTAGTTTATTTTATTTTTTTTAGCACTAGGACTTTAATCATACTTTTAGATACTATATAGACAGTTGCCTAAATTAAGTAGCTTGCCCTTGTTGATATTCTTTTATATTGCAGAAGAGACTTGAAAATGCTAGCGAGCCTGTGTGTTAGCTGAAGTTTACATATACACTTAAAACAGACTAAGTAAGGTTTTTTTCATTTATTGTAGTTACAGCATGTAAGCTTTCTGAAATTCAGTGTGCCTTCCGCAGCATGACTTGTTTCAGTGTTTCCATTTCCCCGACCTGCAGGAATCTTCATTTTCTAAGAACATTTTAGGAATTGGACATTAATTTGTATCAATTTTTTTTGCAGAGTAGCCTGAGAGGCAGCAGGCAGGCTTTTCTTTGAGTGGGGGAGCAGAGGGATGTGTGCTGGGATGGGTCCCTGAACTAACCCAACACCTCTCTCAGTTTAAGCTCTGAAGTACCGTGCTATAAATCAGATATTTAATAGTAAAAAAAGTAGCAAATAAGAGGCTCTCCATGGTCTCTGAGCCTGTGTAGCAAAGGTGTTGCAACTGTATGCTGTGTTTTTTGAGGCCACTCTTGCTGTTTTACTTCAAGCTTTATTTTGCTTCTCCTCCATTCCCTAAGCCAGAACTGAATTTGACCAGTTAAAGTGGAACACACAATGGACTTAAACTGAATATGAAATACTTTGGTTTTGCTTGAGCTAGACCCAAAAGAAATGGGTTAGGTTTTAGTGTTTGATAGGAATGGTTGGACTCGATCTGGTGGGTCTCTTCCAACCTGGTTGTTCTATGATTCTAGGTTCCCCATCTATAGCTTTGGCGTAAGGAATGTGGAAAGCGTTTCTGACGTTCTCTGCAAATACTGGATTGTGGTTTACCAGGTTGGTCTCAGTAGCGTGGTGGCTACTGGATTAATCTATGAACACCACTAATTTAATTTAGATATTTCAATCTGAAAAGGTTGAATCACAGAGCTGTTGTTAGGACAAGGTCTTATCTGGTGCCACACCTCCTGTATAAAAAAAAGTTGTTGAAACTTTTACTTTGTACATGATATCTATGTCACATGTTTCCATTGGGCTTCTAACTGACACACAAACTTCTCTGGAGTAAGTGATGGTAGAAGGAAAGACACAAACCAAGTCCTTTTCCTAGCCCTATCTCCTCATCCCCTAACTTAACCACGTATCGCAGGGATGTCATACGCAAATTTTGGTCTGAAGGTGCTTCTTCCAGGTGATGTAAAACTTCACAGTCAGTCTGTGATGGAAATATTGCCTGCTTCAACTAGGAGACCTTGTGGGCACTAGCAAAACAGGTGAGGGGAGGAAGAAGCCTTTAGCTATTTTGGTGGCTGAAGGAAAGGGAGGGTGGGAGGAGAAAGAAAAAAGGTGAGCCTTGTGTCCTGTCATTAGGGGATTACTAGTTCATACCAGCTAGGATTTTAAATAGATGATTTTTTTTTTTCACAGTCAGAAGCACTTTTGCATTAAAGGATGTTATTTTCAGTCCTTCATATACCTCCTGAGTGTTTTTACTGTTATCCACATCCCAATTAATTGCAAGTTAGTGATGGGGTAGGAGAATAAATGGCAAGTGACCATAGCTCTAAAATATTTTGTCAACAAAATCAGCTCAGTAGTACAGTTATTTGAGGAATACAGACCCCTGCTCTGAGGAGAAGGGAAGGAGAAACTGTGGCTTTAAAAAAATCAAACACCCAAAAAAAACTACCCAGAAAAAAAGCTAACACTGCCTACCCCCAACAAACAGGAGGGGTGAAGAAAAAGCCAGACAAGAAATCCCCTTTTAGTTTCTCCAAAAGACTCGGAGATGGACTGGAAAGAAAAGTCCTCAAATGTCATAAGCCACGAGGGTAGATGATAGCCCATTTTTTTTAACGGGCACTGGAACTTGCAGTTAAATTTAAAGCAGCGCTTAATTCTTTAATTAAAAAAAATCTTAACCTTCTCTCATTGACAACACCTGGAAATCAAAAGGGTGGTTTTTTAAAAAGAAATGAGAAATCCAGCATTAATATGGTAATGACATTTTTCTTTGAAAAATGTCTATGTCCCACTCATGGGAATTTACAAATAATGAATATAAGCTTTTAGTCTAATTAGTAATGTGAAGAACTGAAATCCTGAAGCAAATGGTAGTGTGTGAAATCCTACTGTCTAGCTAATCTGCATAAACCTAAGAACTACAGTCAGGCTTACGTTGGTCGATTTACCTGTTTTGTATGATGTAACTCTGATGTGCCAATATAAATCATCTGGTTGTTGTTCTTGAGCTATCATATCCTGCCCACAAATATCCAGTTTCTTTCGGAGTGTTTGAGTTTACGCTGCAATCAGAGCACAGTGCCGTGCCCAGTCGTTGGGCTGGTGACTCTATAGAACGAAGCTGCGTGGTGCACTGGCTCCATGGATCTGATTGTCTTGGTGGAAAGTAGTAAGCAAATCTGATGTTTTGCAGGTAGGGAATTTGATCGTCAGCACAGATGGATCTGTGAGGTAATCCAAGAGCCAGATTTTAATTTTAAATGCTGAGTTAATACACCTCTCTGTAGCACCTACTTTGTTAGGTTGTATTAGAAGCATGAAAGGGGAGAAGTGTGGTTAGGAGCCTGCTGTTGCTGTTACCTCTTGCATGAGCTTTCAGGAAAAATTTTTGTCTAAATTTTATGGGAAATCCTTATTCTGAGTGGTAGCTCAGAATGCTTTTAGTTCTAAGTCTAGGATTAAGCAACGAGGCAACACAAAGAAGTATTGCTGCAATTTGCCTGTGGCTTATCCAAACTTTATTTGCTTGAGTCGCTGAACTAGGTTTGAAATTGGAGCAATGACATTTTCTCTTCAAGTATCCTGCTGTCCAGATCAGTATTTAAAAATAAAAAGGGGTGATATGATTTAAAGTCAATATTTGAAACCATTTTCCTTCCTTTCTTCTGCAGGTAAGACATCAAGGTGAACTTTCTTGTTTACAAACTAGTGGTTAAATTTCATAAAACACCATAACTTTGTCATCACTGTGCCTTGAAATTACACTAGAATGTACTAGAAATTAACTACCTTTGAATCTAAGTGGCGTAAAAATTTCTGCTTGTCACTTTAAGGAATCTGAGTGGGTTTTTAACAGAAATGCAGTATGACTTCTTTTTAGGCAGAGAGAGTGACTTCACTTTTGTATATATCAGAACTACTTGTTAGGAATAAATAGGTTGAGATATAGAACTGTGTGTGTATGTAGATATGATTTTATATAGATGAAAAAAGATGGCTTAGAACGCACATTCAATAAGATTATTTGGATGGGTTTACTACCAGTTTTTAGGGGCTTGCAGGAATCAAAACCATTTCAAAAGACTGAAAAGATTGTTAAAACCCATGGAGTGGAGCCAGGAGGCAGGCAGAGACAGCAGCATCTCTTATAGGGTGTGCTACTCCAGTGGCTTAATCTGCATCATTACCTACCTGTGTTATGAAGAAAAAAGATAAGGAGAATCATAGAATCACCGGGTTGGAAAAGACCCATCCGATCATCGAGTCCAACCATTCCTATCAAACACTAAACCATGTCCCTCAGAACCCCCCTCCTTCACTGTGTAACTAAAAAAGCTACCTCTTCCCCCCCTCAATGTGAACTGAGAACTTACTAAGGATTTTTCCTGTTGTCACATAAACCTGCTTGTTTTTTTCTCCCCCCTACTAGAATAGCATTAAAAGCACTGATTCACTCTGTTGTGATCAAGCATCAGCTACTCGAAGCAACCTGAGGGGGAGAAACTAATAAATTCTGTGGGTGGGGGTAGCTTTTTGGTTTGGATTTTCCTTGCCTGTTTTTATTTTGCAGAGTAAACAATAAAACACCTCTTGTTACCCCATAAATTCAGTTGATTACTGAATTCAATGGTTTTCCATTTGGCTGTAGGAGTCACTAACTTTGTTTCTATGGTTGTTCGTGTCAGATTTTTTTATACTGAAGTTATTTCTTACTCTAAGGCATTACCTGCCTTAGAGTAAGAGGTACTTTTGTTGTGAGTCTTTAATGTTTTTTCACCAGTTGACTGTTATTGTGTTGTCTGTGAAGTAAGCTTGAGAAATGGTTGTCGTGCTGCTCTTTGGAGCGCGAGGAGAAAAACGGTTGTTTCAGTGAGCGAGTCTGAGTTTTCAGGGGCATCACGTGAAGCTGCCAGAGCTGGGGGACCACAAACTCGAAGGCAGAGCTGGTGAGTTCTGGTACCTGGTGCTGATGGGCACTGGCATACGCTGCATCTATGCTGTTAGTGTGAGGTGCAAAAACTTTCCAGGTAACTTTAGCAGTGCCTGCCTGGAACAGATGAAATGAATAAACACTTGCTCTTTGCAGGTTCCTGAGAGTGGAAGAGGTAGATCATTTACTCTTTATCCATAGGTATTGAGCTCAAACAATTGAACTGACTAGCATTGCTGACGTTCACTTGATCTCCTTTCAAAGATGTTTAACTTTTTTTTTTTCTGTTGACTGCTCTTTAAAGTGAGTAGGCTTGCTCTGTGCGGTCTTAAGACATCAGTGTTGTGTGTAGTTCTACTGAAATAAGGTATTACTTGGCATTATAGCTGAGAAATGGGAGTTAGGAGCTGGAGGCAGCAGGTCTCTGAGGAGAAGAAAGATGGTGGAAAGGGCTTGGTAAAAATGTGAGTGTGAGGAGAGTGTGAAAATGCTCTGATATTTGTTTGTACACTCCCCTCTGAAACGGTCTAATTTTCTCACCTGTATGAGATACACCATAAGATATGAAAAAGAATCAGAACAGGGAGGAAAAGCATGATGTTTTATTGTTCCTTGTTTTATAATTTTCTATTTTCTGGTTTTTCTTTCTTTTTTTTAATCCTTGTCCTTGAGGGGAGGTGTGGTTCTTGTGATTTGCCTTTGCTAATTGTCACGTAAAGCATGCAGTCAGATAGTACTAGTGAATGGAAACATACAGTGATATTTTATTTAACGTAGGGATGCAAAAAAGGAGAATTTTCAACCCAAGAGGGTTTTGATAGATTGAAGGAAAAATAGGGGTGGTCAAGAGAAGGAAAGAGTATATATGAAAGAAAATGTGGAAATTGTGTTTTTAATTCTTGCCTGTTCCCACCATCTTTCCCGTTTCACAAATGAAGAGATCTTATGGGATGGGAGCACTGGGTGTTCCTGCATATGTGCTCTCTGTATTTACATATGAGAGATCACCCCTTCTGAGAACACCAAGATGGCTTGTAGTAAATTGTCCATCTGTCCATTGTCTCTGCACAGATGTGATGCTTTCCTTGTCATGGAGCACAATGATGGCTTTTCCTTTCACTTGTTTTCTGTGAGCCAGAGATACTCATGCCCCCCAAACACAAGGTTCTGTCTCAAACCTCCCCAGAATAAATATGTTGAGGTATGCTCATCGGCAGTGGCTTGAAGGAATTGAATCCTGTTACCTGCACAAAAATGAAAAGAATTAACGTGTGCAATTCCTCTTAAGAGAAGGAAATGATTTGCCAATAATTGTTTACGGACTAATCTTAAACAGAAACTAGAGAAGTCATTTTTCTTTACGCAATACCAAGTGTTTTGGGTATCTTTGAAATAAAGAAACAAGTAGGAATATTATTCATGTGCTGTACCCTATAGGACGCTTTCGAAAACCTTCGGACACAGCACAAACATAATTTGCTCAACTTTTTTTTCATTTGACATCTGTTTGCAATGTCTATTTAGAATGCAAGAAATTAATTAGGAAATGTGCTTAAACTGGAAAAAGTGCCCACTCAAGGCTTACAAGTCACATTGTGAAGAACTGGCTATGTTTAACTAAGGATTTATTAAGACTAGGTGAGCTATATATTAAGCGAATCTATTGTCATAAAATACCTTCATGGAATTTGGAACTCTTTTTCTTGTCTTACACACCTGGTATGACTGCAAGTAGTTGTAAAGTAACAAAGCTTAAGATCATTCCCCTGTGGTTTTATGTTCCCTGGGATGCAGTAGCAACAGGAGCTTTGCATATCCTCTTGGCTGAAGAAAATAGGACTATGAGGAAGGTTAAAAACATCCTTGAAGAGCTGGTGTTATCTGAGATGGAAGAATATTCCCAGGAAGATGGTCTCATATTTCTCTCATCCCCTTCCACATCTACTGTATAGTAGCTTGTCCCTGTGCAAAAATGTGCTTGCTGAAGTTAGAACTCATCCTCACGGAAGCAGTTTCTGCTCTGGTAAATGCATCCAGACTCAGCGTTGTCCATTACTCTTTGCTGCACATTTGCAATCTGGTTTGGGATTTTTCTTTAGGAAGCTGAGAGCTGATAGTCTGTGGGTTCACAGAGTGCGGTAGAGACGATTGTGGATCCCTAATGCTGCCCTTCAGTGAGGAGCTGCCTGGGGCTGCCAGAGTATAGGAGGTGGGGGTTACAGCTTTGTGTATTTTTAGGTAATTTTAAGAAATATATTTAGTTGTTCTTTTTTTTTTTTTTAGTAGGAGCTGGTAGTAACTGAAATGGCAAAGTCATAGAATCATAGA
>WAAB01002929.1:15901-33883 GCA_013389865.1 Piaya cayana | reverse complement strand
GAGGGAGCAGGAGGCTCTGAAGCGCCTCTGCCACGAGCCATTTCTGCACAAAGACTCATAGAACCACTAGGTTGGAAAATACATTTGAGATCATCAAGCCCAACCCTACTTGTCCACTACTAAACCTTATCCCTAAGCAGCAACAGCCAGGAGCCTCCATCCCCAAGTCCAGCGCCACGAAGGAGCTTGTCTCACATGGGAAGGGAGCACAGGACCGCTGGGAGCTGCGGGGAGGGTGATGTTCCCAGCTCTGGGTGCCTGTGAATGCAAAGAAGCACCCAGACAGGTTTCTTGAAAGGGCTGCACCTAGTGGGTCCTGAATTCCGCAGGCTGGTACCCAGCCAACCGAGGCAATCTTGATTATCCAGTGAGGCAACCGTTTTGCATCTTTAGGCACGCAAGTAACTGTGTGACTCCGGTTTCCTCAGGTGTAAGGTGGGAACGCCAATCCCCAGATACCCACGAGACCTAACGCGGAGTTGCCAGGAGGGCTGCTTCTCTCTCGCGGAGTTTGCATAAGCTGGGACATCGTTGCCACATCGGGTTTGCATCCCAGCTGGGAACTTCCCGCAGCGGCACAGCCCCACGCGTGAGCGGTGCTGAGCTCCAGCCCCTCCAGCTGCTTCACCACCACCCCCCCCCAGTAAAATGAGCTTTTTTTTTCTTGCCTCATCTGCTTTTGCAAGAAGGCTGCACATGGAGAAAGCGGTTCGGCCGGCTCCGGTGGGGAGGGCCGAGCTGGCAGCCTGGCAAGGAGACAGCATCTGGGTGTGCCACGTCCCTGCCGAGCCCCATCGCAGCCCCGCTCGACAGCACCTGGGGATGCTGCACCCAACCAGGCGGCTGAGCCAGAGCGGCTGGTTTGCTGTGTCTTTGAGGGAGCCCCACCAGCTGTGTGCCTCCCATGCCTGCTTTGCACACACATAGAATCATGGGATCAACAGGTTGGAAGAGACCCACCGGATCATTGAGTCCAACCATTCCCATCAATCACTAACCCATGCCCCTCCGCACCTCGTCCACCTGTCCCTTAAACCCCTCCAGTGAAGGTGAATCAACCCCCTCCCTGGGCAGCCTCTGACACTGCCCAATCNTCTTGCACTGAGGACCCAAAACTGAACCCAGGATTCGAGGTGCAGCCTCACCAGCACTGAGCACAAGGCTCGATCCCTTCCCTACTCCTGCTGGCCACCCAGGGCTGATCGAAGCCAGGATGCTAGTGGCTTTCTGGCCACCTGAGCCACTGCTGGGTCATGTTCAGCCACTGTCAATCAGCATCTCCAGGTCTTTTTCTTCTAGGCAGCTTTCCAGATGCTTTTCCCCAAGCCTGGAGCTGCACTGGGTTGTTGTGCTCCAAACACACCGACACCGGGGATTCAAGGCAATCACCAGAGCTCAGCTCACAGGTCCCCAGCAGGATACCGGATTACATTTTTATGTCTCAGACTCAAACGTGATGCAGCCATTCCTTGTGCTCAAGAGAAACAGGATCAAAGTGTCCGGGTGCTGCTCTCTCCCCCTTTTTTCAGCTGCTTCAGGCTGCAGCAAAGTGTCATTGAAGACGGTTGGACTTTCATGTGGGGATTTCTCTTCTTCAGATCTTCAAAGACACCCAGGAATCAAACAGGTAGCAGTGGAGGCACCTTGGAAAAAAAAAAAAAAAAGAAAGAAAAATGCTCTACTTTGAAAGCCTCATCTAAACTTTGTTGTGTTAATTGTTCTAGCACTCAAAGTGAGGACAAAATGTCTCAGAAATATTGTTGGCTCGGGGCCCGCGGTGTGTCAGACAGGCACAAAAGGGCTCAAGAAGAAAACCTGGAGGAGGAGGAGGAGGAGGGGAACCAGCAAGAGGAGAGTTCCGCAAGAAGAAATGATTCTGCAGCTCAGGCACAGCCAGCGGGAGCTGATAGGAAAACCCCAGAGCATCCACCTGCATCCCTGAGCTTCTCGGTGCCCTTGGCATCGTTAGGAGTCGGTCGCTAATTGGCGCAGGCTGTGGCCCTGCTGCTGCCACCCTCCCACCCGCAGAACCACTCTTGGTGGTGCCGGCGGCGATGCCAGCTGCACCCCTGCGGCCGCGCTCCCCAGATTTACGTGTTGGCCCCAGGCTCCGCAGCATCCCCGCTCCAGCAGGGCTCGCGTCTCTCTTCCCGAGCCCCAAATATGGGCTGGGTGCATCCGGGCTCCCCGGCACAAGCCCAGGCAGGAGCGCGGCGCCGTGGGGTGACTCAGGGGCCCCGGCAGCTCCCCGGGGCCAAGGGAGCGCCAGCAGCTCCCCAGTGCTGGGAAACCCAGCCCAGGCGGGAGATAGTGGGAGCGAGAGCTGAGCTGCTCGCTTCCCCTCCTCCAGCCGGCCACCCCATCCCTATATCCCCCTTTTCTCCCCATTTTCAGAGCACACGGGTTGCTCATGGATGTCACTTGGAGATGTGGCTCCCCAAACAGCCTCCAGATGAGTGGGGTGGGAGGTCTGGGCTGGGGTGCAAGTGACCCACTGAGAGAGACCTATAGCATCCACCCCAACCCTCCTCCACATGCAAAGTCATAAAAATCATAGAATCATGGAATGGTTTGAGTTGGAAGGGACCTCAAAACCCATCCAGTTCCACCCTGCTGCCATGGGCAGGGACACCTCCCACTGGATCAGGGGCTCCAAGGCCCATCCAACCTGGCCTTGAACACCTCCAGGGATGGGTTCATCCCATCCCATCAGCACCACTGCTCTGAGCAACCTGACCCAGGGCCTCCTCATCCTCCAGCTTCCCCCAGTTAAAAACCAGCACCCTATGGAGCAACAGGAGGAGTTCCAGCCTGACCCCCAGCAACCACAGTGCTTGCAGCAGGAAGGCTCCCCCCATATAACCCATCAGGACAGGGACAGGTGAAGCTTGCACCAGGTTCTGTAAATCCACAGGGCACCACACTGTGCTCAAAGCATCACATCATCATCATCATCATCCAGGATAATTAATCTTTGGCTATTTCTCCCCATTTCCCCCTCCCTCAAGGCTCAGCTCCGCTCCTACTCACACTGCCTGCACTGGCATTAAAAAAAAACCCCAGCAGGATGGCTGATGTCACCCCCCCCAGAAATGGCATTTTCTCAATAAAATGCCACTGAGGTCATTTCAACCGGCTCCAAACACCCACGGCAGGGATGGGGTGGGGAGGGGAGGCTGCGCTGAGCTTGGGAAGCAGGGGGGAAGCAAAGGGTTTGTGAGCCCTTGGGATGAAAGGGCTGAATAAAAGAAAACTGTTAATAATAGGCAGGGCCTGAAAGAGTGGGGGACAGGATCCGTACTGGGGGGGAGCAGAGGCAGCGGAAATCAGGGATGGGATGAAAGGAGCTGTTTCCAAGGGCTGGTGGGGGAATGCTGGGAGCATGGGCACCGCGTGGGGAGGGGGCACCAGCAGGGGTGGCAGATGGTGGCTGCATCCCCCCTCCCCGTGACTGAAGCGTCTGCGTGCTGAGACTGCTCCTTCACCCACTCCCCCAGCCCTACGGGCCCCCCAACTCATCTCAGACTAGTCCAAAGAGCAGCTCTGGCCAGCAGGGACCCATGGTGGGGGCGGGGGGGGTCCAGGATGTGTTTTTGCACCAGGCGATGCCCACCTGGAGCAGCCACAGCCCAGCCTGGCTCTGGACGTGGCACGCAGGAATGTTTTCTTGCAAATCATTAATGAACCAGGACCACAAACGCCCCCAGGATGCTCCGGAAACCAAACCCACAGGTGCTTTCCAAAAAAAATTTAAAAAAATGAGGCTCTGGCCATCATTGCCTGTTAAAAAACTCAACCCAACCCAACCTCCACCTTGAGATGGACCCATGGGAGCTGCACCCCCAGCTCCTCCCCTCGCACCTCGGTGACCCGCAGGGTACCAGGACTTTGCCCTGGCTCAGCTGGGTGCCCTCGGTGCGGCTTTAAGCTCTCTGGCGTTTGGGAATGGCATGGGAAGCACGCAGGGAATGCGCAGCAGGGGGTAGAGCATGTGTGACCCCCCCTCAAAAAAAAAAAGCCTCAGCCAGGGGATGGGGGGGCAGCATTCCTGGCATCTCTGCCCTCCTGCCTCTTCGCAGTGGGGTGGAGAAGACCTGAAATGTCTCCTATTAACCCAACTGGAAAGGGGAAATTTGTTACAGCGCTTTATAGAGCAATAAAAGCGGTTTCAGGGCCACAGCAGGAGAAGAGGAGAAAGGAAGCAGGGTAGAAGGGCAGGAAAGGAGACAGACCCGTGGTACGAACCACAGCAGAGCTGGGGCTGCTGGGGCTCAGCCTCACTCCATCCCTCCTCGAGCAGAGGCACCGCAAGAGGAGATGCACCAAAACCTGCAGATAATTCACAAATCTAAATCCACACACCCGGTTTGGTGGCAGAGCTGCCCCCAGAGGGACCTGTGTCCCCTGCTCCCATCGTCCTCCGTAGTCATCCCCCTCTTCCCCAGTTTTCCCTCAACTCTGGGTTCAGCTTGGTCACTGCCCTCTGGGTCAACAGCCCTGGCAGTTCCCCTGCCTCCAACTCAGAGCTGCTCAGCCTTAAAAACTGCAGCCAGTCATCCCTTAATTAGGTGCTGAGCCCCTAAATGAGGGATAGGACAAGTCATAGCTCAGCGTTGCGGGGAGGCACCTGGTCAAAACCCCACACAGCAGCCCCAGTGCTGGAGACAAAGCACCTTCTGGAGCTCTGGAGGGGCTGAGCACACACTGTATGGAGATGTGACACCTCCCAGGACACGTGTCCATCACAAACTTAGAGAATAACCAGGTTGGAAGAGACCCACCGAATCATCCAGTCCAACCATTCCTATCAAAAAACTTGTGCTCACCTGTACTGGAGAGAGACCACACACAGCCCCATCGCACCAGGAGCAGCGCAGGAGGCACCAGGCTGGGCCAGACACCTTCACCCCATCACCCCTCCTCATCCTTCCCCCAAAAAAGCTGCAATCAGATAACAACTCAGCTTTACCATTTGCTTTTAATTTAATGGTGTTCTCAACATCACTTTGTAGGAAGGAGGGGGGGGGGGAAGAAAAACCCACACTCCCTGGAGAAGGGAAAGGGCCAGCGAACACATGGTAATAGTGCAACGGAGCTTCGACGTGTGGCACATGAGACAAGGGCAGAGACACCTCCATCCCCCCTGAAAAACAGCTGGGTGGGTGTCACGGAGCCAGACACATCCCGTGCTGCTCAAATTTTACATCAAGTGAGACAAAGGCAATAAATAAAGAAGCGGCGCCTCCCCCAAGGCACTATTTTTTTTCCTCCTTTCAATATTAAAACACAATAGATGTTGGCATCAAGAGCGTGTTCTCCAGCTGGGGGGGTTCAGCCAGATCCAGTTGGGTTTCTCAGCACAGGAGAGGGGAAGAGCCGGGCCACCTGGATAATTTGGACCCTGTTGGCAGCGCATCCCGAGAGCCCAGCCCACAGGCGGCAGCCAGGGCAGCACCTTTCAGCCAGCCCCCTGCCACCTCTCCAGCTTTGTTTGAGGTATATCACCTGCCCCCCCCATCCACCCATCACCTTGTGCAGCCAAAAAAACAACAGTGAAATGAAAAAAAAAAAAAAATTATCCCCCCCAACCCCTCGGTTCCCTCCCACCATGAGATGAGCCTGTTTGCAAGGGGAGGACGGCAGCAAAGAGCCTCTGTGACCCCCCGACCAGCCCTTCCACAGGGATGGTTGGTTGGGTCACACAAGCCTCAAGGTCCATTTGATGTCCCCCTCTCAGTGCCCCAAGAGCCACCACAGCTCCCTCCCCACCTCCAACCGTGCTTCTTGCTGCAAAATAAATACACGGAGCGGTGGGGGGCTCAGCAGCACCAGCAGCACCGGGGGGGGGGGGCTCAGCCCCCTTCCCCAACACCCATCACCCTGGGGAGGTGCCCTCAGCTCAGCTTCATGCTGACGGCCACCGCGCGCCGGTAGGCCTCGGTGACATTGTCACAGCCCGCCAGGGACAAGCTGCTCTCTCCCAGAGGGCTCCGGCAATGGGTCACAGTCCAGCGGCGCAGCCTGCGCCCTTCCTCCATCTCCTCCTCCTCTTCCAGCCGGAGGAGGCTGTCGGCGGAGACGCAGCCCCGCATGCTCCCACCGCCGTGGGGGACGCGGGCGGGCAGGTCAAGCTGGTCGAAGGACTCTGTGGAGAGGATGCTGTCCTCGCTCACCGCGCTGGACGGGCGCGCGCGGGGCGCCTGGGGAAGGGGCACCTCGGCGAAGCCCCCGAAACCTTGTCCGGGGGGGCTCCCTGGCTCGGGGCTGCTGGAGGAGAACTTGCCGTTGTACTTGAGGATGCCCTTGCGACGCGCAGGGAGACCCTGGGGAGGGTCCGGGGAGGGGGTGTCAGCAAAGACGTTCCCCTCCAGGTCCAAACTCGCCGTGTCCAGCACGTCCCCGGACTCGCAGCACTCCAGGGACGAGTAATACCCCGACTCCCTCGTGGAGGGTTTTTTCAGGATTCCCTTCTTGGGCACGGCCGCGGGCACCGCGCCGGCGCTCGTGCTGCAAGGCAGCGCCCCGGAGGAGAGGATCCGCGCGAGTCCTGCGGCAGCCCCCTCCTCATCCTCACCCCTCGCCTCTCCCGCGGGCGCTGCTGGTGGGGGGCCAGGGCCGGGCACCTTCTGCTCGCAGGAGTTTCTCTTCTTCAGGATGCCCTTGGGCCGCTTGAGGATGGACTTGGAGGGGTTCTCCGGGGCCAGGGCCACCTCCTGCAGCACGTGGGAGACGTCGTTCTCCTTCTTGGACTTCTTGAGGGAGCGTTGCCGCTCCAGCGCCACGCTCGGGATGTGCTGCTTCAGGAAGCATCGCATCTTGGAGCCGTTCTCCAGGAGGGGCCGGGAGGAGCGGCGCAGCCACTCGGCCACCGTGGCCAGCGGGGAATCGCTCTCCCGGCACAGCTCTTGCTCCCCGACAGGCACTTTGTAGCCCCAGTTCACCCACCAGTGCGTGGCAATGTCCTCGATGGTGGCGCGGCGCTCCGGGTTCACCATCAGCATCCAGCGGATCAGCCCGCAGGCATCTGGGGAAGAGGCAGGTCAAGCACCGAAGGGGACATGTGGAAGGGGTTGGGGGGGGGAGCGCAGGGTAGCGGGGAGGCTGCTTACCAGAGAGTTTCGTGGGCTCCCGGTAGTCCCCACTTGTGATCTGCTTGACCAGAGTCTTGTAGTCGTGGCCATCAAACGGCATCGTGCCGTGGACCAGGATGTAGAGGAGAACACCCAGGGACCAGCTGTCCACCTGCCAGAGGGACAGAAGAACCTGCATTAGGACAGCAGGACCAGACTAACCCATCCAGGCTCCCCACCAGAGCCTCGGCGTTATCTCCCAGGGTGGCAGCAGCAGTGGGGAAGCTCCAGACACCTTCATCCCACCACGTCCACCCCACGCCGACCACGCAACCCTTGCTCCTAGGGGACCCGTTACCCCAAACCCCAGAGGCAGGGGGCTCTGCCTGCCATGCTCCACTGGGAAAAGACTCTGCGCTTTCCTGAGTCCAAGCGGAGATGCAGCAGGACACCCCGACACAGAGAACGAGGCACCACCTACCTCAGGGCCCTTGTAGGGTCTCCCGTTGATGATTTCGGGTGACGCGTAGAGAGGGCTGCCACAGTAAGTCTGCAGGAGCTTGTCGTGCTGGTAAACGTTGGACAAGCCGAAATCTGCGATCTAGAGAGACATTTAGAGCTGTTATTAAAGAGCAAAACTCGCCTTCGTAGGCAGAGCGGCATCACCACCCAAAGCTCTCCAGCTGCGAGCTTGGTTGAAACCACGGCTGCCCTTAGCACCCTGGTCCTGGGTGCCCTCAGGCTCCTCAGGGAGCAGGTTTTCCACCCCTGAGGCTGCTCCTGCTCCTCTCTCCCTCCCAGAAAGCTCATTCCAGCCACCGCAGCAGCTGCCCTGCAGCCCTGCCCCTCCAGCCCCATCACCAGCAGGCTGGGAGCAGAGGCAGCCGCAAGAGCGTGGTTAGAGGGAAAGCTGCTGGGCTCTCCTCCAGCTCATCCACAGCCACACGAAGCTGCTTCAGTCCCTGCCTGCCCCACCTTACGCTCAGGCTTTCATCATCCTCATTATGCCCATCGCCTCCCAGCGAGCAGAAGGTACAGTCCCTGCTTGCGGAGCTTCCAATTGCAAAATCACCCTCGCAGAGACAAAGCCCTGCAGCCTGCAGCACCAACCACACCAATTTTCCCCCTGCAGCCTTGCCCTTCCTCCCCAGGAGGCTGCAGCACTCCTGGCCAAGGCAAAAAGCATCGCTCGGGGCCAGCGGAGCTGAGACCTGCCCCACAGTTCTCTCCAGCAGCCAGGCCAGCACACACAGGGACCTGGAGTTTCCCTGGAAGATCATTTATCGAGCCGGTCGTGCTCCGACCTCAGCGTTCAGACTTTGCCCTCTTATCAGCAGTCAGATATACGTTATGGATTTAATAGGCAGCACCAAGGCTCTGCCCCTGCAGCCTCTCCTGCTCCACTGCCGGGTGCAGACAGAAGTCAGAGGGGTACAGGCACCCCCCTGGCACCCCATCTCCTGATGCCACCAGTCCCAGAGCTGACGCTTTCCAGAGCAACGAAAAATCATGTTCCCTAGGGAAAATGGGGTGTTGTAGCCACCCACAATGGGCAGCACCCCTTGGATCCATCCCTTAGACCCCCCCCATTTCAGTGGGTGACACTCAAAGCGCAGCCAGGCTCTGCCAGCCCCTCACCTTGATGTTCCCGTTTGCATCCAGAAGGATGTTCTCCAGCTTCAGGTCCCTGTGAACGATCCCGTTCTGCAGGAGGGAAGGGAGAGCTGGGTTTAGTTCACAGCTCCTTGGAGGAAGGGAAAGTCAGGCGAGGCGGGGAGGTCACTGCCGTTCACCGGCACGGAAGCACCCGAAGACAAGGTGACAGTAATCAGAGGAGGAGTAAATAACCCTGGGTGTGTGGATGAGGATGGGCTGTAAACCATGTCCTGACACGAGTGCTACCAGCTCTGCGTGCTGCTCGGAAGCCCAAGCAGGGTGGCACCCAGCAACAGGCGCCGAGCGGGGCTCCTGCACCCTCCCCACACACCCAGGTCACAGCGGGCACAGAGGACGCCTTGGGCTTGTTCAGCTGGGAGAAGAGAAGGCTCCAGGGAGACCTTAGAGCAGCTTCCAGGGCTGAAAGGGGCTCCAGGAGAGCTGGGGAGGGGCTCTGGATGAAGGAAGGAAGCGATAAGGTGATGGGAAATGGTTTTCAGCTGCAAGAGGGGAGATTGAGATGAGATTTTAGGAAGAAATGTTTCGCTGTGAGGGTGGGGAGGCCCTGGCTCAGGTTGCCCAGAGCAGTGGTGGCTGCCCCATCCCTGGAGGGGTTCAAGGCCAGGTTGGATGGGGCTTGGAGCCCCTGATCCAGCGGGAGTTGGAACTGGATGGGCTCTGAGGTCTCTTCCAATCCAAACCCTTTTGATTCTTTGATTCTACGCTGTTCGATTCCCCCTTTTGCCAAGGGCATGTGGGTACCCAGGACTGAGGCTCAACCTCAGAGCATCTTCCAAGGGAGACCCACATGCTCAAGGGTCCTTCCAGGGCAGGCACAACTCATCTTTCAGCCCCAGATGGGGCTGTACGGCTTTACACCCCTTTCAGGGGACCAGACCAGTGACCCAGGGCTCAGCTTTCAGCCCTGGGCAGGTCCCTCTGGGTGGCTGGGATGGGAGCTGGTAACTCTGCAGCAGGGTTAGTCAGCAAAAGACTTTCTAAAAGCTGCTCAGGCGCTGCCTCCACACCAGCCCGAGTGCCGCCACACCCTTTAGATAAGGGACAGGATTAACCTCTCTTCCAAGAAATGCCAACAGCCACAAGAAGCTCCCCTCTCCTCCCAGTGCGGTCTGAGCTTCCCCATCAGGTTCCGGATCCATTCCCAGCCCCTGCCCCAAGCCAGCCCTTAAGTGCAGAGAAGCCGATCCCTCCACTCTCCCTTTGGGAAGGGGCTGGGAAGCAGGGGGCCAACCCACCTTGTGGCAGTAGTAGATGGCTGACACGACCTGCCGGAAGAAGTGACGTGCCTCCTGCTCCGTCAGCCGCTGCCGCTCGCTGATGTAGTCGTACAGGTCCCCCTTGCTGGCGTACTCCATCACGATGACGATCTTGCTGCTGTTCTCAAACACTGAGAGAC
This sequence comes from Piaya cayana, assembly GCA_013389865.1. Classification (NCBI taxonomy): domain Eukaryota; kingdom Metazoa; phylum Chordata; class Aves; order Cuculiformes; family Coccyzidae; genus Piaya; species Piaya cayana. The sequence continues at coordinate 23,740 of WAAB01002929.1, read as the reverse complement.
AAACCCGCAGGGTTTTAGCAGAGCGGGGGGGACGCTCGGACCTAAGGGACTTCTCATGTGCCTTTTAACGAGCAGGTGGAGCCCTGCCCACCCCATAAGACTTTGTCCTCGGTCTGTTTTGCAAAGAAGGAGTCGGGGTTTCTGCACCCCCGGGTCAGATGGAGGCAACCACTCACAACCCGCAGGCTCCCTTGCAGCCACAGAGCACGGGAGAAAGGGCTCTGCTCTGCCAGAGGGTGACTAAGACGTGTGGTTCTTGGCTAGAACAAGCCCTGCCAAGGGAGAAGGTGATGGAGATATTGGCAAGCACGGCTGGGTGGCCTTTCTGCTCGTTCCCATTGCCCCCCGACAAGGCCCGGCCTCCAGCCAAGAGACGGAGCGTTTTTCTCTTCCTGTTTGCAGAAAGCTACCTCGATATTTTTGAATTCCAGCAGTCGGCATGACTCAGTCCTTGCAAACACCGCGGCTGAGCTGCCAAGCCACTCGCTTTTGTCTAGAGGACAAAAGGGCTCTGGATACCTCACGTATGCTCGGGGAGGCGGCAATAACGCAGGCGCTGGCCGCACGCCGGCTCAGAATCGTGAACCCAGCAGAGGAAAAGCACGGGGCACACCAGGTTTGCAAGGACTCGGTGTTTAAGCACAGAGCGATCCAGTTGGAGATTTGCTCTAAGGGAGGTCATAGCTAGAACTTGAGATATTCCCCTTCAGTTAGTGCTGCCCCAATAACTGGGGAGCAAAGCCCAGCTTTGGCTCTAAAGCCAAGCACAGCAGCACCAGGAGCTCGCCCAGCACCCTGTGGTTTGGGTTTTCTGTGCCCCAGGGGAGGGAATAAGGACTCTGGGATCGGGATTAGCTCCTGCCTTGGGCTGAGGGCAAAGCCGCAGAGATTCCCACCACCATGGCTGGAGTGAGCAGCCAACACAACCGAAGCTGCTCACAATTCTGCTGTTGGGTGAGCTGGTGGCCAGGATTCCCTTGCAAACCCTTCTATTCTTTGATTCCACGCTGTTGGATTCCTTTTGCCAAGGGCCTGTGGGTACCCAGGATGGAGGTTTGACCTCAGAGCATCCCCCAGGGAAACCCACAGGCTGGAGGGTCCTCCCAGGCCAGGCACCCCCTTGGCAAAACAGGGAATTGAGCAGCATAGAATCAAACAACCTGAAGGGTTTTTGCAAGGCAACCTGGCCACCACCAATATTTCCAGCCCCAAAAAGGCACCTTAAACTTCCCTCCCTGGGTGGGATGGGGATGGAGCTATTTCTGGAGCAGGTATTTCCCCTCAGCGGGGGAGTGTGGTGGGGAAGCCACATCCCAGCAACATCTGCTCTCCCTGCAGACACTTTAGTCACCAGCACAGCGCAGGCGACAGCAAAAACTGCTGGGAACACGCAGAGGCAGGAGAGCAGCGAGCACCGAGCCCCCGTGGGATGCTGTGGGAGAAGGGAGGGGAGAGGAGGGCTCACCTTCGTGGACAGCGATGATATGGGGGTGGTTGAGGGAGGACATGATCTCAATCTCTCTCCGGATATGGACGAGGTCCTGCTCATCCTTGATTTTGTCTTTCCGGATCGACTTGATAGCCACCTGCAGATGAATGAGCACACGCGAAAAGGGTCACCCTGCTGTCAGAGAGAGGAGGGCTGGGGCTTCCCAAAGCCTCTTACAGAGAAAAAAACCCACTCCCCCTTTCAGAAAGGGGCTCACAAGGTGAAAATCAGTGGCTCAACTTCTCCACCCTGTATCACAGAGCCGTGCTCCACTGAAGCCACTATAATAAAAGTGAATTTTCTCAACTAGGTTTTTCTATTTTCCAAGTCTTCTTGCTGAGCACAAGGGAGAAGCTCCCTTCGCCCCCCCCGAGGGAAACCTGCTGCCAGCTCCTAGGAGAGGAGCTCCCCGAGCCTCTTCCCACAGGTAGCACAGACTTATTCCTCATTTCTGTGCCAGGGCTTACAGGAATCGTGTCCCAGGCTACAGCCGCCACTGGAGCGCAGCCAGCAGAAGGAATGTGACCTGCACACATGACTTGGAAGATAACGACAACAACGTCTTCTTGGGGTCACGAAAATGAAATAAACAGGTTTTGTTTCCCTCGCAAACGCTTATCTCCAGGAGCCGATTGCGCACAGGTAAGAGAAGTTTTGCTGTTAAGGAGCAGATCTCTCCTAGGCACGGGATGGCGGGGGACCCAGCGCCATCCATGGGAGTCGCTTTCCAGGCTTTTCACTTGGGTTTCCAAGTTATCCTCCACAGGGAAATTGAAAGGGGAGGAGAAAGAAGAGTAAGCGCTGGAGAATAGACGCCTTCTAATCCTCTTTCAAAGGGGCTGGGGAGAGACAATGTGCTCCCAGGGTTGAATTTACAACTGAATCCAGCAGAACCCCCTTTTTTTGTATCAGACAAGAATGCGGAACAGCATTAATCCCCATACAGGGACCCCCTCCATCCCACACCCGTCTCCCAGCAACCGGGAGAGGGGCCACGGACACCCACTGGCCCCAGCTGCCAGCGCAGGAGTGATGCTCATGGCTCTGTGCTGGACCCTCCTCCTCCTCCTTTGGATGCTCAGCCTCATCTCCCTCTGGTTTGGGGGTGTTGGAAGCCTTGCTCTTCACGACCCCCCCTGTCAAGCAGCAAAGGGCTCAGAGCAAGCTTGCAACCCTTGCTCTGAGAGGCCAATCAGATCTCAGCTGCCACCCCAGCGTCTTCACAGGGGAAGGACACCCCACTTTCCAGAGCTCAGACAAGCTTGTAGAAGACAACACACGGAGACCCTTTGGCCCCAGAGCTCGTCTCCACTGGGCTGAGCCACTTCAGGCCAGCACTGGCCAGGACAAGAGTTGCCTCCTGTGCTCTAGAGAAGCATCTCTTGGTAGGAACGGTTGGACTCGATGATCCGGTGGGTCTCTTCCAACCTGGTTGTTCTGTGGTTCTATGATTCTATGATCTTGCGCCTGCACCAGCCCAAAGGGTTGAAGCAACCAAGCAAGAACGGACTCTGGCCTAAGGAAGTTCAATAACCCAGGACCAAGTTTCTGCACAAAGCAATACTGAGGGTGCTTAACAGCTTCTCGAAAGCCAGGTATTCTTTTTCCCTGACCTTTGCGCTAGGTTAACAGGTTAAAGTTTAACAATTTTTTTTTTTTTGCTCGAGCCTCCGATTACCTGACCCCTGCTAGAATGCGGGCAAAGCCTTGATGTAACACATCAGCCTCCTGCTGCCCTCCCAAATTCCTGCTGATTCACTTTTCATCTCTCCCCCCGCTCCAGCTAAAGCTCAACACCCAGTCCTCAGCGTTTTGAGGTGCGTGCAGCACCGTTGCTTGCAGACTGAGATGCTCACGTAGCTACACTGCTCAGAGCAAGATCCGCAGCTCGTAAAAAGTCCAAGTGGTTCCAGGCTGGCAGCATGGGAAGCCTTCAGAGATGCTGCTGGCTGTATTCACAGAATCACAGAATCACCGGGTTGGAAGAGACCCACCGGATCATCGAGTCCAACCACTCCCACCAAACACTAAACCATGTCCCTCAGGACCTCGTCTACTCGTAACTTAAACACCTCCAGGGAAGGCGAATCAACCACCTCCCTGGGCAGCATATTCCAGTGCCTAATGACCCTTTCCGTAAAAAACTTCCTCCTAACCTCTAGCCTAAACCTCCCCTGGCGGAGCTTGAGGCCATTCCCCCTTGTCCTGTCCCCTGACACCTGGGAGAAGAGCCCAGCTCCCTCCTCTCTACAACCTCCCTTCACGTATTTGTAGAGAGCAATGAGATCCCCTCTCAGCCTCCTCTTCTCCAGGCTAAACAACCCCAGCTCTCTCAGCCACTCCTCATAAGGCCTGTTCTCCAGCCCCTTCACCAGTTTCATTGCTCTTCTCTGCACTCGCTCCAGAGCCTCAACATCCTTCTTGTGCTGAGGGGCCCACAACTGCACACAGTATTCAAGGAGCGGTCTCACCAGTGCCGAGTACAGAGGGAGAATAACCTCCCTGGACAGTGCCAGAGGAGCTCCTCACCCAGCAGTTAGAGACCTCCGAGGCAGACAGGAGTGAGGGTTGTAGCAGCGAGCAGTTAGGGCGCTGTTGGAGCCCCAGGGCTCCTGTCAACACTGCTCACAGGTCCAGGGTAAAGCACAGTTAGGGCCCACAGCTCAGACAATAGAGCCTGAAGCAGCCACTCAGGGTGGGATGATTTATCTGCCAGGGAGGCCACTGCCTTGGCCACCCCATCCTTCCATCGAGGTGCAAAGAAGCGGCTCGGCTCCAAAACATCCCCTACCTCACAGAGCCGACAGCAGAGGATCTCCCCTCAAAACACAAAAAAACCCCATCCCTGGCCATCCTGGAGGCAGGGACCAACAGCTCCGAGGATAATCCCCACCGCAGCCTACACGCTTCTCCACCATCAACACTCTGAGAAGAATCTCCCGCAGGAAACAGCCCTGAGAAATCCTGCTTCGGGAGCCTTGGGAACTCAAGGGCGCTTTCCAAGTCAAAAAGGCTTTTAATTAAAAGATTTTTTGGGGGGCAGAACAAGTATTTTCAGCAGCTGCTGAAAGATGCATTAAGCCACAACCCCAGGCAGCACTTCAGAAGTTGTTCCAGATTGCAAGTGTAGCATTTCATGCTCCATGAAATATGGATTACAACCCACTGCGGAAGAGACCCGGCTTCGCCCCTTGCCGGAGATCAAAAGCAGTTTTGCTGGTTTGGAATATTCCAGGTGCTGGCTTCCCCTTGACACCACTCAAGCCCACAAATACATTTCCGACACTGGAAGCGAGTCCCACGGGAGGTCCCTCTCTCTCTATTTGCCTTGGCTGCAAGCCAGGGCTTGGGAACCAGGCTGGAAGGGGAGAAAAAAAAAAAAGAAAAGATGCTGCCACGCACGCAGGTGCAGGAGCCAGTTTGCACCATCACGGCACGTATTAGTGACTCGGAGACTCCAAAAAAAAAAAAAAAGAAAAGGAAAAAGAAACAACTCCCTCCCTGCCTGCTTTCTTGATATTTCAAGGACCCACCAATTTTCTAAGGGTTGGGAAGGATGCTCGGCAGAAGCGCCCATCAAAATGCACAAGCAGCGTATCACTTAAAGGGTTTCTAACCAGAAAATTATGGTTTTTCAGACAAAGAACGTTCATGGAAATCCCCAAAAATCCTTCAGCTGCAGGAGCCTGGTCCATCAACTGATGAGACAGACCTTGCTCCAGGCTAAGGCTTGAGTCACCTTCCCTGGAGGGGTTTAAGGGCCGGGTGGACGAGGTGCTGAGGGACATGGGTTAGTGATTGATGGGAACGGTTGGACTCGATCCCGTGCGTCTTTTCCAACCTGGTGCTTCTATAATTCTATAAGACCAGGTAGGTTGGTTAAAATCGGAGGCAAGAAGAAAGCTGGGAATAAAATGAGATGGTTCTCAATATCCAGCGCACCTGACAGCGGCAGCTTCGGGTTAGCCAGAAGCAAAAAAAACCCTGCATGAAGCTGCTCCAGCTTTACAGCCTCAGCTGGTAACGTGGTCGGATCCCCGCAGCCCACGAGGGGTAACCAGCGGACACAGCAGCACCTGCCCTCGCACCTTGGTGTTTAGGAAGTGAAAGCCACTTAAGGGAAGGAGCAAATAACCACCCTGCTCGGGATAAGCCTGAAGATTAAAGAGGGCCGGAAACGCTGAGCGCTGCGAGGAAGAATTTGTGGGAAGAGGAGAGATTTGTGGTTAAGCCTCCTGGTCCTCCACGACCAGCTTGAGGAGGTGCAAGTCCAGCCTTTAACTATCTCCAGCATTTATTGAAAAAAAAAAAGTCATCAGCCTGGGTATTTAATTTGCATTACGCCAGGCAAACGCTGCTGGCAAAGTCCCTGTCCTAAAGGGCTTTTGGAGAAAAAGGTACGTTCTCCACCAGCTTGGAGATCCCCTGGACACTCTCTGTTAGGTGCAGCCAGGGAGAGCTGAGCCTTCTCCTCCATCCCAAGGGAGGGATCCTTCCAGGTCGGTGTGGAAGCTGCATTTTAAGGTCCTGATTATGCAGCAAAGCAGCAGCTCCTTCAGGCTCAGCCGGGCTAATGGAAATGGCAGATCGGGCTTAATTAAGAGCTGTCACTTGACACAATGAAACCTCTCAGATTTACAGTTGTTTTCCTTGACTTATCTATCCAACCTCACGCTCTGCTCGTCTCCTCAGCCTTCAGAGCCTCGCTGGGCCAGTCTCACTGCTTGCAGGTGGATCCTCACTGCTCACTACGGTCTCAAGCCAGGCTGGTGTGCAAATACCTTTCCCGGATCCCACAGCACAGGGTGCTCGGGACTGACCAGGGGCAGGGAAATCGCCTCTAAATTCACCCTTTAAACCCCTACAGATTCCTGAAGGACAGGGGCCCTGCACTTTCCTGGGGACGAGGGTCCCCCAGCTCTCCCTGCACGCTTCCAGCAGGCTGGATCCGTGCTCTGGGTTGAGCAACACATTGCACAGAGCCACTCGCTTCAGAGGACAAGAGGGAATGGCCTCAAACTCCACCAGGGGAGGTTTAGACTGGACATTCGGAAAAAAATTTCACGGAAAGGGTCACTGGGTAGTGTCAGAGGCTGCCCAGGGAGGGGGTTGAGTCACCTTCCCTGGAGGGGTTTAAGGGACGGGTGGACGAGGTGCTGAGGGACATGGGTTAGTGATTGATGGGAATGGTTGGACTCGATGATCCAGTGGGTCTTTTCCAACCTGGTGATTCTATGATCCCATGAGACGGGCCGAGGTGCCGATTGAGTCACAATTCCAAACACTCCGGGCTCCGAGGGGCTCGGCTTTGCTTACGTGCCCCACGCCGAGAGCCAACACACAAACGCAACCGTGAACCAGGGTAAGAGGAAGGGAAAAAACCCTCCAGACTCAAGTGCAATATTTGCTCTCCGCTGCCGGATACCTGCGGGTTCCTCTCACCTGGAAGCCCGAGACGGTCAAGTGGGTGAGGGGAGCAAAACCCCAAGGGGGGGTGAGAGGGCAAGGGTGCTGCAGGCTGCTGAGATGGGAATGGGGCTGGAAAGGGAATGCTGGGGTGAGCGGGGATGCACTGGGGAGAGGATTGGGGGGGGGTGCACCAAGGCAAAAGGGGCGATGGGGGATGCAGCGGGGTGAGATGATGCAGCAGGACAACAGGGACAGGGGGGAGTGGGATGCACTGGGGCGAGAGGAGGTGGCGGGGCGAGAGGAGGGGAGGGGAAGGATGCAGCGGGGCAAGAGGAGGTGGGGGGGAGGCAGTGGAGTGAGATGAAGCAGAGAAAAAGGGTGGATGCAGCAGGGAGAATGGAGATGGGGGAATGCACTGGGGTGGAAAGGAGGGGAGGCGATGGGGTGCAGCGGGGAGGGAAGGAGGGGAGGCGATGGGGGGCAGCGGGGGGGGAGAGGAGGGNGAGGGGAGGCGATGGGGTGCAGCGGGGGGGATGCACTGGGATGTCGAGAGAGGCGAGATGCACCGAGGGGGCTGCACCGGTTCCACCTTGCTCCAAGCAGGAGGATGCTCAGGGGACCCCAGAGGGGCTCGAGGCGAGGATGCACCGCGAATGGCCCCGAGGGGACCCCTTACCAGCCTGCCGGAGCGCTCCCGAGCTTTCTTCACCTTCCCGTAGGTGCCTTTCCCCAGGGTTTCCAGGAACTCGTAGCGGTGCTTGAGGTTGTGCTTGTGGTGGTGCCGCTTCACCGCCTGCTTCTTCATCAGCGGCCGCGGGGACTTGATGAGCCCCTCGGCCAGCGAGGCGGCCAGAGCTCCCCCGGCCCCCGCTTCCATCCCCGCTCCGGCCCCGGCTCCGCCCGGCACCGCCGATAAATGCGGCGGCTCCACCGGCACCGCC
>WAAB01002929.1:0-15538 GCA_013389865.1 Piaya cayana | reverse complement strand
TATGAGGGAGGGGTGGGGTGCAGGAGACCCCGAGAGAGGAAGAAGGTGGGATGTGGGAGACCCCAACGAGGAGGGAATGGGATGCAGGAGACCCCAAGGAGGGAAAGGGTGGCATGTGGGAAGGGGATGGAGTGGGAGTGGGATGCAGGGAAACAAAACAGGAGGGGGGGGTGGGATGTGGGACGACCCAAGGAGGGAATGGGTGGGATGCAGGAGACCCCGAGGAGGATGGAGTAGGGGTGGGATGCAAGAAGACGCCACAGAAAGGAGGAATAGGGTGCAGGAGACCCTGGAGAGGGAGAGGTGGGATGCGGGAAACCCCAATGAGGATGGAATGGGATGCAGGAGACCCCAAGAGAGGGAGAGGGTGGGATGCAGGGAGAACCCAAGGAGGATGGAGTGGGAGTGGGTTGCAGGGAAACCTCACAGGGGGATGTGGGACAACCCAAGGAGGGAGAGGGTGGGATGTGGGAGACCCCGAGAGAGGAGGAGGGTGGCATGAAGAAGACTACGAGGGAGGGAGGGTTGGGGTATGGGAGACTCCGAGGAGGGAGAAGGTGGGAAGCAGGAGACCCTGAGAAGGATGGAGTTGGGGTGGGATGTGGGAGACCCCGAGAGAGGGAGAGGGTGGGATGCAGGAGACCCCAAGAGAGGGAGAGGGTGGGATGCAGGAGACCCCAAGAGAGGGAGAGGGTGGGATGCAGGAGACCCCAAGAGAGGGAGAGGGTGGGATGCAGGAGACCCCAAGAGAGGGAGAGGGTGGGATGCAGGAGACCCCAAGAGAGGGAGAGGGTGGGATGCAGGAGACCCCAAGAGAGGGAGAGGGTGGGATGCAGGAGACCCCAAGAGAGGGAGAGGGTGGGATGCAGGAGACCCCAAGAGAGGGAGAGGGTGGGATGCAGGAGACCCCAAGAGAGGGAGAGGGTGGGATGCAGGAGACCCCAAGAGAGGGAGAGGGTGGGATGCAGGAGACCCCAAGAGAGGGAGAGGGTGGGATGCAGGAGACCCCAAGAGAGGGAGAGGGTGGGATGCAGGAGACCCCAAGAGAGGGAGAGGGTGGGATGCAGGAGACCCCAAGAGAGGGAGAGGGTGGGATGCAGGAGACCCCAAGAGAGGGAGAGGGTGGGATGCAGGAGACCCCAAGAGAGGGAGAGGGTGGGATGCAGGAGACCCCAAGAGAGGGAGAGGGTGGGATGCAGGAGACCCCAAGAGAGGGAGAGGGTGGGATGCAGGAGACCCCAAGAGAGGGAGAGGGTGGGATGCAGGAGACCCCAAGAGAGGGAGAGGGTGGGATGCAGGAGACCCCAAGAGAGGGAGAGGGTGGGATGCAGGAGACCCCAAGAGAGGGAGAGGGTGGGATGCAGGAGACCCCAAGAGAGGGAGAGGGTGGGATGCAGGAGACCCCAAGAGAGGGAGAGGGTGGGATGCAGGAGACCCCAAGAGAGGGAGAGGGTGGGATGCAGGAGACCCCAAGAGAGGGAGAGGGTGGGATGCAGGAGACCCCAAGAGAGGGAGAGGGTGGGATGCAGGAGACCCCAAGAGAGGGAGAGGGTGGGATGCAGGAGACCCCAAGAGAGGGAGAGGGTGGGATGCAGGAGACCCCAAGAGAGGGAGAGGGTGGGATGCAGGAGACCCCAAGAGAGGGAGAGGGTGGGATGCAGGAGACCCCAAGAGAGGGAGAGGGTGGGATGCAGGAGACCCCAAGAGAGGGAGAGGGTGGGATGCAGGAGACCCCAAGAGAGGGAGAGGGTGGGATGCAGGAGACCCCAAGAGAGGGAGAGGGTGGGATGCAGGAGACCCCAAGAGAGGGAGAGGGTGGGATGCAGGAGACCCCAAGAGAGGGAGAGGGTGGGATGCAGGAGACCCCAAGAGAGGGAGAGGGTGGGATGCAGGAGACCCCAAGAGAGGGAGAGGGTGGGATGCAGGAGACCCCAAGAGAGGGAGAGGGTGGGATGCAGGAGACCCCAAGAGAGGGAGAGGGTGGGATGCAGGAGACCCCAAGAGAGGGAGAGGGTGGGATGCAGGAGACCCCAAGAGAGGGAGAGGGTGGGATGCAGGAGACCCCAAGAGAGGGAGAGGGTGGGATGCAGGAGACCCCAAGAGAGGGAGAGGGTGGGATGCAGGAGACCCCAAGAGAGGGAGAGGGTGGGATGCAGGAGACCCCAAGAGAGGGAGAGGGTGGGATGCAGGAGACCCCAAGAGAGGGAGAGGGTGGGATGCAGGAGACCCCAAGAGAGGGAGAGGGTGGGATGCAGGAGACCCCAAGAGAGGGAGAGGGTGGGATGCAGGAGACCCCAAGAGAGGGAGAGGGTGGGATGCAGGAGACCCCAAGAGAGGGAGAGGGTGGGATGCAGGAGACCCCAAGAGAGGGAGAGGGTGGGATGCAGGAGACCCCAAGAGAGGGAGAGGGTGGGATGCAAGGAGAACCCAAGGAGGATGGAGTGGAGGTGGGAGGCAGGGAGACCCCCAAGGGAAGGACAGGAGGCATGAGATGCTGGAGACCTCGCGGAGGATGGAGTAGGGGTGGGATGCAAGAAGACGCCACAGAAAGGAGGAATAGGGTGCAGGAGACCCTGGAGAGGGAGAGGTGGGATGCGGGAAACCCCAATGAGGATGGAATGGGATGCAGGAGACCCCAAGAGAGGGAGAGGGTGGGATGTGGGAGACCTCAAGGTGGATGGAGTGGAGGTGGGAGGCAGGGAGACCCCCAAGGGAAGGACAAGGAGGCATGAGATGCCGGAGACCCCGTGGAGGATGGAGTACGGGTAGGATGCAGGGAGACCTCAAGAGAGGGAGGTGTGGGATGAGGGGAGACCCCACAGGAGGGAAGGGCAAGAACGGGGATGCAGGGAGGCCCCGTGGAGGTTGGAGGAGCCCAAGTGGGTGCAGAGGGGGGAGCGTAGACTTCAGGGCTGTGGGAGAGCCGTGGACTGGGGTGCAGGGGGGCAGCCAGCAACTGAGCCAAAGGGAGGATGCGCAGAGGTAACTCAGGGATGAGGGAGAGAGGCAGGGTGAAAATGGGGGGCATGGGGCTGGGGGGATGCAGGAATGGAACACTGGGAGGATGCAGAGTGAAGCCTGCGGCTGTCTCACACCAGGAGGATGCAGAGGAAGACGGACAGACAGACACAGGCATGGTTTGCTGCAAAGAGCCACGATGAACAGACTCCCAGGGAAAAAAAAAAACCCACATATTGAGGGCAAAACCAGAGAGATGAGAGGCCTGGGCAAGCACAGCCTGTCCACGCTTGCCACATGCCCTCCTGGATGCGTGACCATGCGTGCTCCACCACCAGGGCGAGAGAAACATCTCAGGAGCTCCCACGCGAATGCATTTTACAGACATTTCTGGTTGACTCCGCAGCACCTCCCCGTGTGGTCTCTTTGCCCCTGTGGTAAATCTTTGTTTTGAGATATTAAAAGAATGCAATTCTTCCCCCAAAAGCAGCCAAAACAAAGGCTCTTGCCCAGCTCTGGCATGTGCGAGGCCGCGGCGTAATCGATTGAAGAAAGAGATAGCTCCGGCATTACTCATCCCTGCGCTCAGACCTGGATTTTCCCACCGCTTCCAGCAGCTCCGGGCAGGGTGAGGCAGAGCAGGGGCTGCGTCTGGGAGGGATGATCTAATCCAACACCGGCCTCTCTCTGCGGGGTTTGTGTCCCGAGTGCAGAGGTGGAGAGGACGGAGCTGTGCGATGGCCACGTCTCTATGTCAGGATGAGACCCAGGCAGGGGTTGAAGTCATTGAAGGGCTGGAGCGCATCTGGAGAAGGGAACAGAGCTGGGAAGGGGCTGAAGAACACGGGTTCTGGGAGAGGCTGAGGGACCTGGGGCTGTTTAGCCTGGAGAAGGCTGAGGGCTGAGGGGAGACCTCATGCTCTACTNCCTTCGCTGGAGGGGTTTAAGGGACGGGTGGACGAGGTGCTGAGGGACTTGGGGTAGTGATTGATGGGAATGGTTGGACTCGATGATGTGGTGGGTCTCTTCCAACCTGGTGATTCTATGATTCTCTGATTCTCTCTGCAGCTCCCTGAAAGGAGGTTGTGGTGAGGTGGGTGCTGGGTTTTTCTCCCAAGTGACAAGCGGCAGGATGAGGGGAAACGACCTCAAGTTGCTCTGGGGAGGTTTAGATTGGATTTTAAGAACAACTTTTTCACTGGCAGAGGCTGCCCAGGGCAGGGGTGGAGTCCCCATCCCTGGAGGGATCCAAAAACTGTGTGACTGTGGCACTTGGGGACGTGGTTTAGTCAGCACCGTGGGGTTGGGCTGATGGTTGTGCTGGATGAGCTTTGAGGACTTTTCCAACTTTAACGATTCTCTGGATGAGCAACTTCTTGCAGCTCCTACAGCCTTTCTACCCTCAAGCCTCCCCTCAAGCCAAACACACCTCAAGCCACAAGCAAATCCCTCTCATCATTTTAAAATTAGTCATTTCCCACCATTATGGGAGGGAATTGTTCAAAGAAGATACGGAGCTGCAGCAGGGCTGAAACGCTGAATTATTTACAAGGCAGTAACAGGAGCTGGAGTTTCAATCAGTGAGTGGCCAGCGGGTCCACAGGGAAGATAAACAAGGCGCAGATGAGATTAACTAAACTGCTCTAATCTCAATGTCAAAGTAAACAGAGAGGATCCTGTTCAGGCACAGCCCAGAGATTGCAGGAGGGTGGAAGGTACAAACCTGCCTCATTTCAATAAACAAAGCGATTGCCCTTGATGAAGATGAAAGTGGCTGCGTCTGCCGGACCCTGCAAGCCCAAAAATGCCGTCGACAGCTGGGGGATCGCTCGTGGCTCAGTCCACCCGTCCAAGAAAGCACTTGAGTACACAGTTAACTTCAAGAACATGTTTAATATTCATAGAATCACAGAATCATAGAATCACCAGGTTGGAAGAGACCCACCAGATCATCGAGTCCAACCATTCCCAACAATCACTAACCCATNCCCCTCAGCGTCCTCTTCTCCAGGATAAACACCCCCAGCTCTCTCAGCCGTTCCTCATCAGGCCTGTTCTCCAGCCCCTTCCCCAGCTTCGTTGCTCTTCTCTGGACTCGCTCCAGAGCCTCAACATCCTTCTTGTGCTGAGGGGCCCACAACTGAACACAGGATTCGAGGAGCAACGTGCTCAGTGCTCTTGATTTATAAGGATGCTTTCCACAGACTTTCCCTGGGATGAAAGGAAGTGGAGCCTTGGGTCGCTTCTCTTTCTGTTTCTACCAGATAAATTCCTTTCTGCAATTTTCTGAGTTGTCTCCATAGGTATTCTTTTGTTCTGGGCTGGCTCAGGAAGCCTATTTGCATGGAAATGTCAAGGGACACGGATCTAAGTCCACTGGAATCCACTGATAAGGATCCTTTATTGTAACAGTACTTCTATGGCTTTCTGGCAGTGGGGAAATCCACTGAAATTCCCTGCCCTTCCCTCAGCTGCAGCTTTAGGAATCCTAACCTGGGGTTAGGATTTGTACCCCAGCTCCCAGGCCACTGACACCAGCAAGAAAGTCAACAAGAAATTTGGCTCAATGTCAGGTAAAGCTGCTCAAAGCTCGTCTAATCAACTCAATGGGCTCTTAATCAGGGAGGTGTCCAAGGCCAGGTTGGATGGGGCTTGGAGCCCCTGATCCAGTGGGAGGTGTCCCTGCCCACGCCATGGAACTGGATGGGCTTTGAGGTCCCTTCCAACCCAACCTATTCCATAATTCTATATTTATTATTTTAAATAAATCCTACAGCGTTCCCTCAGTGCTAAAAGCATCCACATTATGGTCAAAGCCGACGGCTCTGCTATTCAATTCGGTGGCTACGGGCTCTGTTCACCTCAATGAAGGGATAAACTTTCCCCAGAAAGAACCCTTACAGCCCTCCGAGGGGGAGAGGAAGAACTCCGCTAGGCATTAAAATACCAGAGATGAGAAAAAGTTTCTTGATCACCTCTAATTATCACCCCCCAAGCTGGCAGCATTCCTCACCGTCTGCTGGGCAGTGCTCAGGCAGGTGTGAATCCCATTCCGCCGTCTGAAAACACACGAGGAAACTGGTTTTGCTCTGATCCTCCCAACCGGGTGCCCCATCCATCAGCACAAGAAGGGAAACGAATTAGGAGCCTTTTGAAAAGTAATTTATGGCCAATCTCATCTAATGATTACAGCAGAGGCCACTTCACCACCCGATTTACCCCCAGCAGCTGTGGATTGAGCCAGCCTCCATCCATCCATCCATCCATCCATCCATCCATCCATCCATCCATCCATCCATCCATCCGCTCTGGTTAAGGTGAAGCCCAACACATTTTTCCCAGCACAAAACATACTCATTGGGCAGATATTTCTTCTCCTACACCCTCTCATCCAGGCTCCCCCCTACCACAGATCAAACCGATTGCACAAATCAAACGACCCAGGCCACCTCCTATATGCTCCGAGACACAGGAAGGTGACAGCAGGGCAGGTTACAGCCCGCAGCACCGCGTTGGGCTGCAGAAATGCTGTGGCATTTATAAAAATAATAAGCAAACTTCCCCAAAAAAAGAAGCTGGAGCTTTTCTTTTCAGAGCAGGAAGCGCTTGTGTTTCAGGGTGGTGACTCGATATCCGTTACAGCGCCGGCGGATGCTGATGGAGCTTGTCTGCTGGCAGCGAGAGTGGCTGGGGATGGCTCAGCTGTGACTGAGCAGGTGACATTCCCATAAGGGTTCTCCTGGGTTGCATCCAGAGCAGTGGGGACAGCAGGGACAGAGGGTTCCCGGTATCTCTCAGTGTTGCTGCAGCTCTGGCAGCATGGAGGAGCTCTGCTCCCAGCTATCCGAACAAATAGAAAGTAATCGCTGAAGCTGTGCAACAGCGTTTGTATAAAACTACAGCTGCGCCCGCTTGTCATAGAATCACAGAACCACCAGGTTGGAAGAGACCCACCAGATCATCGAGTCCAACCATTCCCAACAATCACTAATCCATGTCCCTCAGCAACTCGTCCACTTGTCCCTTAAACCCTTCCAGGGGAGGTGACTCAACCCCCTCCCTGGGCAGCCTCTGACACTGCCCAATCACCCTTTCTGGGATTTTTTTTCCCTTANAGCCTCAACATCCTTCTTGTGCTGAGGGGCCCAGAACTGACCCCAGGATTCGAGGTGCAGTCTCACCAGTGCTGAGAATCATAAAATTGTGGAATGGTTTGTGTTAGAAGGGACCTTAAACATCACTCAGTTCCACCCCTGCCATGGGCAGGGACACCTCCCACTGGATCAGGGGCTCCAAGCCCCATCCAACCTGACCTTGAACCCCTCCAGGGATGGGGCAGCCACCCCTGCTCTGGGCAACCTATTCCAGGGCCTCCCCACCCTCACAGCAAAACATTTCTCCCCAAGATCTCATCTCCATCTCCCCTCTTTCAGCTGAAAACTATTCCCCCTCGTCCTACCCCTGCAATCCCTGACCAAGAGCCTCTCCCTGGCATTCCTGGAGCCCCTTTCACTATAGGAAAGTTATGGACCCAGAGCAATTTGTGCTCCACAACCAGACGGGCTGGAGGTTGTTCTGAAGAAGTTTCCTGTTTATGCAGACAAAGTCTGTGCGAGGACAATGAGTAAAGATGCTTTTTGGCAGGAAGGCAAGCGCCGCGATTGGCGACGGGATCGCTCGGCGCTGCTGGGTCGGAGCAGCCACCGGCGCTGGTACTGAAAAGCCTGCCTTTCAGTAAACACCATTTCAAGTACGGTGAGTTCAGGCGAGGACACGGCCACCGCCAGCTCTGGGATTTGTTGAGCCCCATTAGGTAGCTGGAAAACTACAAGAGCTCAGCTGGGTCTCAGATAAAGGCGCATAGAGAACCCGACCGGGAGCGCTGGGAAGGTTGGTGAGTGCGGGTCTCCCATGAAACCTGGAGGCTGCTGGGGCAGAAGGAGCTGCCCACAGGTTTTTTTGCAGCTCACCAGAGACAGGAGGAACTGGCTGAGGGACCAGCTGAAGATCAGCGAGCACGAAGGCCACAATGTTCAAAGCACTCGGTGTACTGGAACGCGATCCCATTTCAATGCAAGTCTCCGTGAGAGCCGATACGTATGTTAAAACAGGAGATATCACAAACAATTGCCAGCTCATTTTTAAGACTTCTGACAATAATTCTCCAAGACAGGTCGAATCTACTGTGTATTTCAGAAAGAAAGCTGGGTTGAAACCCATATATTTTATATATTCATAGAATCATAGAACAACCAGGTTGGAAGAGACCCACTGGATCATTGAGTCCAACCGTTCCTAGCAACCACTAACCCATGTTTGCTTTCTTTCTAAGACTCCCTTTACACCACCATCCCCAATTTAAATGCTGTGTTCAGCAGCATCAAGAAGTCTCCCATGCTGGAGTCTGAGCACCCCCCTTAAATAGAGCACTGAATGGGCATCCAAATTGGTTTTCAGTGTCACACAACAGACCCCAGTCATGCTCACGCAGCGAGATGAAGCAGACGGTTCACTGAACTCCTCGCCACAGTCAGTTTTCAGTTGGCTTTGCAAAACCTTGTCCAGCGTTCAGGGCAGCAGCGGCCAAGCGAGACCACAAGCTCCCTTCTGTGTGAGCAGGAGCGACCACAGCCACGGCAGCAGCTTCTCTGGAATGGAGCAGGGAGGAACACCCCCAAACAAATGGTGGTGTGTGTCTGCACCCACAATGTGTGAATTCATGCAAGTGCCTCCCTGTGAAGCCTTGAAGCAGCCTTGCTGGTTACAGCTGCAGCTCAGATGGAGATGCTGGAGGTGATAGTGCCTGACAGGTATGTGCTCTCATAACAAGAGACAAACCCAGCTGTGAGCGCAGCCCGTGGGGTGAGCCTGCAAGCTGCCGGCTCCCCAACCTGCTCACCGTGGTNCCTTGGCAGAAGAGCCCAGCTCCCTCCTCTCCACAACCTCCCTTCAGGTAGTTGCAGAGAGCAATGAGGTCTCCCCTCAGCCTCCTCTTCTCCAGGATAAACAAACCCAGTTGAAGCTTTACCTCGTCCTTCCCGGCATAACAAGATCCATCAAGTGTCTATTTCAAAGATGGAAACACTCAGCATCATCTGCTGAAAGGCAACACGCATCTGGGGAAAGAAACTTTGCAACTGCATAATCCTCAAAGATTCACTGAAGGGCTTGGAGCCGCAGCAGCGTGAGCAAGAATCATAGAACAACCAGGTTGGAAGAGACCCACCGGATCATCGAGTCCAACCGTTCCTATCAAACACTAAACCGTGTCTCTTAGCACCTTGTCCACCCATGACTTAAAGAGCAGGAGTCAACCCCACAGATGTTTCCTCGGCAGCCTTTGATGATGCTGCATAATGTCAATCTGCACAATTCAGCTCTGCAAATTGTTTGGACTTGGAGGTGATGCCTGTTGACGGGTACAAAACACAAGGGGAGATGTGTAACATCCTTTCACATCCAGTGATTTGCTGGATCCTTAGATTAAAGATCCTTAGATTCCCTGCACAACCCCAAAGGGCATTTTGGAGCCAGCCTGCCATCCCCCCTCAGCATCCTCCATCACATCTTGGGCTGCTGCCAAGTCCCCTCCCGCAGCAGGATGCCTGCTGGGAGGTGCTGGACCAGCCCGGCCTCAGCCCGTGGATGCCATCTGCCGTTCAGAGCCCTGAGAGGAGAACAGGAGCCCGTCCAGCACCACTCAGCCCAAACAACCTCAGTGCTGCTTCAAAACAACCAACCCTACACGCTCCCAGCCGGGGGGCTCTGATTCACCACCCTGCTCCCCAGCCCTGGCTCTCAGTTCCATCTCCATCATCTGCAGGGCAGGCACAACCCTTTGGTTTCCAACAAAAGCAGATTGTCTGCTGCAGCCTCCCGTTTCCCACAGCAGCAGGAACAACACGGAACAGCGGGATCCCAGGTGCAGTTGTGAGAACCATCAGTGGAGACACTTAATCCTCCAGCTGGTGGAACTGGTGGTTGCCACCATCAAGCCTGCAGAGGTAATGGGAAAGCTTGGAGAATTTCCCCTGCTCGTGGAGGGACCCTCAGCCCACTAGAAGGGATTTGGAGGGGTTTAAGGGACGGGTGGATGAGGTGCTGAAGGTCATGGTTTAGTGTTTGATAGGAATGGCTGGACTCGATGATCCAGTGGGTCGCTTCCAACTTGGTTATTCTATGATTTCCCAGAAGGGCTGTAAGAAAGTGACTGTTGCTGGAATCCCACAGTATCTCCTTCCAGTCTTTGATGAGCCTGGAAGCAGCTTCACAGCTCGCTGCTGATTGCTGGGTGCCCATCATCACCACGAGAGTCACCTTTGGTCCCGAGGAGATCCCTAGATGAGCCCCCAGAGAAGTCCAGCATTAGCACGGGAGCTCAGGAGCAGGTGGAGGTTCAGGTACATCATCGACCAAGCCATTTCTGGGGGGAAATGCAAGTGCTGGGGGGGAGGGGGATGCGCACTTACCTTCTGCTGAGTCCCTGCAATTAGGTCACTTTGGCTCGGGGTCATTCACGCTGCGTACGTGGGTGTCCTGGGTGGACACTCAAGCAGCCTGGTCAGGGCAAGAGGCTATAACGTTGATTCTCTCTGGCCTCTGCAGCAGACTCATTACATCTCTCCATCTATGATTAATTAGCAGAGCTCCTCCAGCTCTGCCTTGGGCTGCCTTGCCACCCAGGTTCCTTCAGAGCCCAGGAGACCCTTTAAACACATCAGGGACCAAGGTGGACCCCCAAACCCATCTCAGAGGGGCTGTATCGAGGTGGTGGGCTCCCACAAGCACAGGGACAGAGCAGACCTACCCTCTCATCCTCGCTTTTAGCACAGAGCACATCATGAGGAGCAGGACACTTCTCACCTTCCCCCTGCCTGGTCACCTCTCTGTGTTTGCTAAGCCATTAACGATCTGCTGGTGAAAAGCAAACACCATCATTGCCAGGGAAAGTGCTTTCGTTCTTCAGGTTCAGAGTCTCCCAGGGGGTGTTATCTGGAAGCACAGGGCAGTGGAGCCATGCTGGAAGTGTCCAAAGTCTTTTAGCACCTGCCTTTCCCAGCAGATCTTGGGGAAGAAGCCAGCAGACAGAGGGGGGTGGCGGCTGCGGAGCGTGTTGGGGGTCACAACGAGAGCTCAGAGCTGCTTCAGAAGCTCCCCCAAACCTTGAAATTGGGATAGGGATGGAAACAAACTCCTGGGAGAGCTACTCAGGGTGGGAATCGTGCCTGGAAAAGTCCAAACAGCATCAGGGTGTAGAACTTCTGTCCAAACTGCACAGCACCACTATGGGGAAAAGCCCCCAGCACTGCAGAGGGACCTGCTGCTGGCTGGGGACACAGTGGCTCTGGGGACATGTCAGGGGCCCTGGATGGTGAGGAGAGCTGGGGTTTCACTACAAAAGCAGCAGACCCAGACCTGCTTCTCCCTCTGCTGCAACTCGGAGGGCTCCTCTTTAAATTCTCAGCACATCCCCAGCTTTGATGACTGACCGCCTCCCGCCCAGCCTTGCCCCCAGTCCCTAACACCTCTTCATTAAATCCTAGAGCAGGTTTTTTCCCATAACCCCACTCGGCCTGTCACTCTCTTCAGCCTTTCTGGAGGGAGAAAGCAAAGGAGCAGCCCCCAGCTGTGCTGCAGCCAGACAAAGGGAGCGGATCCCTCCTCCCCTTGCTCCAGTTTAACAAAGGCAGCACAGCAGCATCAAACCCTGAGCCTTGACCAGAGCGGCCTCGCTGCAAGAAACAGGGCTCAGGGCTAATGAGGGAGCAGGAGCAGAGGAGCATCAGGCTGTGCTGTGTGTGGGAAAGGTTCCTTAAGGACAAAGGAAAGCGCTTCATTAGTAGCTTGGGACTCTGGGCTGTGCGGAGGGAGCTGTAATGGGGAGCTGCTGTGCCAGGAGACACGGAGTTTATTCTAGAAGAGGAGACGGCTCCCTCTCTTCCTCCAAGCCACCTCCATCCTTCCCCGGTTTTCCCAGTCCAAAGGGATATTTTACAAGCCTTCTGGAGATCGGAGGTAACACCCCTAGGGCTGCAACTACAGAGAGGGGTGCTCTCAGCTCCGATAGACAGAGCAGTTCTTTAAGCACCCAGGGATGTTCAGCAGAAACTCCTGTCCCGGGGCCCTGCTCAGCGTTCCCTGCAGCCTCAAGCCCAGCAGACCTCACCCTGGAACCCTCCCTGGCTGCACCGCATGAGATTCATCGAATCATTAAGGCTGGAGAAGACATCTAAGCTCCAACTGCTAGCCCAACCCCACCAGGCAACCTAAACCATGTCCCCAAGTGCCACATCTACATGGTTTTTGAACCCTTCCAGGGATGGAGACAACCCCCACTGCCCTGGGCAGCCTCTGCCAGGGCTTCATCATCCCTGTAATAATGAAATTGTTCCTAATATCCAATCTAAACATCCCCTGGCACAACTTGAGGCTATTTCACTTGTTATTTGGGAGATCGTCTCAGCTGGGCTCCATTCTCCTCTCTGGTGACCTGGAGCACAACCCAGCATCCTCCACCCTGGCCACCGCTGCATTTCTGCACCAGGTGTAGAGAACCTGTCTGCAGAGAGATACCTGCATTTATAAAACCTCCCTAAATGAACACAGCAGCAGGAGCACAGAGGGGAACATGACAGGAGACCGGGACAGACACTGCTACTCCTACACACGCAGCCAGAGACAAGCAGGTGGGATGTAAATAATTAGCGAGGAGGTTGTGAGCTGCAGTCGGTGCTTTCCCCCTTTCATCTGAGCTCTGCGGCGCTTTGATATCGGAGAGAGGTGACTTGGAACTGACAGGGCCACACTTCAAAAGGAGCAACCTGCCTCACCCCTTCCCAGCAAATACCGACAGGCTGGAACGGTTCCACCAGCCCTGGGAAGGGCAGGAGCCAGGCTGGAGGTCACCAGAGGGGATGCAGAATGATTTGGGTTGGAAAGGGTCTTAAAGCCCATCCAGTCCCACCCCAGCCATGGGAAGGGACACCTCCCACTGGATCAGGGGCTCCAAGCCCCATCCAACCTGGCCTTGAACCCCTCCAGGGATGGGGCAGCCACCACTGCTCTGGGCAACCTGGGCCAGNCTGCTCTGGGCAATCTGGGCCAGGGCCTCCCCACCCTCAGAGGAAAACATTTCTCCCTAAGATCTCATCTCCATCTCCCCTCTTTCAGCTGAAAAAGGTTCCTTCTCATCCTTTCCCTGCTCTCCCTGATCAAGAGCCCCTCCCCAGCTCTATAAGCTGCTCTAAGCTCTCCCTGGACCCTTTTCTTCTCCAGGCTGAACACCCCCATCTCTCTTAGCCTTTCGTGTTCCAGGACTTTGATCATTTCTGTGGCCTTTACTCCCTCTCCAGCAGGTTCCTGTGCCTTCCTGAGCAGCCCAAGACCCAGGGTACCCCTGGAATAGGGGCAGGGAGGGACTCTAATGCCCTGGTCACCTCTCCCCATCCCGGGCCCCCCCTCTGCCGTTGCCGCGGTGGCCGCACGGTGTCCTCGATGCTCTGCAGCAGCCACCGAGCATCCCCAACTCAGCAGCCCCTGGAGGGGTCCAAGGCCTGGTTGGATGGGACTTGGAGCCCCTGAGCCAGTGGGAGGTGTCCCTGCCCATGGCAGGGGTGGGACTGGATGAGCTTTAGAGTCCCTTCCAACCCAAACCGTTCCATGTTTCAGTGATTAAGGCTGGAAAAGATCTCTAAGCTCATCCAGTCCAACCATCATCCCAATAGCCCCGTGTCTATCAAACCGTGAAATGCCACAACTACACATTTTTCTTTTAAAACTTCCAAGCATGGAGAGTTTCGGGCTGTCCCCCACATTTTCTTAGCAGCATAGCCCACAGCCCCCATCAGGCTTCTCCAAACGCAGATTTTAATGGTGCTGCCGCTCAGACAACTCTCCTGCAAACTGCCTGGGCAGAACAAAACCAAAGAGGAGGAGAGGGCTGGGGTCTTCTAGCTTCACTGTCAGCAAAGCCATCACCAAACCCCCTGCCCACCCCCTGGTTAGAGAGCTCCACAACCAGAGGCAAAGTTCAGTTTTTCTCCTTTCTTCCAGGGCTGAACAGAAGATCGCAGCAAATCATTAAAGGGGTTAAAATCCAGTTTGGAAACTTGTAGGTTGAGGCCACCTCTACATGAAATCCAGCAAAGGCAGGATCTGTGCTAGTCTTGTGCCAAAAAGTAAGGTCTTTCCTCTAGCCAAAACAATTCCTTGTCACTCACCCCTTCCAGGAGTGTTGGCAGCACCTTGCTCCGTCTCCTGGCAAAGCAACAGTCAAATGCTACAGGTCTGCAGGAAAATTCCTGCTGTGAAGGCAAAAGAGTGATTCCCCAAGGTTCGGAGTTTCTCCTTGTTGCCAGCCACATGGTTGGATTCGATGATCCGGTGCGTCTCTTCCAACCTGGTTATTCTATGATTCTATGATCTGTGCAGGGAAGTACGCACAGATTCCAGGCTCCATGAAGCGAGCAGCATCACCACGGTTCTCGCTGAACCACCACTGGCCCATCTTCATCCTTCTGACACGTCCAAACCCGTCACCTTCGGTCAGGATGGCAGCAAGGAGATGCTCACCCGTGCCGTGATCTCCAGAGTCCTTCCTACCGGCAGGAGACATGGCACATCAGTGCTGCAAGCAGTTCCTTCATCTGGGTTTCCCTGCAGAGAGCTGAAGGCGACCAGAGGGCCAAAGTGCTCCTTCCATCCCCAGGGCTGGATGGCAGCATCCGACAGGGAGAGGTTCCAGAGCAAGGCTGGGTTTAGGTACCGAGTGACAGAGCCTGGTTACCAGGTTCCCTGGGCACCTTGGGTGGTTCTCATCCAGCCAGCAGCTTCCCAGTGCCGCCACCACCACTGCTGGAGGCAGCGAGGGGCAGGATCCTGTGTGGGGCAGGAGCCAGCTTAGGAATCGGAGAGGCACAGGGCCTCCACGGCGCTGCTGAGACCCTGGCTCACCCCACCCACGGCCAGCAGGCAGTTGCGGACCACGATGCTGGAGCAGGCGCAGCGTGGGGTGGGCATGGGAGGCAGGGTCTCCCACTTGTTCTTCTCGGGGTGGAAGGCCTCCGCAGACTCCAGGACGGTTGGCTGGTTTCCTGGAAGCACAAAGCGAGACACTGGATCAACTGGGAAGCACCAGCAAGCATCCTTTGCTCGCTCTGGGACAGTGTCTGCGCTCTGAGCCCCGTCCCATTATGGGGTTTGTGCTCCCAGCTCCCTCAGGGCAGCCAGGGCCAGGATCTCTACCCTCTGTAAAGATAATATATGATCCATGGATGCTTTTAAAGCATTACCACCACCCCAGTGCCTCACCTAGTCCCCCAGCAACCACAACTCTGCCTTTCAGGTAACCAGCCACGAAGTCCGCTCGCCTTTTCTTCAGGTAGAAGGAGCGCTCCATCTTCATCCAACCACCTGGGAGAGACAGGACAGACCATTGCAGAGACACCCCCTCCTAGGAAACCATCTGCCTCTCCAACCTTCCACTTGCTTGCAGGAGTGCAGTTTTGCTGCTTCATCTTGGGGTGATAAAACCCTACGACACAGGGGGCAGCTCTGTTACCACCAGATCCAGGATGGAGCT
>WAAB01002928.1:0-28347 GCA_013389865.1 Piaya cayana | reverse complement strand
TTCTGATCCAAGCCAAGATGCCATTGGCCTTCTTGACCACCTGGGCCACTGCTGGCTCATGTTCAGTCACTGTCAACCAACACCCCCAGGTCCTTCTCCTCCAGGCACTTTCCAGCCAGACTTCTCCTAGTCTGGAGCTGCTCAGGGTTGTTGTGCCCCAAGTGCAGGACTCGCCATTTGGCCTTGTTAAACCTCATCCCATTGGTCTCTGCCCTCAACAACGCTACAGCCAGAAGCAGCAGCTGTGATATGGTGACAAGGACAGCAGCTCATTTTCTGCCCAGAGCATTGGGCCAGCTGAGGGACAAGCACACAGGGCAGGCAGAGCTACCTTCTCTAGGCCACACCGCCTAGGGATTGCAAAAACACCCACCCCACAGCCCACTACCCTGTTACACCACCCCAGAATCACCCCACATCCTGAGCCCAGCAGAGGACTGAGAGCACGGGCTGTTTTTTTCTGGAGCAGCTTCACTCTCTCTCTTCCCATCTTGCATTTGACACACCAGTCTCGCAACCAAGTGAGTGGATCTGGCGCGTCCAGGCCCCACTCACGCCCTGCCTAACTCATCCTGTGCCCATGGTGGCAGCGGCAGCCCCTGCCCTCACCTGAAGGGCCAGCTGAAGCGGTACTTGATCAGCTTGCAGAGGATCTCCTCGCACTTCTGCAGCTCCAGGCTCTGGCGGCGCGCCGTCTTCTTTGTTTGAAGGACCTGCCCACACAAAGGCTGCTGTTAAAAGGAGGGGAACCACCGCAGGCCTCTGTGTTCAGCTAACAGTTTTGAGGGCAAAGAAGCTGGTTCTTAAAAGAGCTTTTCTTTTCAGTCCTCTCGCTTACGAGCTAGCATCTCAAGGGGTGGGGATGTGCAGCACTGCTGCCGAAACAAAGTTCAAGCCTTTCAAACGCAGCCTCCTCCCACGAAAATCAAAAGGTGAACTGCTCTGCTGCAGGACCTTTGATGGGAACAGCCAAGACACACAGGGGCAGCCTGAGCTACAGAACGGGAGCCCCAACCAGCAGCTCTGATGGGAGGAAGAGCACACAAGCAGCCTGTCTTTTCTCTGGGGGCAGCAAGCTTTTTCAAGATGGGTTCAAAGGCAGCATGGTCAGAACAAGCAGCCCAGGAATAACCGACAGGAAACGCAGAGTGCGAATTCCCTCCTCTGCGTTCTCCGAGCCCCTACAGGGCAGCATGTGAGAGGCAGAGGGAGAACACACTTGTGCTGCTGTCCTGGCATCGCAGGGCCTGCCGTGCCATTTGAAATACCAAAGAGCAGCTGATGCCTCGAGCGCTGCAGGCCCCCACACAGCACAAGGTCAGCCAGAGCGGCAAAGCCACCAGCACAGGGACAGCCCCTCGGCTCCAAGCACACTGCTCGGTAGGCATCACTGCTCAGGGTTCCATGGAACTATCCCTGAGCCTGCTTCAGCCTCTTCCCAGGACAAGTGAAAGAGCCCCAGCACAGCTCTCTTCCCCAGGCCAGCGTTTAGTCAGAGACCCTGACCCAGCTGTCCCAGTCCAATGTGCCCTGCTTGAATGTCTCTCCATGCTGGGCTGGCTGGTTTGGTTCTCTCCAGTCCGGAACACAGACCAGCAAGGACACCGCAGATCCACTAGGCAGCAGGGAGCCCCAAGACTGAGACCCTGGCCACTCAGGAAGCAAGAGGATACAGCAGCACTGGCAGTACCGGTCAGGGGATGGATGGTAGGTGTAGGAGAGGCCTGTGATATGGCCCACGGGACAGAAGTATCCTCACACACCCCCCGTTTGTCCCCACTCCGGACAAACAGCGGAGCGCACGGCAGCTCCACTCGGCTGAAGCTGGTTCACCAGCATAGGGTGAAGCTGGTTCACCAGCGCACGCACAGGGCTGCTCTGTTCAGGAGCAGAAGGTTTTATTCTTTAAATGTCAAGTGAAACCTAAACCAGCCAAATTATGTCCTGGAGGTTGGGGAGTGACCAAACGGACAGCAACTGTCAGAAAAGAGCCAAGGCTGTGGAGCAAGGGTCCAACATTGCTGGCATTCTCTGATCGCCCCGGACCCCCTCAGGCCCCCCACCTCTCTGCAGAGACATATGGGTACTATTTAAAACCTTTTAACAAGCTGCAGGCTGCCTGCTACTCAAGTGGGACAATGTGTGAAAGCGGCTGGGGGAAAGCAGCCTGGCATATCTGTGCTCGGCGTGTAGTGGGCCCTTAAGGATGTGCCTCCTTTGTTAACCCGCCTCCAGCGGGGCCCAAGTTTCACAATACAATCCCGGGTATTTCTTTGGGAAGGGGAGGGGAGGAAGCGCGACACCTGTTCTGTTGAGAACTCCCGATTCAAGCCGTCTCCAGGGAGCGATTTGCCTCTTACCAGCTCGTCGATGTCCGCACCGTTGACAGCTGCCGCCCGCTGCCGTGCTCCCCGGCCAGGCTGCAGCAACTGCTTCTTCCTTTGGTGCCTCCCCTGCCTCAACGAGTACATGGCTGCGCTCTGCTTGCCCCGGGCCGCCTTCCTGGGTCGCACTGAAACACACAAGCCACGGCTTAGAGGAGCGGGTTAGCCTGGAGGCAGAGATCAGAAGCCTTTCTGCTGGCCGTAGGCACCACGCAGGGCCTGGCTCACACCTGATGAACCCACGGACCACAACAAGAAGACAGCTTTGCCAGCCCCCTCAGTATCAGCTGTGCTCTGGATGCCTGCTCTTCTCTGGAGAGGGTAATCGCCTCCAGTCCAACAAGAGGCCCCTGCTGGGTGGCCTGCAACAAGGTGGCCAAGCACACCCACCAAACAGCTCCTATGCCACAGGTGAGGTTTGCCAAGGGTTGAAACAGCAAGGACCTCTGCCTGCAGAGCCAAGTGTGGCGGCTCTGATACACCAACACTTGAGGGAGGGCAGGGAAATCACAGAATCATAGAACAACCAGGTTGGAAAAGACCCACCGGATCATTGAGTCCAACCATTCCTATCAAACACTAAACCATGCCCCTCAACACCTCATCCACCCGTCCCTTAAACACCTCCGGGGAAGGTGAAAAAGTTGTCTCCAACATCCTTTCTGAAAGCACTGGGAGCAGAAACCTGCAGTTTCTCCTGTTCCTGCTGCCCCTCGCTCCTCACGGGCTCGGGGCCGGGTGCTTTCCCAAGCATTTACAAGTGGCCCACACAGTGGGCCAAGCCAGTTGCTAAGCCCCGCTGAGGAGTGACCTGTGTGCAAGGCGAGTGTCAGGTTACAGCAGCCGGGAGCTGCTCCACGCGCTGCAAGTGGGACACAATGGGATTTTATTCCCCAAGACTGGGGCTGCTGTATTACATCCCAGGGAAAGGCACTTGCCTGTTGGTTAGTCTGCCTGTCAGAGCTTCACGCTGATGGAAATGCAAGCATGCTGACGCGCTCCCTTGTCTTAAGTTTCTCCCATGACCCCTCTGGGTCAAGAGGAGGTGTTGCTCAGCCCCCCCAGCCAAGCTCCTTCCACCTGGTCACAAGTGCTTGAGCGAGCTGCATCCAGCCCTTCATCCGCAGCCTGCGATCCAGCCCTGTGCCATAAATTACCCTGCCGGGCCTCCCGCGGGAGGAGCGTGTGTCGGGGCAGTGAGACGTCCGCCTGCTGTCGCTCTGCTTGTGTGTCAAGCGTGTGGCGTGTATTAAATATCTGACAATCCAACATTCTAGGTTCTATCCCTCAGGATAAACGCCACAAGGATTAATGGGACTTCTCTATTAAAACAAAAGTTTTCCACCGTGACCTTTCCATGTTAATGCTCTTTAAAACCAGGGGTTGCATTTAGCGCTTTATTTTTAGCGCCTGTAACCCTCTTCCGCTATTGTTTGGAAACTTTGGCTCAGCTTCTGACTTGGCCAAGCAACACAGGCTGAACGCGCTCCAAGTGTGGACATGGATACACTGCACAACAACAAGCAGCACGCACAGCCCGGCTATCAGCGCACATCCCTGAAACCAGAATAAAGCAGGGGAATCAAAACTGATAGACCACGATGGAAACCCTTGAAAGAACACGGGATAATCCTTTGGGTCCTGCTCTCCAGATTCCACCATCTGCCCGCGTTTAAGACACTCTGAAGTTAATTTTATGTCAGTCAAGGGCATTTTGACAGAAAGCAAATGCTGGCAGCTTGCCCTCCCGGGACTGATCTCAGTGCATCAAGTTGCCTAAATGAGACTGAGTCAAATTTCCCTAACAACAAAAGTGGATGCACATACTAAGAAGCGGTTAAGTGAATCGTAGAATAACCAGGTTGGAAAAGACCCACCAGATCGAGTCCAATCATTCCTATCAAGCGGAGAAGCAGTCATTAAGGACTCTAGAAAATGCTCTTTTATCCCACTTTGCTGCCTAGGAATGAGGCAGTTACGCATCCCAAATGGCCTCTATGGGCCAGGCCACTCTACACCTTGAGTGCTGAGCCTGCCCACAGGAACGGGCTAGTCTGAAAATGCCCCCTTGCTGAATCGCCCTGCACTGAAGATGTAAAGAGTCGGTGGGAAGGGAAAAGGCAAGAAGCTTAAAGCTCCATAAGCACCTATTAACAGCATTCAGTTTACCAACAAACCCTGCAGGCCCAGAGCAGGAGCTGGTAACGCTGCTGCCTCTTGCTGTCCCCCTGCAGCCCCACTGCTCGCCTGACAGTGCTCCCAGGGACCTCGGCAGTGCCCCAGGGCAGCGGCTGCTCGCTGCAATTCCCCTCTTGGACCCTGCCACAAAGGGACAGGAGCTCATCCCAGGTCCCCAGGCAGCGCCCAGCACCACCGCAGCCTTCCCCGTGACATCTCCCGCTGTTTCAAATAAGAACCTGCTCCGTGTGAGGAAAAGAATCACAGAATTGTTTGGTTGGAAAAGATCTTTGAGATCACCAAAGCCAACTGTACCTATCCACTATTAAGCCATAAAAGCACACGTCCCAGCTAGGATCAACACTTTGGACACAGAAGGCAGAGACTATTTCCTATTTCTTTCCTACATGGTTAAAACCTTACATTTCAGTCCAGCAACTTCATAATCTTCCTCCTCTTCTTCTTCCTCCTCAGCATCTGGCTCGTCAGAAGCTTCCTCACCTTCTTCACCTTCATCTTCAGCAGAATCCTCTGTGTAGCCCCTAGAGTGAGGCAGTTAAACACGTATCGTAGCAGGGCCTGGGCAGCAGAGACCCTGTCCCTCTGTCCTGTTCATTAACAGGCAGAGCCTTGCTGACCACCTCAATAAAACAAACACCCAGGGCGAAGCAGCCAGTTGTGTCAGGGAGTATCAAGTTGTAGCTACAGCTCAAAGGGCACCTGCCAGGCTATTGCCTGAACATCCCCAGCAGTTGAATCTGGATATTTTCTACTGCCCTAAGCACCCTGACCATGTGGTAATAGGTTTGAAGATTGAGTGCTGTGCAATTACTCCTCCCCAAGAGGATGTGCTGCTGTTTTACCCAGGTCTGTTTGTACCTCTAGCCTAAGAAGGTTCCAGACAGGGTCTTTTTTGGTTCTGTTAGAATATTTATTTTCCCATTAGCTCCTTCTGCAGTCACACCACTTGCACACGCACTACAGGGAACAGACCTCAGCCAGGATGATTCCCAACTAAGCTTGTATTTATTAGTGAGCTGAGTGCAAGGCTTTGTGTGTGCTGATGGCAGGAGCCACACAGACTCCCTGCCCAGGCCAGTTCCAGCTTCTCGCATGCCTCTGTTAAAGCATTCAAACTATTACAAAAACAGGAAAACAAAACAGCATGTGAAACAGGCAAAAGGGGACACAGACAAAGCTGTGGCCGGAGTCTCAGTCCTCTAGAGAAAAAGGATCCCGAGCAGTAAGAAGGAATAAGAACAAGCTCCAAAAATACAGGGTAGGCAGAAGGGCTTCCAGGCTGACAGCATTTTCCTGCCCCAGCCAGGAAGACCAGAGCAGAAAGCAGATGGGACTGGGGTGACCCCTGGGGCTGGCTCTCATTCAGGAGGCAAGCAGCTTGCAGGTGACTCTGCCCCAGCACAGTAACCATGATCTCAGCCCCGAGGTGCTGCCCAGGGAGTCAGTGATGCTCCTAAGGCCGAACAGCACCTGTACAAGCTGGTACCCCTCTCATTGTGCTGCTGTGCTGGGAGGGAGGATCTGTTGACTGCTTATGCCACCCGATAGCCTCACCTGCCCGGCAGGCGGGGAGGGGTGGTGCAGGCACCAGCAGCAGGGAATGGACATTGTCAGACAAATGCATCCTACATAGATTTCATTTCCAGCTTGCAATTCAAAAAAAACAATTTAATCCCTCACTGTCAGGAGGCAACTGCCAATCCCTGCTGCACAGCTCAACTTTGATTCCTCCTGAGATCATGTTCTCTCTGTAGCCCTATAGAGACTCCTGCCTTGTTAAGGTTTAATCAGGTGCATAAAATCATCAGAGTGGCATTTTGCAGCCTGATTTTTAATAGCACAGGAGGGGCTGAGCTGCAGCTTGGAGTGGTGTCTGCTCTAACCTGAGCACAGCTGTAACTCAGCCCAGTGGGGGACAGGGCTACCGACGACCCTCCTGTGAAAGCGCAACACGAGAAGCTGCTCAAAGAAAATAAAGCCCTTAGCACAGCCGATTTTGGTTTATGTTTTGTGTGGCAGGGAAAACACGCAAAAGTTACTCATTAAAACTCCTGAAGCTGTCACGGGTCAGCACAACACAGGTGTGCTGCAGTTACTGCCTGAAAAAATTGCCTTGCTATTGTTCCAGTGCCGCTGTGTTAACTGGGCTATTTCAAACCTTTGAAAGGGGCTGTTTCAGGCCGGTTTGTTGCTTCATGAAAGCGTGGCTGGAGCTGCGACACAAGGAAAGGAGGGCGACTCACCTGCCCCGCGAGCTGCGCCGAGCGGTCGAGGGCTGACACGCTGGGCACTGCCATTCACCCTCTGGTATCTCGTAGAGCGCCGGCCTCAGACAGAAGAGGTGGAAGGCTTTGTTGCACTCGTCACACAGGATCAGCTTGTCGTCCTCACCTAGGAGAGGGCAGCTTACTTGTAACTGAGCGCCACAGCCTCGCTCAACCTGAGAAGCAGAAGCTGCCGCAGTGCTGGAGGTCAGGACAAAGCAAGAGAGATACAAAACACCCTCTGAGAGCTGGGACCCTTCCTGCACAGGTTCCATCGCTGCAGCGGAAACCAGCAGCACTGAGACACAAACCAATACAAAGTCCCTTGCCCTGCAAAGATTTCATTTGAGGCCAAGGCAGAAACCTGCCAAATAGGTGCCACCCTAGGTTAGATCCCAAGGTAACCACAGGGAAAGAGAAAATTTGCTGCAGAGATGCCCAAGAGCCCAGCAAGGAGCTAGAAATGCAGCTATTCTTATTCTAGCCTTC
Organism: Piaya cayana; assembly: GCA_013389865.1. Classification (NCBI taxonomy): domain Eukaryota; kingdom Metazoa; phylum Chordata; class Aves; order Cuculiformes; family Coccyzidae; genus Piaya; species Piaya cayana. Next base: position 21,011 of record WAAB01002928.1, on the reverse strand, counting down.
ATCTGACCAACCTGCACAGCACCTTCTTCCTACTTAAGGTAGTGAGCCTACCAAGAAAATCAGTATGCAGCAGATCTGGCCTCTTTGTGCTTCTGACTGATGCAGGGAAAGAGGGGAACAGTCCTGAGCCAGCTATTCCATTTACTGAGGGGAAAAAAGGAAGCGCAGAGAGCTTGCCAGCACGCTCTTTCTCCACTATCCCAGTTCTTAAGTTCTGACACTACAATCTGTTAGTCTCAGCTGAGCCCCCTCTGCCACCTGCCTCAGATTTCCTCCCAACAGCAGACAGGACAGTTCTGCACTGGTATCTTTGAAGCTCCACAGTTAAGAAAGATGTTGCACCAATTCAACTCTCATTTCTTTCAAGAGGTGTAGAGCACAGCCTTTTGGTAAATGAAAGTGGCCCTGCTTCCCACCCCCCCGAGGTCTGTCTGCCCTCATTTCCCACTGGCGTTTCAGCAAATACAAAGTGAGACAAAACCCCACTTGATGAGGCAGAGTGAACTACCAGGCTGCTTTCCTCCAGGCTCCCATCCAAAAGAAGAGGTTACGGCAGAACAAATGCTCCCGCTCCATCCCCGGGGCCATCCCTGCTGCCTGCCCCCCTCCACCTGCAAGGCTCCACAGCCTCGTAGCGCATACAGAAAAGGAGAGATCCTTTGCCACCCTCCTGGTTACTTTCCCAGCCTCACAAAAGCAGCAGCCGAAGGCACATAGTGTCATTTCTCTGCTCTCACAGAAGAGAGAAAGAGCCTGCCGCTTCCAGCTCATCAAGCTGATCTACTCCCACTCTACTGGCCTCAATGCAGCATCATCCCACCTCGCTCTCCCCAATTTGACTACAAAGGATAATGACCTTCCCAACACCTCCTTGCTCATTTCTACCGTAAAAGGTGGCTTTAACGGACAAGGCTCAGAAACCCAAAGACCATTCAGACTCAAAAAAAAAGAAGAGAATAGGCAGTGGCACAAGTGTTCCCAGAAGGATTTGTAGATGACTTGTGTCCAAGTCCCAAAACACCCAGCAGCTCTGCAATGTTCTGCAAGACCCTGTGCTGCTTTTGTAACAACGGTTTATTGGAGTCAAGGTCAGATGCTTCTGCGAGATCAAAGCTTCTGACTGTAAACCCTGACATTCAGCACACAGCCGGAGTGACAGACTACAAGACCGGGGACATGGGGAGGTGACAGTGTCCAGCTGCTAGGCAGGCGTGGGGCAGGGATTCATACCTTTCTTGCGACACACTTTGCATCTCGCATTCTCTGCTGACATATCCCACTTGATACAGGCATCCAGCATCCCAAGCAGCACGTGCATACGGGAGAAGGTCTGGGCCTCACGGATTGCTGTCTTCCACTTCTCCGTGGCCGAAGCAACCTGCAGACAGACCTAACAACTTACAAGGAAGCACACAGACACAGCTCGCTGTAGTCTGAAGGTGTTTTTATATCCTTTAGCTGGGGCCCTTATTAACCAAAGCTCAACTCTGTATTTCTTTCCTTCTATTCGGCCTCAGCAGCCCTATTTGTGGTTTAGCCATAACCAGCCTCACGGGATCAGACAGTGTGTTCGTAACAGTAGAGCCCTTTTGCTTTTCACGGCCAGGCTGAAGCAACCTACGTGAACTCCACTGCATTCTTGTTCTGAAAGTCTAACCCAAATAATCATCAGGCTAAGAAAATAAAAGGCAGAAATCTAGCACTGTAAAACGCGTGATGAAAGCAAAGAGGCAGCTGGCAAAGGCAGCCGAGTGTGGTGCTGGAAGCAGGCTGTGCTGCCCTCCAGCGGGTCGTGGAGAGGCACTGGGGCCTTCAGCAAGACCTGCAAGACCAAGCACGATCAGCAAAGCCTGGTCTCCTCCTGGTCCCCTCGCTCCCTCCAGCTGCTCGGCTGGCAGAGGGGACCAGGACATCAGCAACAAGAAGCGGTGGTTGCCCCATCCCTGGAGGGGTTCAAGGCCAGGTTGGATGGGGCTTGGAGCCCCTGATCCAGTGGGAGGTGTCCCTGCCCATGGCAGAGGGGTGGGACTGGATGGGTTCTGAGGTCCTTTCCAACCCAAACCATTCCGTGATTCTATGAATCAGATTTGATCGGCAAACTATTTGGAACCCCAACATGAAAACAGCCGCGTCTCTGAGACAAGATGACTTCAGCACATGTGAAAGCCCAGAATCAGCTACAAGGGAGGATGAAGGCATTAAACCTGAGATTTGCACCAAGGCAACTGCTGGAGTCTGCACATAGTGAGCCGCCTGTGGAATCTCCAGCTCAGCTCTGGTGGTTCAGCAGCATCGCTGCGGTAAATCGGAAATGCACCAGAGCCGTGAGCCAGAGCCACCGCACGCTCAACTCCAACGGTAATCCTCTGCTCTACAACAATGAGGTGATGGCCTAGACATGACAGGGACACAATAGGGCTCAAGTTAATGTTCTTCTACCCCAGGAGAATGAAAAAACAAACAGCGAAGTGTCAGACAGGAAAATCTAAACTCTGAAGCTGACAGCGATTCAGGAGCCAAACACAACCCGGCATTTCTGCAGAGTTGCACATTCTCCTCCCACCGAATGTGCGGAAGCGCAGCATATAGGAGATGCTTGGAAAAACACACCAAGTGATCTAAAATGCCAACATCCTCGCTGCCACGGCTGGTGTGGAACCTGGAGGCTGAGACAGTCAAGACAAACGGGAACTGGCCCAGCCTGCTGCGGCGGATTACACAGCCCTGTGCTATTTCTTTGCAGAACATTGTTGAGGTGCTTCTCATACTGTGTAATTGATTTTCCAAGTAACTGTTCCACGGGCTGTGCTGTTAACGCACTGGGTAACTGCTGGGCCAAGATAAATCTGCAAAAGCTGTTGGCAAGTTCTGCTTAGATTTTTCTCCCAAAGCCTGTGGAATGTAACAGATTTCAGCCCTGCTCCCCAAGCATCTTGAGATCGTGGAGTTTCAGCAGCGCCGTTACCGAGGGAGTTCAGAGCGCCAACTGGGCAAAACAGGAGACTGAAAAAAGAGTTACTCAAACACCCTCCTGTCTGGAGAGGAGCAATCCAGCAGGGAAAACAAAACAACACCCCTAAAATAGTAGAGACATAATCACGTTTTGACTTCAGAGTGACAGAAACACCTGCTTTGGTAAAGGTGGACAAAGCACCAGCTAGAAAGGCTCTCAGCTGGCACATAGAGGTGGCAGAAATTCCTCCAAACAGCTAGAGAGCTGCAATTGCTTTGGTGTGAATCCGGTGGGTCTCTTCCAACCTGGTTGTTCTATGAATCTATGAAGCTGCTTTTGGAGGAACTGTCTGCAGGTAAAGGCTGATGGCCCTCGCCTTCTCCCTCACAAACATCACTGATCCATGAGTGGCAGGGGTGGAGACTCTACCCACGCCCTTCACAGCGCTCAGGCAGTTGTGCTGCAAGGTAACACTGTGAAGAGATCACCTGNTCCCCTGTCCCTTGGGAGAAGAGCCCAGCTCCCTCCTCTCCACAACCTCCTCTCAGGTAGTTGTAGAGAGCAATGAGGTCTCCCCTCAGCCTCCTCTTCTCCAGGCTAAACACCCCAAGCTCTCTCAGTCGCTCCTCATAAGGCCTGTCTTATCCTGGGAAAGTCCTGAGTGCCACTGCCACTAGAAACATGAACAGCTGCACTAACACAGAGGCATGAGATTGTTCAGAAACAGCCATGGGTCAGGTCTCCAGCACTCTCTCCTGCGTTCAGCAGTGTGATTTCTGTCGCTGAGACAGCAGGAACCCTGAGCACAGACAGTTATGTCAGCACATGGGTGCCTGCTAAGCCGTAACTTCTTTCTCACTGGGAAAATTAGACATAACCACAGCGCAGGACTGCAGTTCTGCTTGTAGAGTCTGTAAGTATGTTAAGTGTGTCTTTCCAGTAGGGCTGTGTCGCATTTTACCTGCTCTGTACTCTCAGTGCAGTTCTGGCTCTGAGGATTCCATAATTCTTAGCCTACGCAGCAGATTTGTCTTTAAAAGCCTGACAGCCAGGTTTTTTCCCCCACTGGATAACTCCAAGATCCAGGCTGCTCTTTCAAGGTCCCCTATAAAGGTTTTTTCCTTTACAGAAAGAATCATAGAATCGTAGAATCACAGAACAACCAGGTTGGAAGAGACCCACTGGATCATCGAGTCCAACTGTAAATTTCATTCCAGATAAACTGAAGTAAAAAAACCAAACCAAACCAAACCCCAACCAAACTAACTAGCAAATGCCAAAACCCAACATGAAGTTGAACATTGCTTTTTCTACCACAAAAACTCTGAGCCAGGTCAAGAAAGCACCACACTGCATGTGCTCCAGAGATCTGAGCACAAGCCAAAAGCCATCACTGCAGAGGGAGACCTGCGCGATTACCCGCTCTGACTGGCAACTCTGCACCCCGAAGGCTGAGCTCCATAGTGAAGGGTGTGTTCACATTAGAGAAACTGAACTAGAATCCTACTGTTTCAGCCAGTATACAGAGAATAAAGTACAAATCAGTCACACAGAGCACTTGGTCAGACCAGGCTGCTGTGGCTGAAAGTTCTGCAGTCACTAGAATGAACCTGCTGCACTGAATAGTGCCCTGTCACTGGGTCATTAGTGAGAGAACAATGAATCTCGGGTAGAACTGAGGAACTAACCAAACGTGCATAATCAAAATGGCTCAATTTTCAGGCCCATAAAAGCTTGGGTTTGAAATCCCATACAGCTTTAGTGATCGTGGTTCAAATCCAGAGCTCATGCTGCTCAATCCCTGTGCATTTAGACAGCGTAGTAAACCTGACGTAACCCTTATGATGCCCTAAGCTCTAACCCTTATGGTTACAGCTACAAGACATGAGTCAGGCATGATATTGCTGTAGATACAGGGAAAATGATGATCCAAGTCCTTTTTGCCCCAGACATAACTGTTTCCTATAGCTCTGTATCCTGCTGACAGCTGTTAGATAAGGCAGCCTTCCACCCCCTTAGCACTAAAGGCTGGAAGATTTAAAGTCAGGACATTTAAAACTTCAGGACAGCTGAGGAATGTGGAAGTTTCTAGTGCCTACCCAACACTCTGCTAATGCAGCACTGCCACAGCACAGCAAAGACTTGAGTTCAAACAAGGGTCTTTGTACACCGATCGGAGCTTTAAACAGGAAACAAACCAACAAACCAATGCTCTCCCTACACCAGCACCACTGGTACTGATGTTTTAAATCAGGAATTTCAAATGCTTCGGTTGATCCAAATCCGATCTTGCTCCTTCTGCCGAAGCCTCTCTGATGGGATAAAACTTCTGCTAAACTCTCTATGGATGCTCCCTGATGGACTGTTATTAAATTACCCAACCTGTGTGAGGACTGGTACGCAGAAGATCAAACATTTGAGTTGCCCCATTATCTGTTCACAAAGAGAAAATTAACCACGATGCCTTCGCGTGATTTATATCTTGCTGACATCTTTACTCTTCAAACTAACCAGGGAACACACAGCCCCATAAATAAAAACCCCAGTGACTCTATACCCGGAATGGGGAGATGCTGCTCAGGATTTAGTCCCCAACAAAATGCATTGTAAATAACTCCTTGAGCAGTAACAAGATGGCAACAGAGCCCTGACATGAACAATACCTTGGCTTCTTCTGCCATTTTCTTGTCTTCATCTATCTCCTCGATCTTGGCAATGTAGTCTTCGCTTTGATGTTTCCTTCTCTTCTGCTTGGGGGCCATGAAACCTTGCAGAAACTTCTTAACCACCCCAGCCTGGAGCGCGATCACACACTCCCCAAAATCCTTCAGGCTCTCCAACGAGTGTATCTGTCGGGAAGAGCAGACGATCACACCATGGTCACTCTAGGTCCTGCCTGTCCTGCACACTCCTGCTCTGCTGGAGTTCATCACCCCATAAACCCACCCAAACTCCCCCAGATCCCACATAAGTGATGACCAAGCACTAAGAAATTCTTCCACTCCTTTACTCCTTTACTTTTCCCTTCCTAACAGTTATGGTCCACCTAAACGGAGAAGTCTCTGCAGTGAGTCAAAGCTCAGTTTAAGCTGCATCCCAGCCATTCCAAGACAGACATCGCCGTCCTTTGGCAGGAGGAGCACACGCCAGCCCAGGACATCCAAGAAGGATGTTGAGGCTCTGGAGTGAGTCCAGAGAAGAGCAACGAAGCTGGGGAAGGGGCTGGAGAACAGGCCTGATGAGGAAAGGCTGAGAGAGCTGGGGGTGTTTATCCTGGAGAAGAGGAGGCTGAGGGGAGACCTCATTGCTCTCTGCAACTCCCTGAAAGGAGGTTGTGGAGAGGAGGGAGCTGGGCTCTTCTCCCAAGGGACAGGGGACAGGACGAGAGGGAATGGCCTCAAGCTCTGCCAGGGGAAGTTCAGGCTGGACATTAGGAGAAATTTTTTCACAGAAAGAGTGATTGGGCACTGGCAGAGGCTGCCCAGGGAGGGGGTTGAGTCACCTTCCCTGGAGGGGTTTAAGGGACAGGTGGACATGTTGCTGAGGGACATGGGTTAGTGATTGGTGGGAATGGTTGGACTCGATGATGTGGTGGGACTCTTCCAACCTGGTTGTTCTATGATTCTAGGACTGTGTTCTCTCCCTGCACTGGGCAGATCTATCCCCTCCTGAAGATACTCAGCACGCCAGGAAAGCTTGTGTGAGTTAGGCTGAATGAGCCAAAGCACCGAAAATCCAGGCTTTAGCAACTTCCTTGTGCTGAAGCAGGCATGAACTGAACCTCCTTTAGGTCCTGGAACTGGGAGCCATTCATTACTCCAAGTCTAAAGTGGTCTGAATTTATCAAAAACCCCTCCAAATGGAAAACTACTGACTCAGTGAGACACGCTGGCTTTGATGCAGAAGCTAAAAATGAGCTACAAAACAGTCAGCTAATGCTCCAAAGAAGTCCACTACTAGAAAAAAGAAACAGGGCAATTTAACACCTCGCTCCAAAGTTATGACACACCTACACCAAAAAGGACCCAAAGCTAGCAGCCGTGTAATCTTGAAATATTAGCTCAGAGAGAGAATACATAAGAAAACTAATTTCCCTGACCCTTTTTTCTGAGGAGACCAAAGGCTCAAGGCCTTCCACAGAAAATACCAGCTTGTATTTGTCTTGCTCAGCACTACTTAGCCTGCTCACTCACTCTTGCTTCATATTCTGGTGTCACATCAACATATCCCAGCCCTCCTTTTTGCAGCCGAGTTGCAACCTCAATGAGATCACTTCGGAGGTAGTTCAGCAGTTCCTGGTTGCCGTCACAGGTTTTGAGGCCCAGGTTCTGTTTCCGAGCCAAATGGATGGAATGCGTGATGTCCTGATACCTGGAAAGTCAAAAGAAACCTTTGAGTACGTGCAGGCCAGGGCCTTGGGCGCTGTGTGGGGCAGCAATGGTATCAGTGTGACCTACATGCTCCTCCAGCGCAGAACACACCCTTAGCAGGTTTGCAGACACTAAGCTGGGTGGAAGTGTGGATCTGCTGGAGGGTCAGGAGGCATCAAAGGGATCTGAACAGGCTGGATCCATGGGCTGAGACCAATGGGATGAGGTTTAACAAGGCCAAATGGCGGGTCCTGCACTTGGGGCACAACAACCCTGAGCAGCTCCAGACTAGGAGAAGTCTGGCTGGAAAGTGCCTGGAGGAGAAGGACCTGNGCTGGGCTCTTCTCCCAAGGGACAGGACGAGAGGGAATGGCCTCAAGCTCCACCAGGGGAGGTTCAGGCTGGACATTAGGAAAAAATTTTTCAGAGAAAGGGTCATTGGGCACTGTCAGAGGCTGCCCAGGGAGGGGGTTGAGTCACCTTCCCTGGAGGGGTTTAAGGGACAGGTGGATGAGGCGCTGAGGGACATGGTTTAGTGTTTGATAGGAATGGTTGGACTCGATGATCTGGTGGGTCTCTTCCAACCTGGATGTTCTATGATTCTATGAATGGTTTTGGAAAGATGCTTGAAAGCACATGCTGACTCTCTGAACAACCCAGCACTGCCTTTGTTTCCAATGCGCAGCCCAACAGGGAGGGCGAGGAACAAGGCTGAAAACCAGGAGCTGGGGCCACACAGAGCAGCAAGGTGTCACCAATCAAACTATCTCATTGCTGCTTAACTCTTCTTGGCTCATGTCCAAGAAGGAAAATTAGATCTGCTGTCCCCCTGTGGCTGGTGAGGATCACATTGTGATCCTTTGCCATCATTTCCACAAGGCTGATTTTGCTTTTCCCTCTTCACAGCTCAGAGCATTGCTGAGCAGTTACTGATCAAGAGCAGGAATTTCTCATCCTCAATACCCTCCCGCTCTCCAGCACAGCTGCAAGTGAAGCAAAGCACAGAATTCAGTCCCAGCAGCGGCCTGGCCTGCTGTGCTCAGGATACACTTTGCCTTTGAGAAGGCAGCTGGGGAAAGACAAGCAGGCTCACCTCTTCTCCAAGCGCTCCTTCAGCTGGCTCTCTCGTACGCCTTGGGGGTGCAGGCAACCCAGCAGCTCGTCCAGATCCTTCTGACTGTCACAGAGAAACCTGAAAAACACAACAGGCACCAACATCAGGGAACACATCTCTGGCCAGACAACTCCTTCTAGAGGGGTCACAAGCATTAGCAGGCAGGGATGACAAGTAACCTATATTCCAGCCCTATGGAACAAGGGGAAACACTGCCAGGAACGCTGGTGGAAGCATTCTGACTCTCACTGGCCTTGTTTCAAGGTCCCTGAATGTAGCAAATTCTAGGGTAAGAAAAATAAAAACAAAGAAAACCTAGAAGTGATTTATATTCCACCCCCCCACTTAAGTTGATTAAAATCCTGGCACTAATTCACTTATCTCATCTGGGGCTAACACGACATTGCAGTCCGTTTAAGTACTCAGATGTCACTTCAGATGCATGAGGCCCTTCTGTAGAGTCTTGGGCTTCTTTTATTAACCCAGACATCCTGAGGTTAACAAAGGGAACGGCCTCGCTTAGATCCCAGCTGCTGATGCTGTGGATCTGACACATCTCTGCCCCTGCAAACACCAAATCCCTCCTTTCCAAGAAGCTCTCGCTAACTTGAAAAGCTCAAACACAGGATATTTGTTCGCTCTAAACCTCCAAGACAGTAGTGGCCACCAGCACCGAGCTGATCTAAAAGCGGAAAACTTTTGTTGAGTTCTCTGCGCGAGGCATCGTCTCCACAATTCCAGAGCACGATCAAGTTTTGATGCTTTAAGACAGCTTGGACGTCTGCTCTTCTCTTTCCCCAGCACTGTTCTAGGATGCCATGGAACCGCCTCACCTGATAGGGGTGGGGATTCAACCTGAGCTTCAGAGCTTAGCTAACAGTACATGAGATTAATTACACGTCTTCTAGACTAGGATTGCTCCTTACAAGAGGGAAGTTGAAGGAATAGCAAAATCAACCTTATAAGAAAACTGCAGAGGACCATGATGTGATCCTCACCAGCCACAGGGAGACTCCAGATCTAATTTTCCTTCTTGGGCACAAGCTGAGAAGAGCCAAGCAGCAACTAAGAGAGATAGAGAGAGATGCTGTTCTGGCTCCTCTCAGAATAGCAGTATCCAGAATTACTTACTAGGTATCATATCTGAACGGAAGGTGTTTCCAAATTCTAGATGCACACATTACGGGAAGGGCTTTGCAATCTGTATTCAGTTAGTAAAATAATTACTCTAATAAAACTTAAGATTGATTGTTTAAACACAGAAGAAAAATAGGTTTCTGGCCAGTCACCTGCTTCAATATGCTCCAGCCCTGCGCAGCATCCTCGCCTGGCAGAGATCAAATCTTTTGGGCACCACTGCCCTTTGCACACCCTCCCCCCCAAGAAGCAGGACAGAAGCAGCTCCAAAGATCCTCCATCCACTGGAGCCCAGCACGGGCACCACAAAAGCAGCAGCAAATAAAGCCACAGGATCCAACAGGCATTCCCACAAACCTACAGCAAGGTAACTTGGCTCTCTTTCTTACTTTGGGTCCATCAGCTCACCTACATTGACTGCAAGGGAACTGGTATTTTTAAGTCTTTAAGGACTTCTGCTAAATAAAGAGAAATGTCTCCAGAACATTTGGTATCAAATTGCTTCCAAACCCCTGGGGAAAAATCTTGGGATTGGTCCTAAACCATATTTCAGTCTGAAGAATCTGTCGTAACATGGGAATTGTGCAAACCAAGCTTCAAAAGAGCTGCCTTGCAGACACCCAGCAGAGGAGTCCTCGGGCACACTGGGAAGGTCGCCTAGGTCAGGATGCAATGACGTTAGTCACCACTGGGGATACGCCATGGGATCCAGCTGGAAGAATAGCTGAGAAGACCATGCCTGAGCATTCATTCCCCCGTGGCTGCAAATCTAAGGAGGGAAAGTCCCTGTACAGTTCTGTCTTGTTCTAAAAAAAGAAAGGGCACTGGGGCCAGTTCACACATGGCTCTTGATTCTTGGGGTAAGACACCACAGGGTACTGGCCACAGCGAGAAAGATCTCATCTTGGTAAGAAAGTCAGGGATAAGCCTTGGTACCACTTTGTTCCTGTTGAAAAGAAAATGGGACAAGGAAAGGGAGAATTTAAACAAGGTGCTGAGGGACATGGGTTAGTGATTGATGGGAATGGCTGGACTCGATGATCCAGTGGGTCTCTTCCAACCTGGATATTCTATGATCCTATGATCTATGTCTGCAACAGGTACCTAGAATCACGAAGGTTGGAACAGACCTCTAAGCTCAGTCCAACCCCACTGTACCCAATTCACTCTGAGAGTAAGAACTGGGATTTTAGGAGAGGGAACTGTTCTACCTCAGCTTGAATTCCAACATGCAGAATATAAACATATCAGAGGAACCTGTGTTAGTTTGACTGGTGACACCTTGCTGCTCTGTGCAGCTGCAGGATCTCAACACTGCCCCTCGCGTTCTGCGCTGCCTGAAGAAACGACCTGCGCCTCCAACAAGGGCTACACCAGGTCAAGGCCAGGAGCACAGATATAGGGCAGGGCTGGCACTTTAAATAGAGGAGACAACAGCATCATGAGCCTCTGGGTCTTGATAAGAGGGAGAGGAAGGCAACAGGTACCCTGACAGAACTTAATAACACAATTCAGAGAGATGGAGAGATCCCTCTGGGAGAGTCAAGACCAGACAGACGTCTTCAAACTGATCTGACAAGAGGAAACGCTCACTGGGGTAAGAGCGTTCTGCACACCTAAACAACAGCCTACGTTCTTTTCTTACATTTCTATCAGCACAAACCAGCAGACCTGTCAGCAATCAAACCAGGAGACAAATGGAGCTCCCAGTATTCACTCCAGCTGACTCTTCCTCCAAGTTCTCAGGCTACAGACTGCGAGGGACAGAGAGGAAGATATAAAGCCTGGACTGCAGGTCTAGGGAATGAAGAAATCAAGAGGACAACGTCTAAAGAATCCCAGGATCAGTACCTGCTCTGGAAGGCTGGTGGAAAAACTCCATCTGTAAAATACAGGTGTGAAAATGGAGTCTGTCAGCACCCACTCGCACTGCCTGCCAAGGGGACCAACATATCATGGTGTATTCCTAGTAGGTGGAGAGCAACAGGAGATGCCCCCATTTCCAAAAATTCAACTGCTTTCTGACCAGGATGAGCAAGAAGTCTCCTGCACACTAACATACTGCAAAGGCTGCGATTGGCCTGTGGTCCTTGCAGAAAGGACCCGTGTGTCCACAGCTCACTAAGCACTATGGTAGGGACAAAACTTCTTCAGGGATCACAAGCCCGGCTGCTTTACACGCAGATACCAAAGCCTTGCCTCACCATCAGTGAAAGTGGTGCGCTCTGTCAGAAACAGGACTGGTCCCTCTGTCTGGAGAAGATGGAAGCAACAAAGCATTTATGATTCTGAATGAGAAGAAGGATTCAGCCTCTGCACTTTCAGGAGAGAACACTGGGTCCTCTTCCTTTTGTGAAGAAAATACTGAAAGCAGAAACCACTTCTACAATATAACTATTTCTGTAATTCATGGCAGAATTACGGAATCTATTTCTCCCTTTATAACAGAATCATACATTAACCAGCTTGGAAGAGACCCACCGGATCATCGAGTCCAACCATTGAGTCCTACCAGGTCCCACCCTCAAGGAGGGAAAAAGGGCAGGACTGAAACACAATAACCCATGGAGTTACTCCTGGTGCTCATTTCAAAGTCTCAAGGTAAAGCTAAGGATGCTACGTGCACTGGTGAGGCCACTCGCAACCCTGAGTTAGATGTGCTACTAAAGAAACAAGAGACACACAGCAAGAGATTTATCACAAAGAAATGACACTTCCTATGCACCACATGCTAAAATGAGTTATAGCTGAACTAGTCCTTGTATCCAAACCACAGCTCGTGCAGATATCCAAGGACTTCAGCACAGTCTCAGGGCTTCTCAGGGTGTGCAAGGACGACATGCAAAAAGCAGCCAAGGATGAGACTCCTCCATAACCATCCACGCTCAGGGGAATCCTTGAGATTAGAGAGATCAATGGCAATGGGCACAGAAGAGAATTCTGCAACAGGAACACCAACTTCCTCAGGAGGGAGCTCTAGTTACTGGCTATTCCATGAAATAACCGCACTGGGGTTGTCACTTGTCTTTTTCTGGAAGCTTACTGGTACCTGGTGACTCCTGTCAGACTGGGACCTTGCCAGCAGGCGCTTGGCAGATCCAGAGCTTTCAGACCAGTCTTCCAGCTGATGAAGCTCTCTGCTTGTCTGCAGGACTTTCAGTAGCCCTGCAGCTAAGTTAGAAGCGGTTACATTTTCTTCAAAAACCCACCCCTGCGCCCTCTGCTTGCTCCCAGGCAGCTGGTTCAGCCCCCCTAGCCACACTGCGTCACCTCGAGACCCTGGCACTGCCAGCCCACCTGGGAGAACAACACACAAAGGCACGATGCTCGCAGGGAAAACCCACAACGCTGTGACTGTTCACAATGCTTCCTAGCAGGGACCAGAAATGACAGAAATCAAATATATCGATGCTAGGCCAAAAGAAATCCCTAAACCAACCAAGCTCAGAGTCTTCTTTCTGAGTGGCAAAGGGGCAGGGCAGGCAGGCAGCAGCACTCCTTCAGCTTCCCATCTGCCATTTTCAGGACATCCTCAGGCACCAGAACAAGACTCTGTGCTTAATGCTCCCCTGTGAATGCCTCTGTCAGCCTGTTGTCCAACCCCTGCTTTGAACAGCTACAAACTGGCAGATCCACGCACACATCAGGTGTAGGATATGCAGAACTCCCCTCTCTATTTCAAAACATTTGCCAGTTTGATTTCCTGACCCTTTCTTCTGCATTGAAAGCAAATTCTCTTTCTTTACAAGGCCTCCCTGTTCTGTGCTCACATCACTCTCCATCTCCCTGCTCAACACACAAATTAAATTACTTCTGCAACTTGTTGCATATTTCTTAGCCAATTATTCACTCACAAGAACTTCCTACTCATCTCAAGGTAAGACCTGGAACAACAAGATCTTGGGAAGCAAGATTGTTCCCCTTAGTTTCACCCATAGCCTGTACTTGAGTTTATCACCTTTTCATTTCCTTCATTTAGACTCCACCATGGTTTCAATTAGGTCTTCTCACTTCTAACAGCTTCCTTACCCTGATGTGAACCAGACTGAGACCATTTGGTTATTGCTGCTGCTGTTTTATTCCTCAACCCATTTTGCCAAAGGCAGGAGGCAGCGCTTGCTTCAATGGTCACATAGGGGAGCTCTAAGACCACATCTCTGGAAGCAATGGAGGCAGCATTTGGCTGCCACTTTAAGCCTTTTTCTTTTAAAAAAACCCAAGATACTTAATTATTTTTGTTGTTCTCAAAAAAAGGTGAATATTGTTACGGTCACTTAATAAAGAAGTAACAAAATAAAATTCAGTCCTGCGAGCGTACAGGACCCGGTTGAAGGAGCTGCACAACTCATTCCTCTACGAAGTGCTCCTCCCTTTGTAACCACACTCATCTCTCTCAGTGCATCCTTAGAATCATAGAATCACCAGGTTGGAAGAGACCCACTGGATCATCGAGTCCAACCATTCCCATCAATCACTAACCCATGTCCCTCAGCACCTCATCCACCCGTCCCTTAAACCCCTCCAGGGAAGGTGAATCAACCCCCTCCCTGGGCAGCCTCTGACACTGCCCAATCACCCTTTCCTTGAAATATTTTTTCCTAATGTCCAGCCTGAACCTCCCCTGGTGGAGCTTGAGGCCATTCCCTCTCGTCCTGTCCCCTTTGCACATCTCACATGGCCCAAAGGCAAGCAGTTGGGCTTTGCTAGGGTGTGGGTGCTCGACAGGAGATTGTAGAGAACAGCACAATCCAGAGGGGAGCCCTCTCTGCCCTTTAACTCCCTTCTCTAATACTTGATCTTCATTTAGCAGAGATGGCAAGATGTGTGCCAGGGACGTTTAAGGTGCAGGTGGATGAGGTGCTGAGGGACATGGGTTAGTGACTGATGGGAATGGTTGGACTCAATGATCCAGTGGGTCTCTTCCAACCTGGTTGTTCTACGATTCTATGACTCGACTGAGAAAGGGGTGAACTGCACAGAGGGAAGGCAGCAGAGGAAACTGCCATCTCCTGTGCCCTGCCAGCCAAGAAAGAAGGAGTAGAACAACGCCAAGAGTCAGCACTTGGCAGGGACGTTCAGATGAGTCACAGCATCCACACATTCCAGTCTCCAACAGTTCCTGAACAGGAACATCACTAGTAAAGCAGCTCTTACATGTAGCTTTGGAGCTAAGCTCACAACCGATGACAGTTCTCAAAGACCAAGAAACCCTGCTGGTGTGTCAGCAGTGGAAGACACTGGGGAAAAAGCCACTGCTAACAGGGGAGCTGCAGCACTTTGTGACAGCTACTGCTCAGGGCTACCCAAAAGATGCAGCCACTCACAAGCAGGTCAGCAGGAAAGCTGCAGCCGGTATTCTCTGGTGTGGGGACACTGCTGATCACTCCATGCCAGAAAGCAACAGTCAATGGAGGAGTTTTTCTTCAAGGATAAAATATGTTGGCAGGGTCAATTATCAGAGCGAGCCACAAACACGTTCAGAGGTAGAGTCTTTAAATTTAATCCACTCCAAAGACACTTCAGTGGCTACTCCTCAGCACTGGGTAGTATTAAAGGGATAACAAGCTGTCAACATGGAAGGATTATTAGTAGGAACAAATCAATGCCATGACATGGTGCTCAAGGAGAACAAGTGGGATTTATTTCTCCTTTGAGCCCAAAACATAGAATCGGAATGGTTTGGGTTGGAAGGGACCCACCGGATGCACAATTAAGGCCAGTAATGAGAGTTTTGCAACACAAGCTGGCTTTGAGCTGTAGCTGGAGGAGATGTGAGTTTGAACCGAATGTATCTCTATTTTTCCCTAGTGTTATTTCATTTTTTTCCTGTGTTATTGCATTTTCCCCAGCTTTATGTTGAGGACAGGCTGAGACACTTGGGGCCTGGAGAAAAGAAAGTTTGCAGAGACCTTAAGAGAAGTTTCTAGTAGTGAAGGGGGCTCCAGGAAAGCTGGGGAGGGGCTCTGGATCAGGGAGGGCAGGGAGAGGTCTAGAGGGAACAGTTTTGAAGCTGAAAGAGAGGAGACTGAGATGAGATGACATCTTAGGGAGAAACGTTTTACTGTGAGGGTGGGAAGGCCCCGGCTGCCCACCGTGGTCTGCTGTGAAGCCAAGGAAGAAGAGACTGATGAGGAGCTGGGGGGTGGCCTTGCACATCTCACAGAGCACATTGTGGACAGGCCTGGCTGCAGAGATCACAATGACGACTTAGATTTCCTGTGCTCCAGGATCCCATGTGCCACAATTCAGGTGTGCAGAGACAAACCATGAAGGAAAACCCAGTCACTTAGCTAGGGCACTGCTCCCCTCCTCCTTTTTTGTGTTAAAGTAACACTTAACAATACTGCAAAAAGCACACATTCTTTTAAATTAACAATTCTTCTGAATATAAAATATTTTAAAAGTAATACATCAAAGTAGTTTAATGTATACTGATTTTAAATATAATTGATCAGGTTGATTAGAATGGTTCCTCTGGCTCTTGGACTGGTTGCTTTATTAGTCATCCACTACCGGTAATAATTAACATCAGAGGCCTGAAGAGCTCCCAAACTAATCTGGCTGTTCAGTACTGACTAACAGGCATAGAGTAGGGTCTATCAGACATAATCCCCTGTTTCTGTGGCCTCCACACCGCAAGACTTCGCAGTGATAAAGCAGGCGTTACCATAAGTTCTGTCCCTGCTTGGGCGCAGTGGTCTCGGCGGGCAGGTCTGTGTGCACCGACCGGTGCAGTTTGCTCACCCTGCCGACGGCAGCTGCACTCTTCCGCTTGTCTGCAAAAGAAAAGCACAATCTCAAATGTCTTTTCATTCACTTTCCTCCTCAGTGAGCACTTTGGGTTTTGCAAAACCCATCTCCAGTTACGTGTCGATCTTTAGCATCCAGGCCAGCAATACATCTGTCAGGGAACACAAACCCAGCACTGCCAACTGCTGAAGCTCAAGGGAGATGTGTTTACAGAAACACACACCAAAAAGGAGGTTTATTGAAGGAATTACCACATTATAAAGCACATACACACAAGAAAAAAAAGACATTCCTACTTCTGCAAATACATAAAGCTAGTTTCACTCTTTAGCTCTACACTGACACCACTTCTAGAACTGAGCAAGTTACAAGTAGGATGTGATTTAAAGTTCTGCTCAATTAAGCTGGTGCTTGTTAGTTTTCAAATGGAACACGCTGAACTGTTGTACATCAGCTGGAGAAATCTACAGGGAGCATTTGAGAAACAAATGAGGCTGGAATGGAACTCACGTGCACGACCACAGCTGGTCAGTATTTCATAGAATGGGTTGGGTTGGAAGGGACCTCAAAGCCCACCCAGTCCCACCCCCTGACACTGGCAGGGACACCTCCCACTGGATCAGGGGCTCCAAGCCCCATCCAACCTGGCCTTCAACACCACTCCAGAATTTCACTTGTCCTTGCACCTCACCTGTATGTTCAGCATGAGGTGAACGGCAGGCTGAGAGGACCCGCAAAAGGCCAAAAAGGCCTTAACTGGCAGAGCTACAGGTACCTAGTCCTGCCTGATATTATTTCATAGACTCCTCTGGGACCCTTGCCACTGCTGGGGCATCAGCATTGTGAGGGATACCCTTGCTCCTTGCAGTGTGCGGGAGCCAACTGCTTGTCTAAGCAGTCTGACACTGCAGCTCTGCAGGTTCAGAACAAACCAGTAGGGTTAGTCCACAGTTGACACAAACCCAACTGCTTCTGAGAGGTGACGGTACCCCCAGTCCTTATAACACTGCAGGCGCTCCCAAGCCCTGCAGCAGGAGGGAGAGCATCAGACTCTCCAGCATGCAGGCGTCTAGAGTTCAAATGTGGCTTAAATCAGGGTATCCTCATGAAAGCCGTCACACTAGACAGTTCTCTCTCACACTCACAAATCCATCCTCCCAGTCAGATGGTAGCAAAGCAAATACCCACAGAGATGCAGGTCGGTCGTACCTCCAGGACTGCAGTCCTTTCTGCAATCTTTTTTCTGGTGGGGAGGAACAAATCTGTAGTCTATACTGTCATGCACCCAGCCTTTCTCAATGAACAAGCCGGGCACCTCATCGGAAAACAGCCAATACCTGTAGGAAACACAAAGATCATCTATCAGGTACTTGTTTCCTCTTTGGGTTAGTTACCCACATCCCTCTTTATTCACACAGAAGGGGAGAAGCGCCCACATGCTTGGCTCAATAAAACCTGTGTGCGAGTATCTCTTTAGTGCTAGTGCAGCTGAAAAGCAAAAAGCTTTTATTCAAATCCATTCTGAGAGCATTCCTGTATGGTGGAATTATGATGGTAATGAGGTTCTTGAGCACTGCTGCAAGGACTTGAAGCTCTGCTGGCTCATGGATTCTGTGCTCTGCAGGAAGGCCTCAAAAAGCCAGCGATGCAAACCAGTGAAGGTGATTACACTCCGTATACACAGACACCTCACTTCTGCTTTCCTCCACAGTTAACACAAAGAGTCCTCTCAACACTCTCTATATCAATTACTTCTTGGGGGTTGCTACCTAACCAAGTTCCTCTCAGACGGGAGAGCAGGCAGCTCAGGATCATCTCCTTTCCCACCTGTTATGATTACGATCGGTGCCGACTGGGGTCCTGCGCATCACCAGCTTTGCTTTGGCAATTCCATCCTGGAAGTTTTTCTCAGCTGCAGCTTTATGCTTCCGGATTCGTTCTTCCTCTGCTTCTTTCTCCATCCTCACTGTTGAAATTAGCACAAAGGAGCATTAGCTTTCTTTCATTGTATTCAGATATCAATGTTGTCTTCTATTTTACTACAGCACAGGGATTAAAAATAAGTATTACTGGTGAATTTGGTTATGTTCTTTTATCACAGTCACCCATCCCCATCTTACCATATACACACTTCTAGAAAATCCAAGAATTAAAAGTCAAGTCATTAAGGATGAACGGGGTGAGGAAACAGTAAAGTCCTGATAAAAAGTGATTAGTCCTTGTTATTAGATCTCATTCTACATCAACAAAGCAGTCTCCACTGCTGTGCAATCACATATAACAGCGGGGTCAAAGATCATTAACTTCAGCACAGGATCACAGAATGGTTTGGGTCAGAAGGGACTTCAAAGCCCATCCAGTCCCACCCCTGCCAGGGGCAGGGACACCTCCCACTGCATCAGGGGCTCCAAGCCCCATCCAACCTGCCCTTCAACCCCTCCAGGGATGGAGCAGCCACCACTGCTCTGGGCAACCTGGCCCAGGGCCTCCCCACCCTCACAGCAAAACATTTCTGCCTAAGATCTCATCTCAATCACCTCTCTGGCAGCTCAAAACCACTCCCTTTCATTCTATCCCTGCCCTCCCTGATCAAGCCTCCCCCCTCCTCAGCTTTCCTTGGAGCCCCTTTCAGGACTGGAAGCTGCTCTAAGGTCTTCTCCAGGCTCAACAACTCAAGCTGTCTCAGCCTGTCCTTATACAGGAGAGGTTCTCCAGCCCTCAGATCATCTCAGTTGTCTCCTCTGGACTCACTCTAACAGCTCCATGTCCTTCCCGTGCTGAGGACTCCAGAGCTGTGTCTCAGGTGGTACTTTCCTCTCTAACAAGTTCCATTAGTTGTATAAGCTTCCAGCTCTCCAATCTCCAGACTGTGCAGGAGCTATGGCTCCATGGAGTGATAATGCGGAGAACAACTAGTAAGTGCTGCAGTAACACGGAAATCAAAACGATGACTTCTACTACCAGGAAAACGCAGAGATCAATCACGCTNTTCAACACCACTCCAGAATTTCACTTGTCCTTGCACCTCACCTGTATGTTCAGCATGAGGTGAACGGCAGGCTGAGAGGACCCGCAAAAGGCCAAAAAGGCCTTAACTGGCAGAGCTACAGGTACCTAGTCCTGCCTGATATTATTTCATAGACTCCTCTGGGACCCTTGCCACTGCTGGGGCATCAGCATCGTGAGGGATACCCTTGCTCCTTGCAGTGTGCGGGAGCCAACTGCTTGTCTAAGCAGTCTGACACTGCAGCTCTGCAGGTTCAGAACAAACCAGTAGCGTTAGTCCACAGTTGACACAAACCCAACTGCTTCTGAGAGGTGACGGTACCCCCAGTCCTTATAACACTGCAGGCGCTCCCAAGCCCTGCAGCAGGAGGGAGAGCATCAGACTCTCCAGCATGCAGGCGTCTAGAGTTCAAATGTGGCTTAAATCAGGGTATCCTCATGAAAGCCGTCACACTAGACAGTTCTCTCTCACACTCACAAATCCATCCTCCCAGTCAGATGGTAGCAAAGCAAATACCCACAGAGATGCAGGTCAGTCATACCTCCAGGACTGCAGTCCTTTCTGCAATCTTTTTTCTGATGGGGAGGAACGAACCTGTAGTCTATACTGTCATGCACCCAGCCTTTCTCAATGAACAAGCCGGGCACCTCATCGGAAAACAGCCAATACCTGTAGGAAACACAAAGATCATCTATCAGGTACTTGTTTCCTCTTTGGGCTACAGTTACCCACATCCCTCTTTATTCACACAGAAGGGGAGAAGCGCCCACATGCTTGGCTCAATAAAACCTGTGTGTATCTCTTTAGTGTTAGTGCAGCTGAAAAGCAAAAAGCTTTTATTCAAATCCATTCCGAGAGCATTCCTGTATGGTGGAATTATGATGGTAATGAGGTTCTTGAGCACTGCTGCAAGGACTTGAAGCTCTGCTGGCTCATGGATTCTGTGCTCTGCAGGAAGGCCTCAAAAAGCCAGCGATGCGAACCAGTGAAGGTGATTACACTCCGTATACACAGACACCTCACTTCTGCTTTCCTCCACAGTTAACACAAAGAGTCCTCTCAACACTCTCTATATCAATTACTTCTTGGGGGTTGCTACCTAACCAAGTTCCTCTCAGACGGGAGAGCAGGCAGCTCAGGATCATCTCCTTTCCCACCTGTTATGATTACGATCGGTGCCGACTGGGGTCCTGCGCATCACCAGCTTTGCTTTGGCAATTCCATCCTGGAAGTTTTTCTCAGCTGCAGCTTTATGCTTCCGGATTCGTTCTTCCTCTGCTTCTTTCTCCATCCTCACTGTTGAAATTAGCACAAAGGAGCATTAGCTTTCTTTCATTGTATTCAGATATCAATGTTGTCTTCTATTTTACTACAGCACAGGGATTAAAAATAAGTATTACTGGTGAATTTGGTTATGTTCTTTTATCACAGTCACCCATCCCCATCTTACCATATACACACTTCTAGAAAATCCAAGAATTAAAAGTCAAGTCATTAAGGATGAACGGGGTGAGGAAACAGTAAAGTCCTGANCAGGGATGGAGCAGCCACCACTGCTCTGGGCAACCTGGCCCAGGGCCTCCCCACCCTCACAGCAAAACATTTCTGCCTAAGATCTCATCTCAATCACCTCTCTGGCAGCTCAAAACCACTCCCTTTCATTCTATCCCTGCCCTCCCT
>WAAB01002927.1:48683-88955 GCA_013389865.1 Piaya cayana | reverse complement strand
CTTCTCTGGACTCGCTCCAGAGCCTCAACATCCTTCTTGTGGTGAGGGGCCCAGAACTGCACACAGATTTGAGGTTTGGTCTCACCAGTGCTGAGTACAGAGGGAGAATCACCTCCCTGGAATAACTGGAGGCCTACTCACTTCCACGTAAGCTCTGGCAGCTCCATGCAGGAATAACCAGCTCTGCAGCTGGTTTGGGTTTAGCTTGGCGTCTCTTCCTCCTTACACCTTGCTCAGTTTCACAGCCTGATATTCGGGCCAGCAGTGAGCTGTCTGCAATTCAGCATTGGGTGTGTAGCCCTCTGCTTTTTCAGGGGCCTCGTGCGTGCTCAGCCCTTCAGGGTTAGCCTCCTTTCTTTTAAAGCCATGTGAGAGCCTTGGAGAGCTCAGCAGCTTTGCTCTTCAGAGTCCCTGAGGACTTTGGTCTAGGAAGGAAGCAAAGATGTTCTCTATGTTGCTTCTCTTGGGAAAACCGACAGTGCTTGTAGCAGCTGTGTGCTTGCTGTGCTGCCGACATATGTGATCCTGATGTGGTTAATTATATATGGTTCAATATGTTTCGATGTTGGTCTTTGATTAGAATTCAGCTGGCTCACAGTTATTTCTGGGTGCTTTATTTTGCTTGTAAAATGAATCGTGCTGTGGAAGCAATCAATGATACCTTGCCTGCCTTTGTGGGGAGCTGGCCCCATCCAGCAAGATGCACGAGCTCAGGATTAGCATCATGCAAATGTATCTCCACAGCATGTAGAGTTGGCTCAGGTGAGTAATGTAGCTAAATCGGTGCAGTGCTGCATTCACCCACGTCGCTTAAGCCACCGCAGCTGAGCAGGTGTACTTGTACTGTCTGCAGAACCAAACCCTGCAAACAGCGTCGTGTGGAAACACGCAGCCACGGAGAATCGTCTTGTGTTTGTCAAGGCTCATTAGTTCTTGCTCAGAGTAACCTCTAGGCGGTTGCTGCCTCCTGCAAAGCTGTTGCGTTGCACTCCCAGCCCTGTGCCACCTCGATTCTGCTGCTGTGTTAGGCCAGCAAAGGTTGTTTGCATGTGTTTACCCTATCATAGACTCATAGAACAACTAGGTTGGAAGAGACCCACTGGATCATTGAGTCCAACCATTCGTATCAAACACTAAACCATGTCCCTCAGAACCTCCTCCACCCTTGCCTTAAACAGCTCCAGGGAAGGTACTTCCCAGCACTTCCTCTTGTATCCAAGGTATCTGGGGGGTTCTGCCATCTGAGCTGCCCGTTACATTTGCAGATCCTGTCTACTTTCAGTGTGTGTTCTTTTAAATGTAGCCCTAACTGAAGGAAGCAGTCAAACAGGGCATTCCTAGGAGTAGTGTTTTCATGTGCCTTGTCAAATGCCTCTCCTCTTTGGTCCGCTAGGCACAGGGCCATGAGTTACATGTGAGCTTGGGGTTTGGAGATCAGTCGTGTGCGATACAGCTTCATTCTGTGTCTTGCAGCCGCCGTTTCCTCTACATTGTCAACCTGGATGCACCAAATGAGGGTCATCGAAAGATCTCCCGGCAGAGCAAGTGGGACATCGGGGCCGTGCAGTGGAACCCACACGACAGCTACGCCTACTACTTCGCAGCTTCGGTAAGTTTGCTCATTCAAAAGCTCATTGTCCTCTCCTGTCTTTCGTGAATGGACTTCTACAGACTTGGAAGGCTGTGTGGAGGTGGCACAGGCTTGTCCTTGCAAGTCACATTGCAAGATCAAAGCCCAACTCTGATTTACTGCCAGAGAGGTATTTGGTTTATGGAACTGTAGAATCATTAAAGTTGGAAAAGACCTCTAAGCTCATCCAGTCCAATCGTCAGCCCAATGCCACCATTTCTACTGAACCATGTCCCGTAGTGGTACCTCTATGTGTTTTCTGAAGCCCTCCAGGGAAGCTGTTGAACTTGTCATATGTTCAGGTGAACCACGAGTGTTGTGGAGAGCCCTGAGGGGTCCTATCCCTCCGCATCTCTGTGGATGAAAAGGGAGCATCAAAGGCTGCCATATTGTTTGCCAAGAGCTTCACCAGGTTTTTAGTACCACTAGTTGGAAGTGGTGCAGGCAGAGAGGAAATCTGTTCTTGTGTGTGGATAAGGGCTTCTTATTTTTCCAGATTCTTTCCAGAAGAGTTGGAACATGTCTTCTTGCTGTGTTTGGCTGTGTCTGCTCTCTGGCTTAAGAACATTTATGAAGACTCCTAAGCTGTTGATTCGGAAATGCCATTATTTTCTATCCTAGATACTTGTTATTTCTTTTTTGTGGTCGTAAATGCTTGAACGAGAGGGTTGTGAAACTGTTGGAAGCGTATACCGATACTTAGCACAAGAAGCACATTTCTTGGATGGTCTGTGCAGGGAGGAGCTGTCACTCTCCACACCTGGTGCTACAGGCAACACATTCCATGTGAGATGTTCCAATCAGAGTCTGAGAAACTTCTGATGATCCATATCTTGTAACATCAACTTCTGGAGTCCTGGACAAATCCTGTTGGGTAATTTCACTCCACCCCCTTAAATTCTTCTGTCAATAAGAAAGATGCAAGGAGTTTTCCTTGCCCCGAGCTCTCGCACAGCCCTGCTGTGAGCTGTTAGAAAGATTCCATGTATTACTGCTGAGCTGGGAGGAGACCTTCCATTTCAGGGAAGACTAAAGTGTTTTTCCCATCTGCAAGTTCAAATTTACATCAAGCAGCTTTGGGGTAAAAAACCCTGAACACCACCATAGAAACCTGTCACAAACTATGAAATAAGTCTTTTCTCTAGTATCTTTTCCCTCATCTACGTGTAAGTTTGAAAACAAGGGGCTAGTGAAGATCAGATTAGTCATATTATTTCTGTTTCTACAAAATCAACATGGATTTCTTGTCATGGCACAGACCCCACTGTGCCTGGTGCTCTGCATGCACCCAAAAAGGCTATTCCTGCCCCAGAACCGTTTGGCCTGGGCTGAAATGAACATTGATTGACGTAAAGCATGAACTTAAAGCATAATAACTAGTTTCAGATAACTTCGTGTGTGGCTGTATTAGGGCAAGATTTATTCCTGGAATGAGAGAAGCCGCCCAAAGTAACGTTGTCATTGATTAATCCGTTTTGCCTCTGTGGTTTACAGTTAGTGATAAGCACTTAAGGATTCTTTTTCCTGGGCTCGCAAGGATGGGAATACGCTTGAGGAGGTGACCTTGAAACTATGTTCGTGTTTGGCAATGGCCCTGATCATCCCAGGAGAGAATCAAGGGAGAGCTGGGGAGGAGCCGTGGTGATCCATCATCCCCCTCACTGAAAACTCCAGTTGTGAATCTGAACAGAGATTCCTGCAGATAATTTGGCTGCCTGTTGCCTGCAGTTACTGTGTGTTGTTAAGAAATAAAAGCTCTGAGAAAAGAATTTCATGGAAATATTTTGCAATGTGATTTTTTTTTTCCTCTCCCATTCTCATTTATCTCCGTTTCCAAGTGGATGTAAATTAAAGTGTGAGCTTTGAGAGTCCTTTCAGCTTGTAGGTTTGTCTTTGCTCTCCTGCTTTGGACTAGGACTTTGCTAACCACAGTGTGACTTGTTGTTAACTGAGGTTGGTCAAAGAGAAGGGAACCTGGTCCCGACACATGGATTTCTGTCCTACCTTGCTCACCTGATACCATCTCCTTTCTTCCATCTAATTGCAGAGCAATCAGCGGGTTGACCTGTATAAGTGGAAGGAAGGTAATGGTGAAGTTTGCACATCGCTACAAGGACACACACGTGTGATCAGGTATGGAGCACATGACGTTGCAGCCTTCTGGGTGGAAAATGATGGGTTGCTTCATGGTAGGTGAATATTTTTGTCCTGGCCCTACTCAAGTTCTGCTCTGAGCCTATTTTTCCCCATTTTACTGGACTGTACTGTCTGCCCCTATGTCCTGGCTTCTGCTTTGGAGCCTACATCAGATGTGAAGCTGCTCACCCTATCGTGGCTCCCCCCAGCATATCAGCTTAGCCTTTGATGGCTCCAGTGTCATTCCCTTAGGCTGTTGTCCTTGTAATTAACAGAAACCATCATCTGGAAAATGGGCAGCAACACATTCTTTACAGTGAATCCCAGCCATGCTTTTGTGTGATAGCAACTCAACTGAAGCGGGTAATTCCCAAGATCAAGTTCAGCGTGTTATGGTGGTGCAGAGGAGATCCCTGCCTCTGGTTCTCGGGGTATATTTTGGTGCTGGGCTGGAAATGTAGGTGAAGGACTGTTTGTTTGTTTGTTTTATTCCGGCTACTGGCTGTGAGAAGTAGTTGCAGCCCTTGAAATGGCTGAGTGGAGGCTGTTTGTGGCCCGGGTGCCCCTGGTGAGCCAAACGGGAAGGCATCCTTCTTGGAATTTACTTGGAGAAATTATGATGATCTTGATTTTTTTACTTAAAAAGCTTCAGCAGATGAATTCAGGCCGTGAACTAGTCAGAGAAGGTTACTAGGAGCTTGCAAAAAGCTGATGCAAACTGTGCGCTTTTCTTTCGTGACTTGCTGTCATTTTGCATTTGCAGTGACTTGGACTGGGCAGTGTTTGAGCCAGACCTGCTGGTCACCAGCTCTGTCGACACGTACATCTACATCTGGGACATCAAGTAAGAATCAGTGTGTTTCTGTGCACAGGAAAAATCATTGAGCTGCCTCTTTCATCATGAGCTGCTTGCAGGGCAAAGTACGCACAGATCAGCTGTGCTCGCTGGGGCTTCATCTGCTGCCTATAATCTCAAAGATGACTTATGCTCCCCTGCTTCCAAGGCAATTTGGAGTCAATGAGGGGTAGTACAGGAGTACAGTTAAGCCACAGTCATGTTGCTGATCGGAAGAAATACTGACTGGCTTCACTCTACCTAGTTTAGATCTTCCCTCCGGAGGTTTTCCTCGAACCCATCAGTATGTTGGGGGTTTTTTTAGCTGAATGATTGGGCACCATTTCATGGTCCCGCAGCTGTTTGCCACTAAATTCAGTGATCGTTGCTGACTATTTCAGTGGTGGCAACACTGGCAGTGGTGTTCAGGAACCTTTTCCTGTTCATGCCTTACCTTGCTTCCTGGTGCTTTCTGTCATGAGTAATTTCAGGGTTACAGAGCTTTCCAAACCTGATAATATTAAACCCCCACGTTTTACACCTGAGAAGCAGGGACCTGGCACTGAGATTGCTGGGTTCTCTTTCTGACCGTGCAGCAACTCTTCATGACCCCCGGCAAGTCACTTTGTTCCTCTCTGCCTCTTTTGCTCGGTTATAATAGGAGGATAATTATATAACCCCACTGCACTAGGCTACCCTGAGGCTTGTGTAGCTCCTGTGAAGCACTTGGATCCTTTGTTAAATCGTGCTTGAGAATGGCAATATAATATTAATGTGTAATTAAAAGACACAGGGAGACAATAACTGCTGGTTGTGTTTTCCTGTGATACTATCTTAGTGCCAAGCAAAAAATAGAGTGCTCCCAAGGCTGTTGTCAGAAGCCCTGCTTTAACTCTGTTGTGCCCTTCTATCGCTTTGCATCTGCATGTTTTGCTTGTCCAGAAATGCTGGCTTAGGCAGCCTCTGACAACTCTTACATCCCACTTGTGTCAGAAAGGTCTCTGAGCTCACTGGGACCAGGAGGTCCTGGGCTGCTGGCCTCCAGGTGAACATCCTGCTGAAGCGCCTGTCTCTGATGACACCCTAGGGAGGCAGCCCTGTGGTGAGCGCAGCTGGAAATTCCCCACTTAATTTTTCATACAAATAACATTTTTGATTAGGCAGAAATTCTTAGAGGGAGAACTACAGTCCATTCCAGAAAATGTTCTGCTTTTCAGTAAATGCAAAAACCTGAAGACAGTATTCCTTGCTTTCACTGGCATTTTTCTTGAAAGGGCAGATGAATTCCTGAGGAGCGAGGTTAAGGAATGAATTATTGCCTTGATCCACGTCCTGGCTGCTAGGAGTTGTCATGGTGCTGCACTGGCTTTTACCGCTGCAGAATTTGGCCTGGAGAGTCTGCATGCAGCTGGGCTTATTTCCTACTAATTTTGTTGTTGTATGCTAGACATGAAGCCTTCATTCTGAAGTCACTGCTCTGTCGTGAAGCAGAGTCTGCAGAGGCTTGACAAACATCAGTGGCTTTTGTCAAGTTTGTCCACAGCTCTGTTTGTTCCTTTTAATCCTCCTGAGAAAAGCAGTGTTGTTTCTTCCTGTAGCAACGCTTTCTGAACTCAGTTTCCTTGTCTGCCCAGCTGCAACATGTGTTTCTTCTCCCTCTGGTCACCTCTAGTTGCATCCTATGTCTTAAACCTGCTGTTCTCTGTGGTGGCAAGATGGGATGGCTGTTGTCCTCCAGCTGGCCACCTCTTTATTCCATTTAATGTGGTGGTTTTATTCTAGGGAGACCTTAGAGCAACTTCCAGTACTGAAAAGGGCTACAGGAAGGCTGAGGAGGGACTCTAGATGAGGGAGTGCAGGGATAGGCTGAGGGGGAACGGTTTTAAGCTCAAAGATGAGGCTTATGAGGTAATGTTTCTNAAGCAGAAGGCACATTAGCTCCCAAGAGGCAGCAATAAAATTAATCCTGGAATATCAGATAGCTCACTGGGGAGGCAGTGCTTGCTGTGCTGTGGGTACTCACATTAAGCGTGTTGTGTTTCAGAGACACAAGGAAGCCTACAGTCTCCCTCTCTGCCGTCGGTAAGTACGGTGTGTGTGTGTGTGTGATATAGGCACGTATTGAAGTGTTGTATGCCCCAGATGTTATTCCTCCCTCCCTTCAGGCTCCAGAGCTGAGCTTGGCAGAGTACAGAAGTGATACCATGTGTGATTGTCCCGTGTAGGAGCAGCCTCAGACGCTCCAGTTGACAAATTCTTTTAGAAGAGCAGAATTCAGAAGGGACATGGAGCCCTTGGGGGTTTCCAAGCATGGAGAGCAGTGGTGATGCTTGGACTGAAACTGGTGGACAGTCACATGGCATTTACGCCTTTTAAACACAGCTTCTTCCCTGCTTAACCAACCTGCTGCACTGCTTGTCCTGTTGTTACCCATCTGTAATTTCGTCACGTATTTTCATGTTTGAATGAATCAGCTGAGAAACTAAGTCTCACTCTAGGTAGGGGTGTTGAGTGCTGCCAACTGCCAGGCTGCCCTCTTACACAGAGAGGGGCTGGGTGCATTAACTGGATGTTTCTGCTTCCCTGGGGCACCTGCAGCATGTGGGCAGCTGCAATGGTGGCACGAAGATGCTCTTTGTGTTTCAATTGCTCTGGAAAGACACTTGTTATGGCTGTTGGCAGCACGACTGTCCAGACACCTGTAATACCACTAGCAGGTGCTGGGTGTCCACACTGGTTGGAACTGGGAAGTATGTATGACAAGTAAAACGTCCTTTTTTCCAGAGTTGTGTTCCCAGTACTGTAGCAGTCCTTGTAACACGTATCTCTTATGCTCTGCTGCTTAAATCTCCCGAGGCTACGCATCTGCAGTGGCTTCGTCTCTATCACAGTGATGCAAAAACTGAGTCGGAGAGAAGCAGTGCTCGCTTCTGGTGCCTGGTCTGAGGTTTCCCGGGTCAGCTGAGCCAGCGCAGCAGCTGGCTTCCCAGAAAGCTTCCTATTCCTCGTGCCCTATTCTCTTTAGTGCTGGTCCACACTTCTGGGTACTCTTCAGCAAGCAGATCAAATCAATCAAGTGGCAGCCTATTTGCAGCTCTTTTTCCTCTGGACTAGCTTTTTGCCACGTTGTCAGGATAAATCTGCTCACTGTGCAGCAGGAGGTGGGGCACAGCAGCAGGCTGAGANAACATCCTGCTGAAGCGCCTGTCTCTGATGACACCCTAGGGAGGCAGCCCTGTGGTGAGCGCAGCTGGAAATTCCCCACTTAATTTTTCATACAAATAACATTTTTGATTAGGCAGAAATTCTTAGAGGGAGAACTACAGTCCATTCCAGAAAATGTTCTGCTTTTCAGTAAATGCAAAAACCTGAAGACAGTATTCCTTGCTTTCACTGGCATTTTTCTTGAAAGGGCAGATGAATTCCTGAGGAGCGAGGTTAAGGAATGAATTATTGCCTTGATCCACGTCCTGGCTGCTAGGAGTTGTCATGGTGCTGCACTGGCTTTTACCGCTGCAGAATTTGGCCTGGAGAGTCTGCATGCAGCTGGGCTTATTTCCTACTAATTTTGTTGTTGTATGCTAGACATGAAGCCTTCATTCTGAAGTCACTGCTCTGTCGTGAAGCAGAGTCTGCAGAGGCTTGACAAACATCAGTGGCTTTTGTCAAGTTTGTCCACAGCTCTGTTTGTTCCTTTTAATCCTCCTGAGAAAAGCAGTGTTGTTTCTTCCTGTAGCAACGCTTTCTGAACTCAGTTTCCTTGTCTGCCCAGCTGCAACATGTGTTTCTTCTCCCTCTGGTCACCTCTAGTTGCATCCTATGTCTTAAACCTGCTGTTCTCTGTGGTGGCAAGATGGGATGGCTGTTGTCCTCCAGCTGGCCACCTCTTTATTCCATTTAATGTGGTGGTTTTATTCTAGGGAGACCTTAGAGCAACTTCCAGTACTGAAAAGGGCTACAGGAAGGCTGAGGAGGGACTCTAGATGAGGGAGTGCAGGGATAGGCTGAGGGGGAACGGTTTTAAGCTCAAAGATGAGGCTTATGAGGTTTCTCTGTGAGGGTGGTGAGGCCCTGGCCCAGGTTGCCCAGAGAAGTTGTGGGCACCCCATCCCTGGAGGTGTTCAAGGCCAGGTTGGATGGGGCTCTGAGCAGCCTGATCTAGTAGGAAGTGTCCCTGCCCATGGCAGGGAAGTTGGAACTGGATGGAATCTAAACTTGAGCCATTCCACAGTTCTATGATTTTGGTAAGCAGAAGGCACATTAGCTCCCAAGAGGCAGCAATAAAATTAATCCTGGAATATCAGATAGCTCACTGGGGAGGCAGTGCTTGCTGTGCTGTGGGTACTCACATTAAGCGTGTTGTGTTTCAGAGACACAAGGAAGCCTACAGTCTCCCTCTCTGCCGTCGGTAAGTACGGTGTGTGTGTGTGTGTGATATAGGCACGTATTGAAGTGTTGTATGCCCCAGATGTTATTCCTCCCTCCCTTCAGGCTCCAGAGCTGAGCTTGGCAGAGTACAGAAGTGATACCATGTGTGATTGTCCCGTGTAGGAGCAGCCTCAGACGCTCCAGTTGACAAATTCTTTTAGAAGAGCAGAATTCAGAAGGGACATGGAGCCCTTGGGGGTTTCCAAGCATGGAGAGCAGTGGTGATGCTTGGACTGAAACTGGTGGACAGTCACATGGCATTTACGCCTTTTAAACACAGCTTCTTCCCTGCTTAACCAACCTGCTGCACTGCTTGTCCTGTTGTTACCCATCTGTAATTTCTTCACGTATTTTCATGTTTGAATGAATCAGCTGAGAAACTAAGTCTCACTCTAGGTAGGGGTGTTCAGTGCTGCCAACTGCCAGGCTGCCCTCTTACACAGAGAGGGGCTGGGTGCATTAACTGGATGTTTCTGCTTCCCTGGGGCACCTGCAGCATGTGGGCAGCTGCAGCGGTGGCACGAAGATGCTCTTTGTGTTTCAGTTGCTCTGGAAAGACACTTGTTATGGCTGTTGGCAGCACGACTGTCCAGACACCTGTAATACCACCTGCTGGCAGGTGCTGGGTGTCCACACTGGTTGGAACTGGGAAGTATGTATGACAAGTAAAACGTCCTTTTTTCCAGAGTTGTGTTCCCAGTACTGTAGCAGTCCTTGTAACACGTATCTCTTATGCTCTGCTGCTTAAATCTCCCGAGGCTACGCATCTGCAGTGGCTTCGTCTCTATCACAGTGATGCAAAAACTGAGTCGGAGAGAAGCAGTGCCTGCTTCTGGTGCCTGGTCTGAGGTTTCCCGGGTCAGCTGAGCCAGCGCAGCAACTGGCTTCCCACAAAGCTTCCTATTCCTCGTGCCCTATTCTCTTTAGTGCTGGTCCACACTTCTGGGTACTCTTCAGCAAGCAGATCAAATCAATCAAGTGGCAGCCTATTTGCAGCTCTTTTTCCTCTGGACTAGCTTTTTGCCACGTTGTCAGGATAAATCTGCTCACTGTGCAGCAGGAGGTGGGGCACAGCAGCAGGCTGAGATCCCTTTAGCTTTCTCATGGTCCTCACCTTTCTGATGGCTTAAAATGTTTTAAATACTGGCAGAATAAGGATAAGGAAAACATCTATTTCTCTTACAATATCTGAACAACTCACGTCAGCTGAAGGTGTATTTTGCCTTGTATTAGAAATAACCAGCCATCTTCTGATTTTAGACCCTTGTCTGAGTCTCTGGTGATATCATATGATCATTCTGGACTATAATCTGGTTTCTTTAAGGTGCCATTGACATCTGTGACTTCTGTGGTGTATTTTGACAGCTGGGCCTTCTAATCTGCTCAGTGAGCCTACCCCTGGCTGGAGGATAGAAACACTAAGCTGAGGAATCATGAGTTACTGATTTTCATGCCATCTTTTCCTCTGAGCTGCCTTTCCTGTGCTAAGAAGAGCATCTCTAAGCCTGGGTCAAGGGACTTGTCTGGGCCATTTACTTTTTAATTGTTTGGTTTGACCTGCTGTGTTTGTACTGCAGCTGGAGCTTCCCAGGTGAAATGGAACAAGAAAAATACCAACTGTTTAGCAACAAGCCACGATGGGGATGTCCGAATATGGGACAAAAGGGTAAGCTGAAGGTTTTTTGAGCAGTCTGTGTATATTCCCACCTACCGGATACAGTCATCCCTCTGGTCACAGATAAATACTGAGAAAAACATACTCCTCTATGCAGAATCTCTCTTGTGGAATGATTTTAAGTAGAGAGACTGGGCAGCTAGAAGCCTGAAGAGAGCCTTCTCCCCAGAAATTGTTTGTTAACATTTTGCTTGTGGTCTCCTAGTTTTAACTGTTTTACTGAGCTTCTGTATGGTTCAGGACTGCACTTGGTGACTGGAATTTGCCACACCTTCACAGGACCTTCTCTTCAACTCCTTTTGCTGAGCTATTTGCCTTTCCCCAGCAGGAGGTTGTTCTACCTCTCCTGCCCTTGTTAAAGTGTCTCTTTATGCCAAAGAACTAGACCAAATTTCAGGAATCCTGTGCTGAGAAGGGAAATGTCTCTCCTTGCAGAAACCCAGCACTGCAGTGGAGTACTTGGCAGCTCATCTCTCTAAAATCCACGGTCTGGACTGGCATCCTGATAACGAGTACACGCTGGCCACTTCCAGCCAGGACAACTCTGTCAGGGTAAGCGTCACTTCTGGGCATTCTGTCTGGAAGATGTGAGGATGGCGAAGCAGATCCCCTTCTACTTCTGCTGAAGCCTTGGGGATTGCTTGCTGTGGGCAAGATCTGGTTCCTTATTATTTGATTTCTGGCAGCCTGTGTATCTTGAGCCAGGGGTGCGTTTGTCGGACAGGCAGAGGAGTCCTTACGGCACAGGTGTACATATGTTTGTCGCAGATCTGTGGTGGTTTGGGCAGTCCTGAAGCTGAAAACAACCGCCTCTGCCTGTTGCTTGCCAGAAGGGAGCTGGCCACAAATGCCAGAAGAGCCTTCTCCGAAAAATGCCGTGTTGCCAGCCTCAAGCTGATTACAGCATCTTGAGGGGGAGACATACTCCAGCCCCTGGGGTTCCCAAACTCACGTCAAATTGGGCTATAGAAAACAGACTGCCTGCAAGCATCGCAGGCCTTTTACTTGAGGGGAAATAACGTGCATTGTATGTCAGCCAAATGGAGTTCATTCACATTTAGCTAAGCTCCAAGGCAAGTGCAATTGGTGTGTGTTCTAGCAAAGCAAAAGGTTAGATTCTTCATTACAAAATTAGCAATAACAGCAGGGTGGGCCTGCCTCCGGGCTCGGCTGGCACATTGGCGGGCAGCCTGCAGGTTACCCCGTAGCTCTGAAAGCCCAAGCAGGCTGCCTGTTTCCCTGTTCTAATTACTCAAGCTATGATCACTGTGAATATGACTCCAAGTCACTCGTCGTCTAAGGGATGCTGCCAGATGCCGATAGCTTGCTATTTGTCCTTTGGGGCCATCTCTGCTGTTAATGAATGGGATTACTAATGATGCTGTGGGCACCTTGGCATGCTTTTCACTCTGTTTATTTCTGCAAGCCACATGGAATACTGCAGCCTGACAGCTTAGCCAACTGACTCCTGCCTTCACTTGTCTTTCTGGTTTTGTTTTTTTAAGTTCTGGGATTACCGGCAGCCTCGGAAATACCTCAATATCCTTCCCTGCCAGGTTCCTGTCTGGAAGGCAAGATACACGGTAAGTGAGAGAGAAACTCCCACTAGCCCTGCTTGGAGTGTTGAGAGCAAATGCACAGAGACATTAAGTAAAGAAAAAACACTAGAGGGCTTCTTGCCAATGCTACTGCTGGAGATTATTAAATTGATGTATAAAATCTGTCTTGGTGCTTTAAAGGGCCAGAAAAGCAATGTCCACAATGGCAGCACTCAAGAGAAGGAACGACTAGTGCTGTGAGATCCCAGTCTCTGTCATAGTTCTCCCTAGGGGAAAACAAATAGGTGTAGGTGGTCGGCTCTGGGAGCAAGAAGCTCAGAGTGGCTGCTGCTCTCACTGTCATGTTTTTCCACTCGGTTTCAGTATTGGTCCCTGTTGCTCAAAGCAGGTGGTGTTCTGCCCTCTCTGCTTCCAAAGTTTCAGTGTGCGCTGTGCTGGGCTTTTACAGCATATCAAATATAAGAAGTGTTACCTTTTAGAGTGCAAGCTTCCAGCTACCTGAAGCTAAGGCTCATCAAGTTAGTCATATACATTCTCTTCCCTAGATGTGTGAATGTGGCCTGAAGCCAGTACTGTGCCTTGAGTGTCTGATCCCTATTCCCTGTCCCCATGGTGAGGGATGCAGGACTGGGTTCCATTGTTCCCCTGAGCAGCTCCTGGGGCTCAGTTCCCCAGGCAGCACTTCTTGCAGCTCCAGGCAAATTGCCATAAGGATCCCATGTGACAAGTCAAGGGTGAAACCGCTCTGTCCTCACAGCTGAAAAGTGAGGAAGTGGTAGAAAAAATAATTAATCTGAAGTGAGCTGCATTGAATATTTGTGTATTACATCTTATCTCTAGTAAGACACTGGTTTTGCACAGCAGTTGCCTCGAACCCTTCGAGATGTAGGCCCAGTTCTGTTTTGTGTCAAGTTCCTTTAAAACCCACTTGTTCTTGGTAGGAAAAGGGAAAAAAAATGAGAGCTTGATAACGGAAGCAGAATTCCCCAAGGCTAACTGGAAAGGTGTTTCTCTCCCAAGCCTTTCAGCAATGGGCTGGTGACAGTGATGGTTCCCCAACTCCGTCGGGAAAACAGTCTCCTTCTCTGGAACGTCTTTGACTTGAACACACCTGTCCACACTTTTGTGGGACATGATGATGTGGTGCTGGAGTTCCAGTGGAGGAAGCAGAAAGAAGGTGAGTTCAGGGCTGGATGTGCTCTCTCTTCCCTGCGCCGCAGCCATCTGCTAAAGGGGGTGTGAAATCTGGCTCCTGGCTGTGATGCTTGTGCTGTTTCCCTTTGATTCTTGTCTTAGAATAGCCCCTAACAGCTTCCCTGCCCACCTCAAGCTACAGCTGTTCTGTACTGGCTTTATGGCCCTGCCCACAGAAGCGTTGCCCTGTTGTTTCCATGCTAACAAAGCAAATCCACTAAATGCTGAGCAGGTCAGCAGTGACTCTTAATTGCTTTCACTCTCCTGTGAGTCTATTTTTAAATTAAATCTTTCAGAATGAATTGTACAAACTATTAGATGGGTGCAGGAGTGCAGACACCCTTCCCTCCTCAGAGCTGCAGGCTAACCAATTAACCCCTCACATCACTGGATCAACAGCCTCCTGCATATCCCAGACCACAAACCCAGTGAGCCCACCTTATCTGTGTGCTGGCAGAGGAGGGAGAGTGGGAGGGACAGATTCCTGTTAGGCTTCAGCCCTGACTAAATTTTACAGTCTAGGCAGCTAAATATAGGGGATTCTATATTAGAGATTGGATAACCATTCAGAGTGCGGCTTTGTTTCCAGCACCTCAGCTGCCATCAACAGCACAAGCACATCTGGCTTTGTTGTCACTTGTGGTACTGCTTTGCAGGGCCATGGAAAAGTTCTGGTCCAGCCCTCTGCCACCAGCTGCTAGGACAATTCAGTTAAGGCACCTTCTTTCTACCTTGATTTTCCTCTTTCAGAAACTGGAGAGTGATATAGAGTCATGTCAGGACCTGGAGAAACAGTCTCAGACGGCTTGTGAATGAACATCCAAGCAGGCTTGAAACCATAGTTGTGTTGTCTTAGCTGAGTTAATAGATATCTGAGGCTGGAAGTTGTGCTTTTCTCAAGCAACATAAATCAATCATACAAGCATTCCAAATTCACTTCAGTGCAGATACAACCAAGATAGCACAGGTGTCCTTCCACAGTCTGATGTGCTGTATTTAGACGGGCTCTGCCTCAGCAGAGGGGTGAAGGAAGCAGCTGTGCAGCAGCAAATTCTTAAATGCAGCAGCTGTTTGGCAGGGGAAACTTAAACTGCATTGCAAGGGCTAAACATGGGGATACTTAAGTCCATGTACCTTTATTTGTGGATAGACAGTATGTGGCTAGATGTATTTCATTACAGCCTGAACTTGTCTTGGCACCATCCAAGTCCCAGCAGGAAAAAGGGGCAGGGTAGAGCCAGCTTCTCTCAGCTTAGGAATGTTAGAGAACTTCTGTATCTTCAAATAGATAAGATGAAGTAAAAGATATTTTGACTTTACAGTTACGGTAAAAATAAATCTGTTTATCAACTGTATTATTTGTTCCATTTAAATAATTATCGTAGTAGATCTAGTTTATTCCTGGTTGGAAAACTGATATCACATTATACTTACTTTTGTGCTTTTCTCCTGTAAATTATGCCCCATTTAGGGGTGTGGTAGCTGTGGTGCAGGGAGACTGATGCATGTAGATCAATTCAAAGTAGAAAACAACTCACTCTGCCATTTGGTTTAGTGCTTTACTCATTGCATCTCCTCGCTGGCTTGCTTGAATGTATTTACACTACAGGCAGGGCTGCGATTCAGTCTGTTTTCAGCAGTGTCTGTAAGTTGTTTCTATCCTTGATAGGTTCCAAGGACTACCAGCTGGTTACATGGTCCCGCGACCAGACCCTGCGGATGTGGCGGATTGACTCTCAGCTGCAGAGGGTACGTAAACACTTCTCTGGAACTGCAGAGAGTTTTCTTACAGGCTGGGTTTACCTCCCTTTCTTTGTACTACCTGTTGCTCCTTTGGTGTCCGAGAGCTGCAGAGATAGCAGCCAGCTGCTGCTTCACTTTCCTCTTCAGCTCCAGCCCAGAAAAATTCCTAAGGAGACCTGTGACAAGGACTTTCCATGCCCTCAAAAGCTTTTTTGGAAGTGCAAGACCATTTTGTTGTATAACAGTAAGCGTAGAAGTCTGGGGAAGGTGAAGATGAGTTACTGCTTGCATTGCCTGTGAAGATGCCACCTCCATGGCTGCCAGACAGCGTGACTCCCTTCTTGGCATGTTAGGCATCAGGTAAATGCAGGGATTGTGCCCTCCACTTCCTCCCCTTGTTTCCTTTACCTCTTAGCCTGGGTCTAGGCATCATGAATCCTGCTATTCTGTCTGGCAGCAGTTACAAATTGCTGATGTAAGTGCTGCAGTAGCAGTGCTAGGTCAGGCCAGCGGTTCGTACTGCCACGATGGCCCGTATTGGCCTGTTTTATTGTCAGCTGTGAATGTCTTGGAAGAGGATAAGAAGGCAGCAAATTTGGAGTGATGTTTCTCTCAAATGCCCTCTCAGCCTTCTGTGGTTTGCAGCTTAGAGGCTCATTGAGTCTGTCTAGCATCTTAGATATGCTTGATGAGTTTCACTTCCATAAACATGTCCTGTCTTTTCTTGGACCTGTGTAAGTCCTATGAACAAGGAGTCATGTTTTTTCTGCATGTTGTGCAGGAAAACAGCTCCTTTTATTTGCTTAATTTGCTACCTGCTGGTTTCATTGCATTTACAGTTAAATGAGCAACCTTGTCTGTGCTATTCCTGATTCTGCAGACGTCCATCATATCCTCCTCAGCTGCCTCCTCTTTTAAGTCAAAAAGTCTTTATTTACTTCATCCCTTATGCAAGAACTTTGAATATTCTTGTGCATTTCACAACCCTTTTCCAGTTGTGCTATAGACTTTTGGGATATGAACTTTGTTCTTTCCAGAGAACTCCTAGTACTCATCTTGGTTTTTACGCTGTTGGGCATAATCCCATGAAAGCAGCCTCTATGTTTTGTTCCCTCGGTCATCTTGAACTTGCTGGTTTTCCCCTGTGCACGTTGCTTTATATTTATCCAAATTGAAGTTCACCTTTCATTTTATTATAGTTACTCTTATGAGATCCTTCTGTTATTGTTTGCAATCAGCCACTCTTTGTTACTCCCCTGAATGACTTGGTGGCATCAGTAAACCTGGTCATATCGCTATTCGCCTCCTATTCCAGGTTTTTAATGAATATGTTGAGAAGCATGTGTTCCCAGCACAGATCCTGCAGGAGTCTTGCAGGTCTGTAACAAACCTTCTCTGTGGAAAACAACCTTTCTCTCCTACCTGATGTATTTGTGGATATTTTATTTCCTTCATGTCTTTAAACCAGTCATACGTCTTTGTCAGATACTGGTTCCCACTCTTCTGTCTTTGTTTTCATCTAGATTAAACTACACATACTTTGCTACCTTGCACCCTTATCCTTTCTGCTTGCTGTGTTTCTTCTCTTGGTCTTCCCTGTTTTCTTGCACTGAACTTAAAATACAAGTTTCTATGGTCTCTTTTTCATACAGGACCTGTAACACTAGGGCCTCTAGTGTGTACCTAGATCCTACTAGAGTGTAAATACCAAAAACAGAAAGCAAGCTACTGTTACAAAAATTGAAACAAGCTTTGACAAGTTAATTCAAGGAGTTAAAAGTCATAACAGCTTTAGATTTGACTGAAATAAAACTTAGACTAACCATGCCAATTAAGTGACTTTATAAGTGAGCAGGAGATGTGGCCAGACTGACTGAGGTGCTGGAGCCAAGGATGCTGGAAAGTGGGAGGTCACCTGTCTGTCACAGAAACAATGCTGAGATCTTACTCATGACTGCTGTGTGAACAAACCTACTTTGCAAATCCAGCTTCCTGTAAAAACATGTTTAAGTGGCAGCTGTTTCCACAGCTCGGATTCTGATGTGCAGCTTGTGGCTATGTTTGTTCTTTTCAGCTGTGTGCTAATGATATCCTGGATGGAGTTGAGGACCTCATTGATGGGATTTCTCATCTGCCAGAGCCAGACAAGACCCTTCACCCCCAGGACTCTGAGCCCCAGCATAATTCTGGGCATGGCGATGAGGAAGGTGAGACAAGGGTTGTATCGTGGAACTTCAAACACCGGCTGTCTTGGAGTTGGGAAGGTGATATGAGAAAACAACATTGTAGGTCCAAACTGGTGCTGTTTCAAAGGTTAATGGATTCTGCAACACTAGGGGTTTCTCAGGATGGTCATACTGAATTTTGTCTCCTCTAACACAGTTCTAGCCTAGGTGTTAATGTTTAAAGAGGTTGCAGCTGAGACCCATGGTGATGATGCGCATGAGAAAATGCTGTCTTAAGAGATTTCTATGGAGAATAAATGGGTTCTCCCATGCCTTTGGGTTTAAATTCACATTTCCTTTCTGTATTACAAGGGATCCCCATGTGAGAGGCTTACTGGGAAGCGATTTGATTCTCCCTTTGAGTTGCCAGCAAACCAGAGAGGAGAGTACAACGTGGTCTAACATGTGTCCTCTTGATAAAGGAGTCAGCTGAGGTCCATTAGGGATGGCATCTCTTCCTACCTGGAAGTTTCATGCCCAGCAAATCCCAGTGAAGTTCTTCTCTGCCTGTCCTGTGTGGCAGCAGAACAAGTTTCTAAAAACTGTCAGCATTTCTGTCTGCACAAGTGTTTTAGAAAGTGATAGAAAAAGCCCCATCTGCCTGCACTCACCGCGAGCAGGGCTGTGTGGGGAAGCACAGCATCTCTTGCTCCAGCTGAGAGCACTTAAGTGTCCTCATTCTGGCTGCCTGACCTCCCTTTTTCCATTGAAGAGAGTTAACTTTTTCACTCTCCCTGATGAGGTCACGTTCATATGTCCTCTATGGTCTCTGTGTGGGTCCTGCTTTGGTTCAGGCTGTTAAGGTTTCCGTTATGGACAAAAGGAATGAAAATGGCTTTTCTGTAGCAGGGTAGATTTTGCTACAAATACGTGACTGCAGGATCAATGCACAGGCAAGTCCCTAGGTAGGAATTTCAGCTATTTCTAGCCTAAAAGCTATTGCGAACTGTTGATGTTTCACCCTGGAGGTGGCTGCCTTTCAGCTGCAGACAAAATCTCCATGTTATATTAGTGCAGCGCTTTGGGGGATCTTTGAAGAGATCACTGCTTTGCAGATAAATCAAAAAGCCCACCAGCAGCGTCTTCAGCATGCAGCTGTCCTCACTGGCTGCTGCCTATAAGGGGTCTTTAGGAATCTAAACAAATACGTGGGCTTTTAGGGATTAGACACTAATTGGAAGGGAATGGGAGGAGAAGACAAAGGGAAGGTACTGCCCGTATTGGGAACTTCAGCTTGTCAGTAGGCTGCGTGGTATCTTGAGCTGGAAATAATTATCTTCCCTGAGAGCCACTGATCTTCCTTTTAATCCCATTTTCAGCTCCCTTTTGTGAAGCACTGTGATAAAATTGCAAACAGGAATAAGTAGCTGAGCATCCTATCCAAATTCAGCAACCTGCTGGGCAGCAGTAAAACCGGATATATTTGTCCCAGCAGAAAAGTCGGTAACTTTTAGGCAAATGCCTGTGAAAGGACAGCTTTTTTCTTATTTATTTTATTACTAAGAGTAGTCTCTGCAATATGATACTGCAAACTTGAGGATGGCAGCTGGGTAATTGGGACTTGT
Organism: Piaya cayana; assembly: GCA_013389865.1. NCBI lineage: Eukaryota > Metazoa > Chordata > Aves > Cuculiformes > Coccyzidae > Piaya > Piaya cayana. The sequence goes on along the minus strand of WAAB01002927.1, from coordinate 69,965 downwards.
GTCCTTGGAACCATCGTCAGAGGATACGTTCAGTTTTCCAAGGAAGGGATGCCACAGCGAAACCCCCTTTGGAAGGAGCTGCCCCTGCCTTAATGGGGGTTCATAGCCAGAGTCAAGGCAAGAGCCAGAGACAGCCGCAGGCAGGGACCAATTCTACTGATACTCAGTCAAGTTTGCTATTTTAACTGTAATTCCTTGTGTCCTGCAGAGCTTGTCTGGCTGTTTAAATGTATTCTGGCCTTCAGGGGTTATTGTCCTCCTGAAAACTGTTGGCAGTGGAATTGGAACGCTAGGCCCTGCATTTAGATGAGTCTTTAAGAACTGTTAAAGCACTGGAGTGCTTTGCAACACTAAATGCAAACGGCTGCTACAAATGAATTAAGCCTCTGCTAGGGCCAGAAATACCCTTTTCTCTCTCCCAAGCCTTTATTATGCTTTGGAAGCATTCCCTGTTAGCTGAGACTGGTGGGGAGCGAGTCCCAAAAACCAGAGCTCCTCCTGGAGGCTGCTTTGGCAGCAGTTCTTTCCCAATGAACCAAAGCGCTCCAGTTTACCTGTTTGAGACTCTGGCAGTGCAACATAAAGAGGAGAAGCGGTCTCAAATGGGTTGGGACAGAGACCATTCAGGGCTATACAGAGTATAGGCAACTTCTGTAACCTTTGTGGGAAACCTACGTGCAGACAAGTTTGGCTTTTTGAAGGGCAAGGTTCAGAAACCTGCCTCTAAATGAGAGCTGAGACCCTCCAGCTCGCAGATCTGTGCCAGGTGAAGCTCGTTCCTCTGCATGTCAGAAGAACAGAGGAAAGCCTGCTGCCTTGGCCGCCTCCTGGTGTCCCATGCCAGAAGACTGCCTATTGCAGCTTTTTTCAACCTGTTCTCCATCTTTTCTGTTAGCCTTAAAAGAAGATTTCCTGAATGACCCCATGGTGGGAAAGAAAACGGACCAATTGGGGCTGCCTCAGACACTGCAGCAGGAGTTTTCACTGATCAATGTGCAGATCCGAAATGTCAATGTGGAGGTAAAGAGTTTCTTTTTTCTGGCTTGTTAGGATGGGATGTGTGCAGGCTGGCTCATGGGAGCTTTTTGAGGGGACCTTTATTTGCTGCAGTGACTGCTGTCTGTAAACAAGGCTTATTTTGAGCTGTAGAAATCTTGGCCGCGTGTAGTAGGAGAGAGGATAATCCCAGACACTGGGAGTGAGGGACGTGTTTCAGCACAGTAAAGTACACTGGCACTGCTCTTGAAAAGGCTGGACAGTGTTTTCCTCTCTGCTTAGACTGCAGAGGGGGAAATGACTTGTTCCACTAAATGCAGATGGTCTCATTCCAGCTGTTGCTGAAGCTGCTCTGCTGAGCCTTTCCCATCCTGCGCTCTCTCCCTGAGTTTTGGCATCTCCTGTGCAGGCCAAACCCTCCTCTGTGCGTGGAAGCTGGCTGGAGGCGCAGCACTGTGCTGGGTTGGGAGGCTTGAGGCTGCTGCCTGTCTCCATTGTGCTTTCACAGCTCATAACATGATCCTGTCGGGAGTTTTCTGAGACGGCACTGTAGGATCTTTCTGTGCTGGGCTTGGAGCTCTCCACATCCAAGTGAAGTGGGCTGGGGTGCAGTGACTGCTGGGAGCAGAGCCTGATGCTTGGCACAGCCAGGAATCCAGGTGCTGGGATGTCAGACTGGCAGGCTGCTGGTGCGAGCCGAGCCTGTCCCCATCTGCCTGGATGTTTTTGCTGTCACAGTGCTCACCGCCCTTGAGAACAGCACGACTTTGTCATATTGATGTGCAAAGGAATCTGCTCCTCAGCATGAATTTAAGGTACTGTAAGTTTCCGAGTCCTTGGAGATCTAACTACAGAACAATTGCTTTTCCTCACAGATGGATGCAGTGAGTCGTAGCTGTACAGTGTCAGTGCACTGCGGCAACCACAGAGTCAGGATGCTGGTGATGTTCCCTGTTCAGTATCCCAATAACGCTGCACCATCCTTCCAGTTCATCAACCCAACCTCGATCACTGCCTCCATGAAGGCAAAACTGCTGAAGGTGTGTGGGAAGTTTAAACTGCCTTTATAAATATAAAACTGGCGGGCACTTGGTGTCTAGATTACTGACATAATAAAGCATCTGACTGTGCTGAAGACTTTCCATGGGTCACTTTAAACCCCAGGGTGAGGTTTTTCTCGGTCTGGCAGCCCAGTGTTTGTCTTTCTCCACTGGTGCTCTTTAAAAGTGTTCTTCGTTGCTGCTGTGTTCCGGTGTGATGCGTCTTGCCTGAGGATCCTTAACATACTTCTCCTCACACAGTTGTCCCCAATCCCNTGCTCTTTAAAAGTGTTCTTCGTTGCTGCTGTGTTCCGGTGTGATGCGTCTTGCCTGAGGATCCCTAACATACTTCTCACACAGTTGTCCCCAGCCCTATAATAGACAAAATCACCATCCAGCTGAAGAAAGGTAATATTTTTGAGCCTGGATGTTGCTTTCTGCTCTCTTCCACAAACTGTTTTAAAAATGTGGACATATTTTACACAAACCAGGTGTTTGATCATCTAGTGTCAGAAGTCCTATTGCTGATGAAATCCCTTCCCCAGCAGCAAGCCCATGGATAAATTTCGGCTCCTTCCCAGAAAAAAACTGATCCAGTTTGCCACAAACCGGCCTAGAATGTATAGGCTACATCAAATTCTGACTCAGTGTGCTGAATCTAGGTGAACCCTCAGTGCTCTGATCAGAGCTCACAGCCGTTTGTCAAAACAGAGCACACCAGTGGGTCAGTGTGGCTCCCGTGGATGTTAGGGAATATCTTGGGGTCTCTGGATCCTGGCATCTTAGCCTCTCTGCGGACTTAAAAGGATGTGCGGAATGTGTGGATGTAACCGTGATTCCACTGCATCTTGTATGTATTCCAGATACTGAAAGACACTTCTCTGCAGAAAGTGAAGCGGAACCAGAGCTGCCTGGAGCCCTGCCTGCGTCAGCTGGTCTCCTGGCTGGAGTCTGTTGTGGTATGGAGAACTGTGTGGGCTTTCTGCCCTAGTTTGTTGTCTTCTCCCACGTCCTGCACTTCTGACTCTGCGGGGAGAATCTGGCCTCACTAGATGTGTAAATAGACCCCTGTGACTGGCCGTTATGTTTGTGTGAGCGTTTCCAGTTAATGTTGAAGTGGATAATTAGATGCATTTTATTTCTGAAAATCGGGCCCTGAAGCTTTGCTACTTTGGGGAGCTCTGCCTGCTCACAGGTACTAGGGCTGGCAGAAATGAGGGCTGGAGCATCTTAGTGGTGTGTGGTAGCTTCTCAGCTCTCAGTATCACTGAGTGCCAGGGCATGGTTACCATATGTGAGAGGAGATAAGAGGCCTCAGGGAGCTGATGGATTCATTCCTGCCTGAAAGGCAGTGGCAGATATCTTTCCCTCCTCGGTTCTAGTCAAGAATCCTGCTAGTCCTATTCTAGGGTCTTTGTTTTCTTCTCTTAAAAAATTTTTTTTGAAAGCTGTGAAAGTCTGTTTTATCTGAAGCCTTGTGCTGAGGTTTCCTAGGGATGATACTGCAGATAAACTACATTCTGCCCTTAGCTGAGAGATCTGTGATACCTACTCAGCATCCCAGTGTCAGGTATTGGGTCTGTGTGGGAGTGAAGTGTACCAGAATGGGTGTTCTTAGCATTCAGAAAAAGATTGGACGCTCTCCTCAGGTTTCTTTTTTGAGGGACTTTGTTTAGTCATCACAAATAAAGACTTTTTAACGTGGAAAGGCTCTATTCTGTTTGGTTTCAGCGGTAATTTTTAAGAGTGGGAACTTTCTCCATTGTGTGAAAATGTTGATGACTTGAGTCAGGCACTGACTGCTGCCTTTAAAGAATTCCATCAAAGCTAAGATGGAGTTCTCTTTGTCCAAACAAATGCAAATTTCTTCCAAAACTGCCATGGATAGGCTTGAAGTCCCCCAGTATTCCACACGACCTGCCATCCTCTCACTTGGACGCTCCCAGCCTGCATTTGACCCAACACAGCTGTGTGGTCTCCTATTTAAGGAGACTCTGACTGCCTTTTATCATTGAGGCACTGGGTTTAGCTCAGCTCCCTGTGTAGAGAGTTGTAGGCAGAGTCTGAAGGTCAGATTTTCTCTGTAGTTCCCCACTGTTAAGCACTGTATTAAGCTCCCATTACCCCAAGTTAAGCTCAGGATTTCAACATGGCTGTGGTGGGAGATAATGGACAAGCAGCCAGAGAAGCCCTTTCCTCAAGGGTGAATGTGCTTTTGCAGCCAGAGCAGTAACCATGCTCTGTGACTGATCTGCTTTGGCTCAAAGAACGAGCACCTTCTGTGAAGCTGCTTGGCACTGCGATGTTCAGTGCTCCGGCTGGATTTCCCTCCTGTGCCAGCAGGAGTGTGACCTTGGGTAACTTCTGTTTCAGAACCAAGAGGACAGCACGTCCAGCAATCCCTACGCTTTGTCCAACTCCGTAACGTCCCCCTTACCCACGTTCGCCCGGGTCTCCAATGCCTATGGTTCCTACCAGGACTCTAACATCCCATTTCCACGGACCTCTGGAGCCAGGTTCTGTGGTGCAGGTTAGCCCCATCGCTGACATGTTACAACAGCCACCTGGGGAATGGTCCTCTGTCTTGGGGAACACTCGCTGCTGTGCAATGAGTAAGAAAGTATGAAGTAGCGATGTCATGATAAATTTATAGGGAATGAGACTAGTTAGCAGCTGTTTGCAGTTGGTGCTGCATGTGGGATTTTAGAATTTGGAAATCCAGGACTGGCTGAAGAGGTGGCCTTTGGCTGATGGAATGCCAGAGACAGACCTTTTACAGAAGACTGGGAATAGCTGTTTTCTTTGCCTAGTTCTCTCCTGCCAGCATCAAACTGGCCCTTGGGCCACTGCTGTGATTTAGAGTTTAACTTAGCCTTGCTGAAGCCATGTTCTTGTTACTAGCTGCTTTTTTCTCATTCTGCAGCTTTCCGTTGTTCAGAATAGCTTTCCCAAGGTCATTGGGCAACTTCCTAAATGGGAGAAGAGGTGCAATCATGTCCAGGTTTCCAGGAGATTGTGCAGTGCAAACATCACCCTTGAACGGGCTAAGGTCTGAGCAAGAGCTGTTCAGTTTCACTGAGCTGTTTCAGGTCCAAGTATGCCTCCTCCAGCCCTGATTGCAGCCCAATCTGATTGTGTTTTGGAAGCTGCTTTTTGTACAAGCCTCATCAAATTAGCAGTAAAACAGGGTGATGTTGCATCGAATAGGCTCAGTGAAACCCGCTAAGTCCTGAAACTCTTGCAAGAGTGGGTAACTGAAGACATTTGAGATGCTAACAGATGATGCAAGGCTTGTGAGAGGGTGCTTTGGAGTTGGCTTCAGACACCTGGGGTTGTCCCCTTGAGGAGGAGAATCCAGCTGTGAGGCTTCTCTACGTAGCTAAACATCACCTCGCCTCTGGAGTGATGAGTTCTGGTCAAGATTTGAAACATGACTCTGTATTTGTTCGTTTTCTTTTACTGTCTTTTCTCTAACTTCCGTAGCCACTTGAGTTGATGTTTTTAAGACAGTCGCCTGAACCAAACAGTTTGCAGGGAGGGGATTTCGGCTGAGAAAATTAGGTTGACTACTTGTAGGTCAGAAGTGCCTAAGGTAGTGGATAGGCACCCAGCCCCTTGACTCCACTTTAAATGACCATTTCCCGGTGTAAACCACTCCTGGGCAATCCACTCCTCGCATGATCTTTACGCTGTGTCCTGTCTCTGCAGGGTACCTGGTGTATTTCACGAGACCCATGACCATGCACCGTGCAGTGTCCCCAACGGAACCTACCCCCAGGTGAGCACCCTGCCTCGAATTTGAAGAGTTTGAATATCATGTCCTGCACTGCAGCTACTGACCCTCAGAAAGTAGTGACCTCTAGTGTTAGTTGTGCCCTCGACAGAGAGGCTGCTCCCTCAGCAGAGACTCCTTCCTTCAACACATCCAAAACACTGCTAGCCGCTTGGATTAGTGGAGCCTCCAGGGCAATTTGGTGGGTGAAAGCTCCTGAATTCTCTTGTTTCCAGGTCCCTGTCAGCTTTATCGGCGTACCATAGTGGCCTCATTACTCCAATGAAGATCCGCACAGAGACTCCAGGCAATCTGCGCTTGTACAGTGGGAGTCCTACGCGCAGTGAGAAGGAGCAGGTCTCCATTAGCTCCTTCTACTACAAAGAGAGGGTAAGTACCAGACCAAAAAGCCTTTCCTGGCAGTTCAGCTTTTGTGATCTCTGTTCCTTTCATACAGCTGTGAGCATTGCTAGTAACAGTAACTTCATATTCTTCTCAAGAAGGCATCTTTTTACAAGCAGGTCTATAAAAAAGTCACATGGATTTTTCTCCTGTTACTAACTTCTCCACTGATTCTCTCTAGCATTTGACCTGCTTGTTTTGATACCTCTCTACACTGACCATCACAGCTTCCTTCAGTGCATTACAACTGTCTCCCTTTGCCTTGCGTAGGGTTAAAATCTCACAGTTAAGGAGCTGTAGTCTCCAGATAAGTACACATAGGCAGGTCTGCTTTTCTGGGTGCTCCATGATGTGTGTAATTGCAAAGGGCTGTGGCTCTCTGCAGTTTCCTGACAATAGCTCCTCGATTATGGGATATATCTGGTGCAGATATTCTGGGGTATATCTACTCCAGATGTCTCTTTCAGGGATATCTGCCCCTTTGGAAAATTTTTAAAAGAAAAATCATTCCTACATGACTCTACGAAGATCTTCCAGCCCACGTACTTCTGGTGTTGGTCTTGCTGTCATTGCTGTTTACAAGCAGGGCTTTGGGGAAGAGCGGGATTGTTTCTACAGTGGGTAAGAGAGACCTGTTGGTAATTGTAGGGTGGCCATAGGGTATCATGAAGCAACCAAGGACCCTGTGTGCCCGGAGCAGATGCTGTGGGCAGGGCATCTTGCTCAGAAACAAACTCTCTGTGCTTCAGCAGGGAGTGAAGTGGCTTGCAAAAATACAGGAAGCTTCCACCAAGAGCTTTAGAATTCAGGGCATTTGAGTAGTTTGCCCACTGTCTGTGCTGAGGGGCACATCTGCTGCAGCTGTGGAGGACTTCCAGGTACCCCAAGGAAAGCCAAGAACTGTCTGCACTCTGCTGCATGGGCCCTTGAAAACTTCTCTTCAAGGAAAGTCAGAACCTTGAACTGTCATCCTTCCTGGACACTTAATTTTCCAGTAGTCTTGCACGTGACAGCTAACCCCTCTGGGACTGTCTCTTGCGTAGGTGCTTTTAGTCATTTTGCCTCCCAGCCATGGGGTGAGCCTTTGTCTGCACTGCAAGCTTTGCCTCCATACAGACCCCAGAAGACTCTTGGAGTCCCCATTCTGGTGTGTTTTTTTTTTCTTTCCACACAAACTTATTTTTGATAGGAAGAGAAAATGGTGCTGCCTGATACAAGAATTACAGCCTGTTTTAGTCTTTGCAGGAGAGTTTATTTAAAGAGCTACCTCTGTCCTCTGCAGCACGCTTGTCTCTCGCACGCAGCTCTCTAAGATGACAGACAAGGCTATAAATAACATGTGGAAGCAGCTCGGTGCAATTTCATGTGACCTGGCTCCCCAGCCCTAGTATTGATGGTGACCAGATTTTTGTCAGGGGGGAAGAAAAAGTCAAGAGAGCAAAGTGTAGCCACGTCTGCTGAAAGCAAGAGAAAATTCCTGTGCTCCCCTTGTCCCTGTCAAGCTCTCTCCTCGCATGCTGGGCTGGGAGAAGTGTAAGGGTCCTGGCAGAGAACTAGCTCAAATATTCTTGCAGATAAAATCATTTAAACAAAAAAAACCCCAACAAAGCTATACCTCCCTTTCTGGTTCTTCGGGAGCTGATATCACAGCCTCTGATAGATCAATGCTGTATATTTTTACAATTTTGTGAGGCTTTTAAAAAGCCTGGACTCTGAAGCTTGGATTTTTATTGTTTGCATCAAATAAAAATAGACATTTTGAGTGTTAAATTCTCATATTGTATAACTTCAGCCCCTAAACTGAGTTTGTCAGCAATAACCAGGTATTTAAATCCCATGGAGCGACAACTGGCACCGCTGACATTAGAAAACAAATGGAATTTACCCACTACAAAACAGGAAATATCGGGTTCCCCTAAAACCAGGGGAGCTGCTGAGCCCAGCGGAGATCTCCTTGTGAACTGTATTGAAACCAAATCTGGCACTGAGCCTTTGTCATCCTTTAAGTGTGTATATATACACACAGACTGAGACACATGCATATATATCGAGATATATATATATTTCTCACTTTTATTCACAGATGCACACTCCTCCTTTCTTCCCTCTTTTTCACTCCTCAAACAAAAAAAACCACTAAAGAATAGCAGTCAGCAGAAAGGAGAAGCTGGATCTGTCCTGTGGCAGTGCCATCAGCATTTCAGACCTGGGTTTCTTTTCAGGGAGTAGGTGCATGACTGTGTTTTTTCTCCTCCCAGTGGGGACACAAGGGTAGTTCAGCCTTGCCTGAGAGACAGCTGTATCCAAAGGTGGTGACCACGGTGTCCTCATGCTTCTTCTCAGGGAATTTGATGGGGCTTAGAAACCACTGCTTCAGGACATCGCTCAGGCTTTCCCTGGTGCCCATCTGGTTGTGGACCTCTCCAACTCATGGCATGCAGGAATGTGGGTTGGCACCAGTGGCTGCCTACAGGAGAGTAGGGGAACTGTTCATAGTTTTACTGCTTCTCCACCGTACCATATTTCCATCTACTAATCCTTTTCACCTTCTCAGTGAGGCCTAGTGGAGGAACGTGTAGCACAAGGCTAGAGTCTTCCCTTCGCTCCTTCTGTGGAGTCCTGAAGCCATCCTTGCCCCTAGGCTCCCTGTCTGCTTCTCCCAGCAGTGAGGTGCAGGGGAAAGTAGGGGCTGATGGTCCTGGCTGCCTGTTGTCAGCTGAAAAACAATGTAAAACGTGACACAAAGAGCCCTGTTCTTCTCCTTTTTATTGTGTTGACTCTTAGGGAACTATAACATAGATGTTTTTTTCAAGTGAGTGCACAGTAATATGCTTTGAGAAATTCCATTGATTGTTGCCATAATACTGTATGGAGTACTTAATGAAATGTCTGCAAGTTTGTAATGAAAACCTACTTTGGAGCTACTCTGCGTAATCAGTCAGTGAATTTGATTGCTTGCTGAACCTGAATGAGTTCTTCAGCCTGTAATGGCAATTTGTACGTGGCCCTGCCAAGCAGCAGGGTCTCTGCATCCCCTCTAATATCCTGACATGTGTCTTTTATTGTTTAAAATGAAAGTGAACAGTTGCAGCAGGTTCCAGTGAGTGAAATCCTGGAGAACACTGGGTGTTAAAGGGATGTCTGAGTAAGCAGGAGTGTTTATTCAGCTTCCTGTGCCAACGTGCTGGACAGCTGTGTTAAAAATGATGCAGCTTGCACTTAGCTGCCTTCCTCTTCAGCCAAGAGGAGTAAAACTGGTTAGAGTAGGAGCCTGGAGTGTGGGGCACCAGGAGGTTGTCCTCTGCTCTGGTGTCAATTCACACTATGAACAAGGTCACGTCACTGCAGTTCAGAGCTTCTTGCAGTGATAACTCCTCTGTACGGAAGACTTCATTCTGATTTGCGGTTGCTGAAGTCTTCTGCAGAGGCTGGTGTGGGGCACAGGCACGGCAACCCTCACTTTGCCAGGGCTGTAGGTAACGTTGTACAGCACAATTGTGTGGGAGCGAAAAGGGGGGACCTTGATTTGCAACTGTTCATTGCGTAACAGAACTATTGAACGGTGTATTTTACTCTGCTGGTTCAGGGCACTTTTCATTTCAGTTTATTTACCTTTGTCTTTAATTTTCTTGGTGTCTTTCTTCCCTTTTCCTGGGTATAACGTTTTCACATACAGATGTCTCCTCGCTCTGCCCGGCGACGTTGGTCCATACAAGCAATTAACGACTTCCCGGTACTGTGCGCTGTGCTAATACTGTCCTTGATATAACCCTGTCTTCTGCCCAAGGGCCCAAGAATAAAATGCCACCTGCCTGCCTTTGAGTAACCTGCACAGAGGTGAGGGACTTGCACACAGGGCTTCGGTAAGGCTGAACGCACATGTAAGTGGGCAGGAGCAGACGCTGGTTCACAGGGCACAAATACTGACCTGCAGCAACGCCTCTTTTACCTGGCCTAGTGGTCAGGAAAGGATGCTAAGGGGTAATTTGAAGTGTAAGAAAGGTTCAGCCTCTGAGAAGTAGAGAGTGCACTGCAGAGAAGCTGAATTATTACTATGCGTCATCAACCAACTGATGAGTCTGACATTAGAGCACCTCATTTCTGAAAAAGATGAAGCTTTGCCAGAGAGTGGGGATCACTTAAGATAAGAGCTGTGGAAGAAGCAAACTGGTTGAGTTGCTGACAACGATCTGTCATCCTATTAAAATGAGCTATTAAGAGCTGCCTGTTCTTAGTGCAACACACCATAAAGTCTTATTTGCTGAAGCAATAAATAGAATTTCTCCTTAATTTGTGATATTCTTCCAGCCCTTGGAGTCGCACCACGCTGCACTCAGTTCAGTGGTTGCAATTCCAGCCCCCGTGGCAGGTACTCCCTCCTCCTGGCGCCTTCCAGTCTTTGATAGTCATTTTCCATTAGTCAGGTCCATACATCCCTCAGGCTTCACGTGAATGTCTTGGCGATACCAGTGTTGCTCAAGCTGTGCTGTAAATTTGGGCAATTACTACCTCACCACTCATCTGCCAGGCACAAGCAAAGCTTAGAAACTCCATTTCAATTTAAAGATGATCTCTCTGGGTCTGTTTTCCTTAACATCTCTGTGAACTACTGGTTTTCTGCAGCTGCTCTCCCTCATGCTCTCTCTTCATAAGACAGCAGGGAATAAAATTGAATCCTCCAACACCTAATTTAACCTGGTATAATAGGATCAAGCCTTCCTAATTACATCCACTCCAAGACCATACTAGGAAATAACAGGTGAAAGAAACCAGAAGTAATATACTTGACTTCATCAAGGCTTTCTGCAAAGAGCTAATGAAGAAATGTGAGCAGTGGAGGCAAGAAATGAAGTTCTGTTTTGTATCAGGAACAGATCTGGAAGAAGGAAAACCATGGAAGTAACTTGCAAGCTTTTGGTGTGGTGAACTGTGGTGCATGAAGGGCCACAGTTCGATTCCTCTAGCACTGACTTGGAAGAAAAAACAAGTAATGGTGGGATAAAGTTAGAGTTCTGTGTGATTTTTACTTAAACATGTTGTGTGTGTTAGTCAGAGCCTGGTTGTATTTGTGGACAACCTCTGGAAGAGGTTAATTACGCTTTATAAAGTGGGCAGTAGTGCCCAAGGTGAGGACAAAGGAGTGAACAAAGAGAGTTGTGGATCATTTCTGCAGAACACGTGTCTTCCTTCTAGAATAATTTTTCAGCATGGCTCAAAGTTCTCAGGAAGCCTTAACAAGTCTAGAAGAAGGAATAATTCCTCCCTGGTCCTATGTAATGACCAGCCTCTACTTCAGAAATGCAAGTGCTCCAGGCAGGGCAAGTGCCAGCTATTACTTGATGGAAACTATAAGGAAATATTCCTGCTGTGGGGCACTTGATTCCAAAGCGCCTCAGACACTTTTTTTTTCCTTTAGCTCCTTTGTGGGAGGTGTGAAAATAATAAACATTGGTTATTTTGACAAGAAAATCCAGACAGTGCTGCGTGCCCTGCATGGGGAAATTAACCCATAAGCAGTTTTTCAGAATAAAGGAGCAAAGCTTTCTGCAGGGAGGCAGCAATTGTTGCATTTTATTTTAAGAAAAACAAGAATACTAGAAGCAGCTCGAAGGAGGTTTATCTCTTAATTTTGTAAATGCCCTGTTACAGCTTAATCTTCAAAATCTCTTCCGTTCTTTATACAACCTTTCCCTTTGCCCTACTAACACCGATTTATACCACGAACCCTGAAATTTTGCTATGCTTGTGCAAAACAGGTGCTTCGTTTTGTGACGCTGCTGACAACACTGCCTGCCTCAGCAGGACCCAAAGCTGCACACACCCAGCGTTCAGCATCCTTGCCAAGCAGGCATGCAGTGTTTTTTAGCTACTTCTGCTGAGTATGCAATGATGGTGGTTGCTATGAAGCAGTTGGTGTCTTATTCTTGGGCTGTCTGTTTCTACATGTAACCCATTTACTGCCATCGTTATCACCTCAGATTGCAGCAAATTACAGCCTTGGGTAGGGTAGTACAGGTGCAGGCTGCCTTTTATAGTCATCATTCAGTGCTATTCCCTGCTGTCACCTCCGACCTCATGATTGTCATAAATGCTCTAGTTTCCTTCCTTCTAGTGCTCTGAGGAACCGATGAGTCTTAATTTTCTATCACCGTAGCTGTTTTCTTTCTTTACTTCTTTTCCCTGAACCCTCGGGACAGCTGGGTAGATGCAGTTCTCATTGGCATCAGTTCTAGGCTGCAGAAAGAGCTAGAAATGTTAGGGTAGCAACAGAAGACCTGTGTCTTTACCCTTCAGCTACCTGTAGTTAGCTTGATGTGTGCATGTTGATTTTTGCTTTACCTCCCACCTTTCTCTTCCCTGCTCGGCTCAGTGATCTGTGCTCCAGCCCCTAGAAAGAGAATTATTTTCTTTTCCACCCTAATGCCTGTGACCCTCAGTGACACCTTTTGATAACCCTATAATGGGAGTTTTTCCTGGGAGAAGAGGTGAAGTAGAAGGGAGAGAGAAACCTCATGGTGGGCTTTGGCCAGACAGACCTAAGCTAGAGCTCTCCTTGCCTCTGGTAATCCCTGTTCAAAGTGCTTGAATGCTGCCTGCTAGAGAGCTACTCCCTTAATTAATGCCACCAATTATTTGGTTTTAAGTAGAGCTTCTGCTGTCAGTAAGGATAAGCTTTGCCTCATCCGTGATGGTTCTGATGCTTCTGATAATAGTTTTCTCCAGTTCTTTATTGCTGTAGATGAGGCAAACTTGAATTGTGAAAACGAGACTTTTTTTAATGGTGACTGTACCCGTGGTTTTGTCTTTTTCTTGTGTCACAGCTTGAGGGGCAGGAAGCAGTGATCATGGAGTGTATTGCTGGTAGGGCTTATGGCCATTGACCAACTCTGCTCCTGGAGCTGCATCGGTAAAGAACCAGGGCTTCCCATTTTGCCAGGAATTAGGCAGTGCTGAGAGGGAGAGAGCAGAAAGTTTTTGTTGTGAGTCCAAGTTTTCAGAGGGTTCTGCTACATTTAGTGTCTCTGTGTGTCTGACGGCAAGCAGCAGAAACCATTCACGGGATCTCTTTTCCATTCTCATCCTCATTTGTTGTCATTCTCCTCAAAAAAGAGTAACTGAATTGCCTGTGGAAAGTGATGTGTGTTGTCTGTGTCTCTAGTCTTTAGGATGCCTGTCAGGAGGCTGTTTCAGTCTGCTTTTGCAGAGAGCAGGAGCAGGTTGAATCTGTTCCCAGTGATGGGGTGGAGAACCTGCCTCAGTCAGAGGGAACTCTCTGTTGACTGGATGGTCAGGAGGTGGCAAGTTGCTCTCCCAATTACCTGCCAGGCTCTTGGAAGCCCTTGGTGATAGATCTGCAGAATGTGCTTCTCTATCTACAAGCCTGGGTTCAAATACCTGCTCAGATAGAGCACAAATCACAGCTTTTCCTGCAAGAAGCCGGCTTAGCCCTTCCAGGGCAGTGCCTGAGCTCCTGCCCTGATGGTAAGGCTCCCAAGCCTTGTTCAAGTATTGGTTTTGACAGCAGCGCCTAGGAGGCAGCACTTGGCTGCCCTGACAGGGAATGAGATACAGGTGCCACTGTTATTTGGGAACCTTGTAATCCAGCCCACATCCTTCAGCACGCGAAGGGTAGCTACATTTTTAGGTCTTATCAAAAGAAGAGTCGCCTGCCTGAGGGCAAGAAAGCCAGAGCCGATCCAGCCTGAATTAGAAACCAGTGGACCAAAGAGGTTGCACTCCCACCTGACCACGTTGTAGTCACCTCCCGCTGCATTGCACTTCTCAGCTTCGGAGCAATGTGGCAGATAAATACTGCAGGCAAATTCTGCCTGGATGAATTAGGAGTCGAGAGGACATGGCAGCGAATGCCCTAGTCATCCAGCTTTTCCATAGCACTGAACACTGACAGCCCTGTTTGCACCAGCATTTGACACCTCAGTACCAGGCAGGGAGTGCACTCTCTGCCTCTTTATGCTGGGCAGCAGTGGAAGATCAGGGGAACCTGTAATGCTCTGTCACGTGGGCATCCCTGGAAAATCCTCCTTCATATGTGAAATGCCTTCTTCACTTGCTGTCTCCAGCCTCTGAGCTGCAGTCACGCAGTGTCCAGCGCAGCTTTGGGAGCACATCATTTTTGCTTTTTGTGGCATGTGCTAGTGGCACACTTGGCATGGCAAGAGCTCCTCGACACATAGGCCTTGGCTTGGGCTAGGCAGCCAGTGAAGGAGGAATTCATTTCTTAAGGTTCTTAAGTGTTTGTTTGGGATTTTTTAAGGGCATTTTGTGTCTGTGATAAAGCCTCCCCAGGTTCTCACAGGTTTGCAGGATCATGGTCAAAGGCAGCTTGGCATCCAGCCGCCCTAGAGCTTGCCTGACATCCACAGGAGAAGCGATGTTGCTTGCAGGTCTGAGTCCTGCCCTTCCTGTAATCCCGCCTGCTCTTTAGGAGCACGGATCATTGAATCATAGCGTCACCAGGTTGGTGTGTTGCCTCGTGTGAGCTCTGCCTGCTTTGCTGGCCCCTTTGAAGGAGCTCTTCTGCTTTGGATAGGGCTGTAGGAAGCCCCACGGCAGGTGCCTCAGAAGATCTTCCATAACTCAGCATGGTTGGACTCGATGATCCGATGGGTCTATTCCACCCTGGTGGTTCTATGATTCTGTGACCTGGAGCAGTGGCTCTGCGTGTCGCTGAGGGAACAGCCAGAGGGGGGAGCAGCATTGCAAAGCATCCTTCGCTGCGTTTAGGAATCCTGAGTAGCAGCCAGTGCTTCCCTTGGTAGAGCTCCACTGCCTTCTGCCTGTGGTACTGGTGCACGTCTTCCTTCCTCCTCCTCCCCCTCCTAGACCGAGGAGATGGAGAGGCCAGGATACCAGCCAAATACTCTATGGTTTTCCACACAGCCAAGGTAGCTTTATGCAGCTTGGTGTTAAGGTGACCTCTGTGCCTGTTACAGGGAGTATTTGGGAATCTTGGCTTCTTGGTCTTGTTCCCTTGTGTTGATTCCTCTCCTTTCTTCCCCCCACCCCTCCCATTATGTCCTGAGCCAGCTGTAAGTAGCTGTGAGCATGGTAGCTAAGGAACCTTGCTAGGAAAACTTGGGCCCTGCTTTATCGTCTGACGATTGTTTGAAGCTGTTGATAAAGCAGGAGGTGGGAGTCCTGACCTGGCATTAAACAGGGGTGGGACGTACCTAAAGAGACAGTTTGGAGATGTCAGCTTGCCCTGAACCTGAGGGCAAGCAGACGCTGCCTTCCACACGTCTCTGCTGCTGTTGGCTGAAGGCAGCCGTGCTCTGTGTGCTGAGGGTTCCCAGACCTCTCATCTCAAAGGTAATTGGGCCATCCTCCTGCCAAACTTTCCCAGGTTTGACTGGCATCCCAATGCCAATTTGTTCTCACGGGGGAACTCGCAAAATACTTTTTGAGTGAGTTTGACCTCGAGCTCGCTGCCTTGACCTGCTTTTCACTTCCTACAGATGGAGATGCTTGTTCTCCTGGGCATGTCATGTATGTTTTCCAGGGTAATACAGAGCCTTCTGAAGGGCAGGTTTGGGTGCTGCTTGCATTGTTCCTCACCCTAGTGCTTTGTTCCCTGGCCCAAGAAGCCTGTTGTCCCCCTCCCCAGTAACATGTTGCCATTTGTTCTGCAGAAATCAAGGAGGTGGAAAAGCAAACGAGAGGGGACAGATGCCAACAACCGACCCATCAAAGCCGCTGGGAAAGTTATTATCCAAGATATTTCCTGCTTGCTGCCTGTGCACAAGCTGCTGGGAGAGCTCTACATGTGAGTATGCTCAGGCTGGCATCCTTTCCCAAGTGAAAGCAGCCGTCTTTGGCGTTGCTGTGCTTTAATCCAGACCTCAACTCGCGCTGACCTTTCAATGTTTCTGTTTCTTCTTCCTCTCTTCTTGCCTTGCTGCTTTTTTATGCTATTCCTCTGCCTGTAAGAAGGGTCTTATCTCCTGTAGATCTGAAAAGTGTGATGGAAGGAGTCTGTAATGGGGCATTATATACAGAGTTTGAACTGTTGCTGCAGCGTCGAGACTGCGTGTGTTACACATTCAGGTTTTTGTCAGCTAAAGAGAGAAACTATCACTACAAATTCTTTTCAGATCTCACGTTGAACTCCATGCTTAAATTTGCAGGCTTAAAAATCCCAATAAATGCACATTTCCATACTATAAAACCATTAATAGCCCATAAGGCTTTTTCATTTCAGAGGAGTGCCCAATCGGTTGTACATGCCAGTGTCTGTGCAACAGCTTCTTCTACTTTAATGAAAAGGATGGAGAAGTTCTATAGTTTGTTTTTATTTTTAAAAGGGGAGGGCCTTCTTTGTCCAAACTTTCTAATTGAGATAGTTACACAATCTTTGTTCCTGTTTTTCTTCCTTCTGTAGCTTTGCTAACACCTTCTGATTTGTCACAGAATTTCCAGTCTAGGGACATTCAGGGAAGAAGAATGCTGCCCTTCTTGGGGAGGGGTGAAAGTCTTCCTTCTCCCTTTCTGTATTATTAAAAAGAATGTTCTTTAAAAGGAACATTGGGACTTTCTTCTCTGGATGTCTCATATGCAAACAGCCTGGCCCTTTTCCATTTGCTATAAGATCTTAAGCACTACAAGTGCCAAGTGTCTCAGGAAGATTTTTGGTGATGAGCAGGAAAGCTCACATGGATTTCCTCAGCCCGTCTTGCCAGCCTCTCAGAGGCTTCCCAGTGGGTGTGTTATCCTGTTGGGGAACAGGCTGAAAACCAGCCTGTCACTCGGCAGCTGTCTCCCTCCAGGTCAGTCAGAGCAGACAAGCAGGCTGAAGAGGAACAGGGCCGTGTAACTGGTGGCACCAGCTTCTAGGAACAAGAATGACTCTTGGTTTGGTGATATCCTGGCTCAAGTTTAGTCTGATATCTCCTTGGAAATGGTGCTTCTTAGAATCAGTCCTAGGTAATTTGGAGCTGAATTTAATGTGCAATGTGTTAGTAAAGTTGAATAGTGGGAGAAGGATGGCAGTGATCCCTGAATCCCTGAGAAGGAAGGGATGGGGTCCCAGCCATTCTAGCAGGCTCATATTGATCAGGAAGTTCTGGCCGGCTCACTGCTGCCGGTATCGCTTCCCCCCCATCCCTCCCCACCTTTGTAGATAATGTCCCAGCCAGAGCTGAGCTGTCTCCTTTCTTTTTAGACTGAATGTGAATAACATCCAGGAGACTTGCCAGAAGAACGCTGCCTCGGCCTTGGCTGTGGGACGGAGAGATCTCGTACAGGTATGAAATCGGATCAGCCCTCAGTATGCTGTGCTACCCTCAGATGGCTCGTGCTGTTCCCTTAATGTCTAAACAACCACCAGGGTGCAGGAATTGTTTCAGGATGTTTCCAATCGGTGAACCAAGGCCTGTGGAACAGCCTTGGAGCTGGTCTGTATCTCAGTGACTCTTGACAGCTGGAGATTGCTTCCCAGGACTGCTAGCAGGTTGGTTTATACCCTGTGCCAAACTGAGTGAAGCGCATTTTTCAGGGAATTCCTGCAGGCAAAGAGAGGAATGCAGCCTACTTTTGAGTCAGCAAATGGAGTAACTGTGCACGCGCTTGCCGAGCTGCTGTCAGCATTTTAATCAGTGATTTTGTCTTGCTTAAGTTATCATCCCCATTGCTCAGCATTCATCTATGCTGGCACTGGGTGCTAACTCCAACTAACTTCTCCCCAGGAGAGCCTGAGCTCAGGGACCGAGCCCCAGAGCAGGGCTGGCCACATATATTCAGCTAGGAATAGGAGAAAATGGCTGTTGTGGCCCATCCTGATCCATGTGACTACTCCTTTGCAACAAGCAGACCATTGGATGGGACCCAGGAATAACTTCAGCAAGTTTTCTCTGGGATACCTCTGTTTCTTGCTTTTTTTTCCCCCGTCTCACGTAATTCTAGTGTGTATTNTGGGTCTCTTCCAACCTGGTGATTCTATGATTCTAGGATTCCCTTGTTCCTAGCATACATGGAGGCTTGAGTTGCAGGTTATATTCTAAGTGCCTCATTTTAAATGGCAAAATAGAAAACCTAGTCCTACATCACTGGTATAAAGACTAGAAAGAATGGAACCTAGACTAGAGGGTAATAAATGAAAGAGAAATTCCATGTTAAATAGTTTAACTGTTGTAGTAGAAATGATGAACTACACTCCCGTATGCTCTGGGCTGTGCTAGGAGAACAAAGGTGTTCAGCTAATCAGAACATACTTTGCATGCAAATAATGGTTCACAAGTAAACTTTCTGCCACCAGACATCTCCAAACCCAAGAACTGTATCATAGTTAAACCCTTTTGAGGTTTGTGAATATGAAATGCACTGATAGGCCTGTTAAACTATAGACTGTTATTGTACAAAGTTTAACCCAAACTCAAAGCCAGCGGGACAGGGAAAGCTTCAATTTTCTGTTACTGTGTATATTATTTGTGGCAGAGATGCTGAAACTGCTCCCTGCTGCCAAAGAGGAAAAAAAAAAAAAAGGCAGGCAAGCTCCATTATTACCTGTCTGTGACTGATCTTGTGCACACCTATGCCCTGGGAGTGTGGTTACTCCTAATTGTAGGTTTGATGCTCTTCTTTCCTGTCTGCCAGGTTTGGTCACTGGCCATGGTAGCCACTGATCTCTGTCTTGGACCGAAGTCTGACCCAGATTTGGAGATACCTTGGGCACAACATCCATTTGGACGTCAATTACTGGAGTCCTTGTAGGTGCCTGAATGCTGGGAGGGGTTGGGGAATGGTTCCTAAAGCAGAGCCTTCCATAACTATGTATGTTGTGTGGCATTCATTTAATTGGAGTAGTGCCACAGCTTGTGTTTTTTTCTCTCAAGCATGAGATGCATGAAGAAGGGAAGCTGCAGGTGTGTTTATGACATACGGGAGGCAGCGTTTGTCCTCCCATCGATCACCCAGGTCTTCCTTGGCTAGCAACAGGCCATTTGGAGCTCTGCTTTCCAGCGTGCCTGCAATGCCTGACCTAGAGATTGTGGTTTTCTGCTCCCCACCTCCTAAATGAGTGTTGCTGCAGCTGGTTAGTTCACCTTCACTGTTGCCACGTGGCATTCCTGGCATGGGAAATCATTCCAATAGTCTTAATGACAAGTGTTAGCTGCAGATGTCTTCCTGCCACTGAATCTGTTCAGGAGGGGCCGTAATTGGTAATCAGTATTATCCAAGTACCCTCTTTGGGCACACAGGATTCATGTGGTGTACTTTGCGTACTGCTGCTTGACCTCGCTCTTCCCTGCTATGTGGTAGCAGTGGGTAGGGAGCACGGATAGTTCTTCATCACTCTGAGTCTTCAGAGAAATCCAGGAACTTCATAGCCATCCAGAAAACCCATGATGGGGTTTTGCCTTGTGATGTAGATCCTGGTTTTTTGCGTGTAGAGGGTTTTGTCAAAGACACATGGTGGCTGAGGGCAAGTCTAATGGCTCCAGCTTCACATCCAACTAAAATTAGTTCGGCTTGTTCCTGAAGCTACACAAACTTGGAGTAATCAGATCACAAGTTCTGCTGGATTCCCAGAGCTCCTGTCTTTCCCTTGGCTGTTAGGCCATGAATGTTTTCAGGAGGATTTGGCTTCTCAAAGGTGTGATGGAAAAGACAACCCAGTCTTGCAGAGTACACTTGCCTCCTGTGGGCAGTAACATGACCCAAACCGATTTCTGCAATGGGCTCAGAATGGTTTGCCTGGGAGTCTTGCTACTTCTGCCACTGCACCCTGCCAGATCTCATTGTGTCTGTCTCTTCCTTTCACAGGCTGGCGCATTACTCACAGCTCCACGATGTGCAGACCCTGGCCATGCTCTGCAGTGTGTTTGAAGCCCAATCCAGGCTACAGGGATGCCCAAACTCCTACGGCCCCTTTCCTCAGCGTGCCTCCAACCTGGCCTCCCACAGCCGATACGTATGACCACCGTTTCTTTCCTGTTTTTCTTGGGTACCTTTGCAGATCTCCCAGGTAGATGACGTGATTTCCTCTCCTTTCCCCCTCAACAGCCGAGCTTCACTTCCTCGGGCTCCTGTTCCAGCATGTCAGATCCTGGACTCGGCACTGGAGGCTGGAATATAGGTACCAAAACCTGGGTTGTAATTAGAGGAATCTGCCTTCCATCTGGCTTAGGTTTTTAGATGGTTCCTGTGGTGGAGAAAGAAGGGAGTTAGCACTGGCTGTGATTGCAGATGTGCTCTTCCAGAGCAGCTTTCTGGGATTTGGGCAATGAGATGTGACTTCATGGCTGGAAGTGAGCAGGGCTTGGAGCAACAGTGTTGATGCTCCAGCACTCCTGCCCCGTCTGACTTGTGCATCGTGCTGTGGGACTGAGCTTTGGAGAAGCTGTTAACAAACACACTAGGCATACCCAGCTAGGCCCCTGGATTGGAGGTTAACCCAGAGCTAAATGCTCCTGCTGCTGCCTTTTCCAGTTGGAGACAAGTGGAGAGAGACCACTTTGTACCATTTTGTTTCCAGCCTGGCTATAACAAGCGCTCAGTGACTGCCTCACTGCTGCCTGTTGCCCTAAGCTTTCCACAGCCCTAGCACTTTGCACAGTTTGAGGCTGTTATCCATGCTGACTACTCCTGATAATTTTCTTGTCCTTAGTGTGCCTGGAGATAATTCCCAGGATTAGCTCTCCATCAGCTTCCCAGACATCATAGAATCATAGAATCACCAGGTTGGAAAAGACCCACCAGATCGGAAAAGACCCACCAGATCATCAAGTCCAAACATTCCCTTCAATCACTAAACCATGTCCTTCAGCACCTCAACCACCCGTCCCTTAAACACCTCCAGGGAAAGTGACTCAACCCCCTCCCTGGGCAGCTGTTCCAGTGCCCAGTGACCCTTTCTGTGAAACATTTTTTCTTAATGTTCAGCCTGAACCTCCCCTGGCAGAGCTTGAGGCCATTCCCTCTCATCCTGTCCCCTGTCACTTGGGAGAAGAGCCCAGCTCCCTCCTCTCCACAACCTCCTTTCAGGTAGTTGGAGAGAGCAGTGAGGTCTCCCCTCAGCCTCCTCTTCTCCAGGCTAAACACCCCCAGCTCTCTCAG
>WAAB01002927.1:0-37991 GCA_013389865.1 Piaya cayana | reverse complement strand
CCCCCTTTTCCCCCCCCTCTCCCCTCTCCCCTCTCCCCTCTCTCCCGCCCCTTTCCCCGCCCCGTTCCCGCCCCTAGGGCGGCCGTTCCCGCCCCCGGAGCTCGGAGCGCGGTGCCTGGGCGGCAGGTGCGGCAGAGCGGGACCCGCGATGGCTGCGGAGCCGCCGGGACCCGCGATGTCGGCGGATCCCCCGGGCCCCGCGATGTCCTCCGGCCCCTCGGGGCCGCCGCGCCGCCTGGGCCCGGCCGAGGTGCGGGCTCGCCGCGCTCGGGGCGCCTGCCTGGTTCGCTGCCGCCGCCGCCTCTACGACCTGAGCGGCTTCGTGCGGCTGCACCCGGGCGGCGAGCAGCTGCTGCGGCAGCGCGCCGGCACCGACGTCAGCGCCGCGCTCGACGGGCCCCCGCACCGGCACTCCCGCAACGCCCGCCGCTGGCTCGAGCAGTACTACCTGGGCGAGCTGGAGCCCGGCGCGGAGCAGGTACCGACCCACGGCCCGCCGGGATGAGCGGCATCCATAGGGGTCCCGGCTTCCAGGGTGCCTGGGGTGTCTAGAGGGGTTCCTGGCTCCAGGACATACGGCATCCACAGGGGGTCCCGGCCCTGGGATACGCAGGGTCCATAGGGGTCCCGGCCCCGGGGTGTGCGGTATCCATAGGAGGTCCTGGCTGCAGAATGTACAGGGTCCTTGGGGCATCCATAGGGGGTCCTGGCTCCAGGATGTATGGAGTCCATAGGGAGTCCTGGGTGCGGTGCATCTAGGATCCCTGGAGTGTCCCAGCTCCTGGTCTGAAGGGGTCTGTATGGGATCCCGGCTCTGGGACATAAAGTATCCACAGGGGTCCTGGCTCTGGGGCTGAAGGGGTTTGTAGGGGATCCATAGGACTCCTGGGTGCAGGACATACAGCACCCATAGGGTGTCCATAGCAGGGAAAATATGGTGTCCATAGGGTGTCCTGGCCCCAGGATATACAAGATCCGTAGAGGGGTCCTCGCTCCAGGACATGCACCATCCATGGGGGTCCCAGCTCCAGGATGTGTGGGGTCCATAGAGGGTCCTGAGTGTGGAAAACACAGCGTCCATAGGGTGTTCTGGCTCAGGGATGTGCAGGGTCCATAGAGGTTCCTGGGTGTGGAACGTCCAGGATCCATAGAGTGTGTCCTGTCTCTGGGGCTTATGGACTTGGCAGGATGTCCCAGCTCTGGGATGTGTGGAGTCTGTAGGGCTTCTGGGTGACAGCATCCATAGTATACCAGGGCTTCTGGTACACAGCATCCAGTGCACATACTGGCCCCAGGATGTACAGGGTCCATAGGGAGTCCCAGCTCTGGGATGTGCGGGGTCTGTAGGGTGCCCTGGGTACAGGATGCACAGGGTCCATAGGGTGCCCCAGCTCCAGGACTTACAGGGTTTGCAGGGATGTGCAGGCCCTAGGATGTAGAGGGTCCTTAGGGTATCCTGGTTCTGGGATGTCCAGGGTCTGTAGGATGGCCTGGGTGCAGGACTTACAACATCCATGGGGTGTCCCGGCTCCAGGATGTTCAGAGTCCGTTGGGTGCCCTGGCTCCAGGATGTGTGGGGTCTGTAGGATGTCCTGGGTCCAGGATGTACAGGGTCCATAGGGTGTCCTGGGTTCAGGACATCCAAGCTCTGTGGGGCGCCCCAGCTCCAGGATGTACGGGGTCTGTAGGGGTCCAGGACATACAGTGTCCATAGGGTGTCCTGGCTCCGAGATGTACAGAGCCTGCAGGGTGTCCTGAATCTGGGGCACCCAGGCTCTATAGGATGTCCTGGCTCCGGGACATATGAGCATCCCTGGTCCAGGACATCCAAGATCTATAGGGTACCCCAGCTCTGGGCTGTGTGGGATCTGAGCAGTGCAGAGTCTATAGGACACTCCTGAGTCCAGGATGCCCAGGATTGAACTCGTACAAAGGTCTATAAGGCCCAGGTGTGGGCTGTGCAGCGTCTAAGCCGCACAGGGTCTATAGGACACTCTGTGCCTGGGCAGTGTGTGATCTATAGGGCATCCTGGATCTAGACTAGTCAGAGTCCAAGCTATACAGGACAGGCAGAGACTGTATAAAGTCTGGGGTGGGGGGTGGGGTACAGAGTCTCCGAGGTGCACGTGGTGTCTTGGGCGCCCAGCTCCACTGCTGGGCTCCGTGGGACGTGGTGTGTGGGGTCTCAGCTGCACAGGACACTTGGGGTCCAGGGTGTGGAGGGACTAAGGTGTTTGGGGCAAGAGGAGCATAGAGCGCAGGGGGTGTTGGAGGCTCCCAGGACTCTGCATGGATGGTGCCTGAGGTGTTTGGGGTGCGAAGGTCGCAGGTGTATGGGGCATGGTGGCTCTGGGTGGGTCTGTGGGGCTGAGGTTGCAGGGCCTGAGGTGCAGAGGATGCCGAGACTCATAGTGTCCAGGCACCTCAGGGCTCAAGGACGGCGTCCCCAGGGGCGCAGAACCTGGTGCCATGCTGGAAGGCAGGGCAGGGGGGTGACCCTGGTGCCCCAGCACGGTGTGGAGGCGTTGGGGTGTACGGAGGGGTGTGGGTGATGGAGACGTGCAGCATGGAGTGGGTGGTGGAGCAGAACACCCTTCCTGGCACCACAGCCCTCAGCCAGGGACGGGGGTGCTGGGCATCAGGGTTTGCCGGTGAGGAGCAGCCGCTGCAGGGCTGAGCTCAGCCACCTACCCAACTGTCCAGGCACTGGACAAGGTGTCCATGACTCAGTGCCGTCCCCACCGCACCAGCCCGGTGCCCAGCCCAGGCAGAAGGGAAAGCGCCCTGGGAAGGTGCCCCTGTCACCGCCGACTGAACTTTCAGGAGGCAGTGTGGCACCAGGCGCTGCCGCCCCGATTGCCGGCCTTCCCTGGCACACCACAGCCAGGATGTCCAAGCAGCCCAGTCCCTTTTGCCAGCCCAGTGGCTGCTTGTCCCCTCCAGACATCCCAGCAAGGTCGGTGACCGATAGGTCCCTCTGGGCTGGTTGTTTGCGCTCACTGGTTCTCCTCCCCGTGGTGCAGCCTTGGCCCTGATCAGCGGCAGTGCCACAGACAGGGCTTTGTTCACTCTCGGTGCGATGCCTGCTCTTCCCTGAATCCCGGCAATGGGAACTCCTCTGTTGGGACACTCTGCCGCCTCCTCGCAGGTGTGATGAGCCCAGCGGGTTGGGGCGAGAGAAGGTACCGGACAAACGAGTTCTTGCACTGCAACCCGCGCTGAGGGGAATTGCCACCGTCCCAATGCAAATACACGGCGTGATAACGCTGGGGCGCAGGGAGATCAGACACTACCTGGCACAAGATAAACCGTCCCGGGCTGTAACGCAGGGGGAAGGGAAAAAAGCTGTCTGCCACATGGTGAAGCTGGCTGTGCTGCGTCAGGCACGCACCTGATGTGCGAGTTGCTCACCACCCCCCAGAAATCCCATTTGGAGAGAGATGGGAGGAATTGATGCCCTCGGTGGTGCTTGGGTTGTTGCTTTGTCTGCTAGCAGGCAGGCAAAACCCAAGCAGCTCTTTGAAGGAGGTATCGCACGGCCATCAACCCAGCTCTGGGCCCACGTGGCTTTGCTGGTGCCTCTCGGTGCCATTGGAGGTCCCAGGGTTGCACCTTCCCCATGCTAAGGAATGCAGGAGCCTGTAGTCCCATAGCCACCCAGCATCCCACCTGCTTACACACGAGGACTTCGAGGGTTTTGGGAAGGTGGGAAAAATGTGTTGATGCTGAGGAGGGGCGAAGAGGAAGATGAGAGCCAGCCTTCAACCCACTGGCACGCCTCTCCACACCCCTTCCTGGAGCTCTCAGGAGCTTCGCCCCATCCTTTGGCTGCAGGTCCCATCACCCAACCCCATCTGGCTAAGGACAAACTAACCCCCAAAATTTTATCTATGCAAACAGAAAATACAGGGGACATCAAAGCAAGAAGCGATACTTATCCAAACTAGACACTGGATTTTAGCAGTCTTGCTAGAGGGGAAATGGATCATCTAATTACCCCTCCAATTTAAACAATGAGAGACTTTCATCACAACCTTTTTCAGGTGTGTGATGTGGCCATGAGTCATGGTAAATCCCTTGTCCCTTTCTGGGTTGGTGTCCTCCTCTTCCTCTCACCCAGATTGCCACATATCAGGCTTTCCCTGGCTCTCCATCCCAGCCTGAGCTTGCTTGAATGTAGGCAGTCACGTGTTGTAATAAGAAGTGGGATTTTTTTATTATTGTCATTTAGACACATTACCTTCAACCTCCTTTTAAAAGCCCTGCTGCACCCAGCATTTAATGGGCTGAGACGCAGCCTCGCAGGGCTCTGCCAGCCGCTGCCTGGGGACCGTGGTGCTGGTGGGATGGTGATGCTGGGCATGTGCCACCGCAGGTGATGCCTTGCTTGGGTTCCCTGCGCCTCTTGGAGTGACCTCCTGCTATGTGCCTGAGCCTGTGCTGCCAGCGCAGCTTGTCCCATGTGGACATCAGCAAATCCAGCTGTGTGGGAAGTCGGGGAACACACTGGAGGCTCTGGGGCAATGCAGAGGCACGGCAGGGCTTATGCAGGGTTTGACTCACTGGGAAAACAGGCACAGGTGGAAAAACTGGGTCTGGGATGCTGGCAGAGCAGCTGCTTACAGGCAGCGTTGCCCTGCTTGGGCTAGGGAGATGTTCCTACCACGTTGGACCCCCTGCTGCACCATCCCTGCCTGCACACATCACAACTGGGTTTGGGTCGTCTTCTACCCCCAGATTCCTGATGCGGGGCAGCCCTGGGGTGGCATGGCCACTGCTCTCCACCCGGACAGGGCTGCCCTGACCTGCACAGTGCAGCGGGATGCTCGGTGGTGGATGCTGGGTCACTCGGTCACCGTGTTGTGCCGTGTCCTGGCTGGCTGGTCCCGCTGCCTCCCGGCAGGACAGCTGGCACCTTGCTGGGGCAGCAGTGCGGGAAGGCAGCTTTGTAGCTGTTAACTTTCCCTTGGTTACATTAGGCCTCCTGCACATCTTTCTGGGCAGGACCTGTTTTTCTGGGGATGGCTTGAATGCATCAGCATCACCCACGGGCAGCGAGCAGAGCCTGGTGCTCATGAAGACCCCTTTGGCCCCTCAAACCCACCTTTTATTTAGAGGAGGATGGGAAGAAGCCCCAGCAGGACAGCCACATGCTCTGCAGGAGTGTGTCGCCGCTCTGGAAGCGAGCCTGGGCACGCAGGCATGGGTCGCACCCCAGTTGCACCACAGCTGACAGTCCTTTTGGCTCCAACCCTGGAGTGAACAAGGGGAGAACCCTCCTCCTGCTCCCCGGCTGAGGAAGTGGAGGAGGAGGTGACTCGGGTGAGGCTGGGCAGGAGCTGCTGTGGCCTGCTGGGCGATGGCATCTCGCTGGTAGCACCGTCCTCTCCTCGGACCTGGGCAGATGGAGAAGCCTCCAACTGCAGCGTGGTGCTCAGGCAGCCGTGGGCACAGGAGCTGGTGGCATGTGGACATTTCAGAAAGGGAGGAGAGGTGCTAGGATGTTGCATCAGCTCAGCTTTCTTAAGTAGCCTTCCTGCTGCTGGCCAGGCTGTGGGGACACCTGTGGTGAAAGAGTTGAGGTGGAGAGCGCCAGCCTGTTTCTTGGGGATGGAGAAATCGTGTCTCAAAAGAAAAAAAAAAAAGAAAGCCTATTTTTCTTTCAAAGCACCCATCGGGTGGTGGCAGGGCTGTAACTTGACCAACCCCAGCTGCATTTCGGAGCATCCCACTTCCCCTGGGACCTCAGGATGTCTGATTGAATCATGGAGTGTCCAGAGCCAAACATGCTGGTGGGACCCTCGCAGAGGGAGGAGCGGTGGCACACAGCATCAGCAGTGAAATTGATGCGTGCTCAAGTCCAGCTGGTCTGTTCCCCCAGAACGAGGGGCTGGAGGCACAGCTCCCAGACCAGCGGAATGAGGCTTGAAATCTGGCTGGCTTGGGAAAGGAGGTGGGAGCCTGGCTGGCAAGGAATTCCCAGTGCCGGCCAACAGCACCCGGGTCCTGCCTTAGTGTCACCAGCACAGCACAGACTAAAGTCCTGTCTGCCCCGGTGAGGAGACAGCAGTCCTCCGGCATCCCTGCTCCTCCTGTGCTTGCTGGGGGGAGTTATTCCCAAGAGGGATGCAATGCCCTTGCGTTTCTCAAGGGAGTTGCATCACTCTTGGAGCAGCAGGGAGAGCATCCATTGAGGACCTGCTCTTGCACCATGAGTGCCAGGAGAAAACCCTTCCTCGCAGTGGGTGGCACAGCTGGGAAACCCGGCGGGCATAGCTGTGCCGGGGCTGTTGGGCCACGCTGTACCCTGCGCCTGGGTTAATGGGTAACTCAAGGTGACAAAACGGGAGAAAAGGCATGTTTGGCACGTCCTGCCCAGGGAGCCGTTGGGCTGCCAGTGCTGCTGCCAGGGGGCACGGCCGGCTCCAGGCTTGCACTGGCACATCACACCTCCCGGCAGGGCCAGCGTCGGGGCTGGCAAGGCCACGGGAAGGAGGCTGGAGCTGGCAGCCAGCACCGTGTTTGCTTCCAAGCATCGCACGAGGCAGGTTTCTCTGCCAGCCCTGGCGGTGGGACCACAGCCTGGGCTTTGTCCTGCTGCCACTGCGCCAGTAGCATGCCCTCCCTAGCCAAAACCAGCTCTCCAGCCCATCTTGCTTAGCCTGTAGCGAGGTGCCCAACCCAGTGCAAAGGGCGCTTTCCCTTCCTCTCCAGGGCAAGCTGCATTTTTCCCCCCATGCCCAGAGCCAGGGTGGTGGCACTGACCATGCCGTGCTCCCCAGCTCTGGCAGCCAAGCTTCTCAGGGACTGAAATCTCCCTTTTGAGGTGGGGAAGACTGGGGAGCCCAGCTGCCAGAGTTGGCTACCCCAGCAATGCCCCTCGCTGTGCCAGCAGCAGAGCCGGCTCAGGCTGGCTGCTGGCCTGCAGGAAGGTGAGCGGTGCTCCAGCACTGCCTGTTTGCAATGGGAAACACTGGCCAAGGGCCCTGGAGCCGCTGCTCTGCATGCCCCAGGCACTGGCACCTAGTGCCCCCCTGGCAGCGTGGTGGGGTGGCCCGAAAACTGGGCTTGAGGGGAGATTTCCAACCAGACCAGAGTGTGCAGTGCTCGGTGCGTGGTTCAAAGGGCAGCACAGCTCACCAACAGCCGCATCCCTCGGGAACCTGCTCTGCAGGAACTGACTGACTGAAATTCATCAGATTTTTTCCCTTATTTATTTAGTAGGCAGGCATGTGCTTGCTCTGCTAGTGCCCCTGGGTGGCACGGCCACTGCTGTCCTCAACTCTGTTTGCCACTGGTGTTTCACTCAGGGTTTTCCTTCTCTTTTCAGAGCCTTCTCGAGCCTATGGATGAGAAGGTGGTGGGTGATACAGCCCAGACCCCAGCACGGGTGGATCCCCGCTGTAAACCAGTGGATGAGGAGAAGGTAAGGGCTGGAGGGGTTCTCCAGTGTGGTGTTTGCTGGAGGGCTCCTGGGGAAGGTGCAGTCTCCTCTTCCCCCTGCAGGAGCAACAGGCTTTCTGTTGACACCTAGGGTGGGAGGGATACAGGAGGGAATTGTGGCTGCTTCTGCACGTTCTCCCAGAGCAGATGGCATCACTTGTGCTTTATTGCCCAGGCGTGGCTGTGCCGGGAGGGTCCTGCGGCAGTGGCGTGGGCGGAGATGGCTTTCTCTGACAGCAGCTGTGCCCTTCGAGCAGGACGTGCTGCCAAGCCGCACCTTGCTTGCTTGCTTGCTTTATTTTATTTTTCTTCCTTTATATATTTTTTTTTCATTTTTCCTTCTTGACTGAGCACCTACAATGAGCACAAAGGGATCCCCCAGCCCAGGCAGAGCAATCCCCTTGCTCACAAGGTGCTCTCTGCTGTGCTAGCTCCTCTCCAAGCGTGCCGCAAGAGTGGGGATTCATCCCTAAGGTGCCTTTGGACATCCTGCCATTTGCAGCACCGTCTGCATGCTTTTATCCTGCAAAAAGTTGGGATTTTTGAGCAGAAAATCACCTTTCACCCACCAATCTTAATATTTTTCTGCTCACCGCCTTTAAAAGCAAACCTGCCTTCCCAAGGTGACCTTTTTACTTTAACCCTTCCCCAGCAGAGAGTGTCTCCGTCCCGTCCCACACACCCACTGTGGACTGGGGTTATTTCTCTTCCTGGGTGATCATATCCATCCCTGTCTGCAGCACAGCCCCAGAAATTCCCATGGCCACCTCACCTTCTTGCCCTGAAGCACCCAAAACTGAACCAACCAGTGCCAAACGCCACTGGGCTGCTGAGTTGGCTCTACACGGTGCCGCATGGCTGGGAAAGAGCCTCCAGGCTTGGGGCCCAGCTGGGCGAGCGTGGTTTCTATCCCACAGCAAGAGTGGGATGGAGAAACCACCTTATCTGGCCAGGTTAGCAAAAGACGCGTCTGGGGATGCTGAGTGGCGGCAGAGGTGGAGCTGCTGGTTGAGTCTCTTTTATTTTCATCCAATGCAGACATGTTTGCCTGCACGGGTCCCTTTGTGCTCTTGCAGCCATCTGAATGCATCCATGCAGAGGTCGTGTTCCCATCCTGTATCCCTGCTCCCCATCCTTTTGTGCTTCGTTCCTTGCTGCCAGAGTGCTCAATAGCTGTGTCCTCTCCTCAAGGAGAAAAGCCCTTGGCCAGGGCACTGCCACAGGGACAGGCTCCATGTCCTATCAACAGCTCACTGGCATGGCTAATGAGTGGGGAGTATTGGTGCTCGCTATCTAATCTTGACAGCTCCTGGAGAAGGGGAAAGGGTCTCTGTTATCAGAACCTGACGATGGGCCAGGTCCAGGTACAGCCACCTTCACCTTGAACTGCCAGCCACGTATACAGCCGCACAGGGACAAGCTCAGCCCAGGGTTGGTGGGTAAACGGGGCTGGTATGTGTCTGGTTTAGTATTTCATAGGAATGGTTGGACTTGATGATCCAGCGGGTCTTTTCCAACCTGGTGATTCTATGATTCTATGGTTCTATGACTCTATGACTCCATGATTCTATGATTCTATGGTTCTGCTTGTCTGCCCTGCAACAGTGTTTGTGGGGAGCTCAGGGCTGCTTGGAGTGAGAAGCAGCTGCTTGTGGGGCATGGGAAGGCGCTTGCAGCTCAAAATCCCACAGCTGTGGCACAGCTTTGTGCCTGGTAATGTAGGGGTACAACATCTGTCTGTTTCCCAGGACCTGGTGGACTGGAAGAAGCCCTTGCTGTGGCAGGTGGGCTACCTCGGGGAGAAATATGACGAGTGGGTGCACCAGCCCGTGGATCGGCCCATCCGCCTCTTCCACTCGGATATCCTTGAGTCCCTCTCCAAGACAGCTTGGTGAGTCCCCAGGGGTCTGCACTGTGCCCCGGCCGGTGCCTCCGTGGGGCAAGGGGCTGGCTCGGTACCCCACGGGACGCTCCCTCTGACGCCTCCTCTCCCCTGCAGGTATGTGGTGTTCATGGTGTGGACTCCCGTGGTGCTCTATCTCAGCTGGGTCAGCTACACCTCCCTCGCCCAGGGCAACACCAGGCTCTTCTCTTCCTTCACCACAGGTGAGAGCGGCAGCAAAGCCTCTGGGCTTGGCTCGCTGCCCCTCCTCCGGGCCCGGGGGCAGGACAGCTACGGGCAGGGGGAGACCTCTGCATCCTTTCCACATCCCTCTCTCCTCGCATGCTCACCACGAGCTGCATGCAAGAGCAGCGGGTGAGCTGCTGTCCCTGTGGCCACCAGCATGTCCCTGCACGAAGCCACCTGTGCTGCTTTAAAGCCCGAGCTCGTCCGTCTCCATCCCCTGCTCTCATCCACACACCTTTTGATTGATGGAGGCACAGAGCCACTGGCCCAGGCTGCAGCTTGCTCCCTCCACCCCCAAACCCAAGCCCCGCTGGGGCTGCGGTGCCACCTCCCATAACGCCCACCCCAGGCCACGGCTGGATGCCGGCGCGGCGAGCAAACAAACCCGGCTCTCAGAGCTGCCAGCGTCCGCACAGTGCGGGGCTTGTTTTCCCCAAGCGCCTGCCCTTGAATCTCCCACTGTCTGCTCCCCCGGGAATAACAAGCGTGGCCGGGGCAGGCTGGCTTCTTTGTTGTGCTTTAGGTTTTTTTTTTTCTTTTTTGCTGGGTTCCCTATTTTTTTGCGAGATGCCACCCAGTGCCAGCTGTGCCCGGCTGCGGGGGTGGAGCGCCCACTGCATCAGCCCCCCTCCTGCTCCCTGCGGCATTCGGCACCTTGCTCACAAGGGCTTGGGTTGGGGTTTTTTCCCCAAAAAATGACCAGGTTTGGGGGACTATCTGGATTCCTGAGGACACAGGACTGGCAGCTGGCCTGGAAAGGAGGAGGTGGCTAAAAAATGCTCTGTGAGGGAAAGCACCCAACAAACACATTCTTCTTCCCAAAAATTAGAAAAAAGACCCAATGCCAGTAATGCTGTTTAACTGTTGCAAGTGCTGGCCGCGCAGATAAGGTCCCTCTCACTTTTTTCTGGTGGGCAAAGCGTCTTTGGAAGGATGCAGCAGCCCCCAAGGTGCACATCCAAGCCCTGACTGGTATCTGGGATGCAGGGGACCCCCTCTCGTCAGCTCCTTATGGCAGGCAGAAGCTGACTGTTTCTGTCAGGAGCATAAATCAATGGAATCAAAGAAAAACATGATGCAGAGCAGTGTTTGGGAGGTAGCTCCCTGGGGAAGCTTGTGGTAGGAGGAGGATGAGAGGTGGGAGGGAGGGAGAGCAGAGCTTCACCTGGGCAGTGATGGATAAGAGCACCCGCATGTTGCCTGCGCTGCTGACCATTGCATGTCTCGTTGTGTAGAGTACTCCATCCCTGTCCACAAATACTACTTCCCCTTCATCTTCCTCCTGGGGATGTTCCTGTGGTCCCTGCTAGAGTACCTCATCCATCGCTTTGTCTTCCACATGAAGCCACCTGCTAGTAACTACTATCTCATCACCCTGCATTTCTTGCTGCATGGGCAGCATCACAAGGTGAGTCGCGGCTGACGCCTCTGCCTGTGGGAACGATGGCCTTTGCTCAGGTGGAGCCTGTTTGTGCGTGTTCGGCGTGACTCGTGGCATCGTTGCCCCAAGGAGGGCCCTTACCTAACACTGGTGAGGGCTGCAAGACTGGCTTGTGGGAGCTGGAGTTAAACCTACGAGCTCCGGCTGGGCAAAGGGGAAGCCCAAAAAAGCCATGGGCTCCCTCTAGCTTCACTCTAGGAAATGTACCCGCGGATCTGCCAGCCAAAGCCACCACCAGCCCAGGGTGGGCGAGGGGCTGCTCTCTCCGCTGGGTACATTTTTGGGGAGGGCTGCTTTGGTGTTGGCTTTTCCCAGATGAGTATCCGCTATGCTTGGCAAGGATGCTCTGCAGCACGCAGGGTGAGCTAGGAGATCTCTGTCCCACCATCCTTTTCCCCTTCCAGTCTCCCTTCGACAGCTCCCGCCTGGTCTTCCCTCCCGTGCCGGCCTCGCTGGTGATTGGCTTCTTCTACGGCGTCCTGCGGCTCCTGCTGCCTGAGGTGCTGGGGCTCTCGGTGTTTGTCGGGGGGCTCTGCGGCTACGTCATCTACGACATGATGCACTATTACCTCCACTACGGCTCACCGAAGGAAGGCACCTACCTGTATGGGCTGAAGGCCTATCACGTCAAGCACCACTTTGAACACCAAAAATCAGGTAGCGCTGCCTTTCCTGTGTGTGCTGGCACTTTTGCAGCGGATTCTCTGAAATACTTGGCGTTTGGGATTTGGGGTGGGAAAAGAAAGGGCTGCAGTGCTGGGGAAGGAACGGGTGAGGTGCTGCAGCCCCATGGGGTGCATTTCTCAGCCCCCAGTTGAGCTCTGGGGAGCCAGAGCAGCGCAGGAACGACGGTGGCTGCTGCCAGGCCGATGCAGTGGGGCAAAAGTAGAGGTGTCAAGGTTGAGGCAGAGCCTCGTGGCACTGGACGTTGGTGCCTGTCCTCACCCAGGGCATCATCTCCACCTGATGGGAGGCGTTGGCAGGCACAGGGTGAGGCTCTGGGCTTCCCCAGCCCAGCACTTGCTCAACCTGCCCTTTGCCCAGTTTCCTAGGAGAAAACACCTCATCCAGATAAGCTATCATCTCTGGGCTGGTGACACAGNCGTTGGTGCCTGTCCTCACCCAGGGCATCATCTCCACCTGATGGGAGGCGTTGGCAGGCACAGGGTGAGGCTCTGGGCTTCCCCAGCCCAGCACTTGCTCAACCTGCCCTTTGCCCAGTTTCCTAGGAGAAAACACCTCATCCAGATAAGCTATCATCTCTGGGCTGGTGACACAGCCCAGCCAGCTCTTTCTGCTCCCTCTGCTCTTCCTCCTTGCCCTTGTCTTGCCTTCCTCCCTAAAACACAGTTGCTCCTCCCTTGCCAGTCTCTCCAGAAGAACTGTCTGGCCCCAGCATCACTGTCAGGCATCATTACCTTTGCATCCAGGCGGATGACACACTCACCCACGCCACATGCCCCTTGTGCCGACTGCTTCCAGCTCTGCCAGTCTCGGCAGCAGCGGCACTGGCTCTGCTGGCGTCAGTTGAGCTGTGCCTTGTCCCCGGTGGCATCCCGGTGATGGCACCGCGGGCTGAGCGCTCTCCTCCCTGCCTACAGGCTTCGGCATCAGCACCCGCTTCTGGGATCGCCCCTTCAGGACACTCATCCCAGAGGAGACCTTCGAGAAAGAGGACTGACGGCCCCTGCATGGCACCCGGCTGCCAGATCCTTCCCAGGCAGGAGCTGGCATCCCCCCCAGCCCCCTCCTCAGGCTCTGCACTGCAGCAGTGGCGCCACACTGGAACATTTCTGTGATGCACTGTGGTCCAGCTGTGGCACTACTGGGGGGACAGGGGGATGAGGGTGCAGGGAAAGAGGGGAGAAGGAGGTTGTGGGGCTCCCTGGAGGGCTCCTGCCCCTTCTTTGCCACCCTCCCGCTCCAGGTCACGGATGCGTGAGCAGATCTGCTGCCCAAGAGATGAAGTGCCTGATGCCACCCTCCCTCCTTGCCCTGGCACCTCCCCAGAGCCCTCCTGGGGTGCCCCCTCCCCAGGGCATCCAACATGCTGCCGTTAACCCCATCACCTAACTCTTGCCGAGGGGCTTATGTATCCTCGATCCTTCTCCCGGCCCAATGCCGGTTTCCTTGGCCTGCGGTCCTTGGGGTGGGGATCCCGCAGGTCTGGGATTGGCCTTTTTCTAACCGGTGCACCCGTGTATCTCTGCCAGATTTATCAACTTCACATTTTTTTTGTAAACATTGGCTACTTGAAACTCAGACTCCAATGAAAAGAATTACTACGAGATGCCTTTTTTTTGCTGATCCTGTGATTATTTTTTTTCTAATGTTTACTGTGGATATTTAAAGGTTTGGAATAAAGTTATATGTAAAACTATAGACACTACAATTGTAAATAAACTGTATATTTTGAAGAATAAAGCCTTTTTAAAAGGTTCTGGCAAACATATCCCTCGAGGCTGCTCCCATGTTCTCTCATCCTCACTACATCCCTCCCCAGGTGCCAGTCGGTGCCATGGGACGTTGCGGTTGCTTTGCTCTGCTCAACCAACTGACAAAAGCTGTGCTGGTGACTGTGGTGGTGGTGAGGAAGATGCTTTTTGTAGGAGGGAACCAGCCAGCGTGGGGTGATGAAAGTAGGTCCTGCTTGACCAACCTGAGCTCCTCCCATGACCAAGTGACCCACCTAGTGGACGAGGGAAAGGCTGTGGGTGTTATCTACTTGGACTTCAGTAAAGCCTTTGAAACTGTTTCCCACGGGGTTCTGCTGGGGAAACTGGCTGCTCAGGGCTTGGATGGGTGTTCTTATCACTGGGTAAAAGAATGGGTGGCCAGACCCAGAATGTGGAGGTGAACACAGTTAAATCCAGTTGGCAGCCAGTCACAAGTGGTGTTCCCAGGGTTCTGGGATCTGGCCAGTTCTGTTTACCGTCTTTATCCATGATCTGGACAAAGGGATCAAGTTATCTCCCAGTCCGTTTGCAGATGATGCCAAGTTGGGCAGGAGTGTTGATCTGCCTGAGGGCAGGAGCCTCTGCAGAGGGACCTGGATAGGCTGGATCCATGGGCTGAGGCTGTCAGGATGGAGTTCAGCAAGACTCTGCTGGGTTCCGCACTTGGGTCACAGCAACCCCATGCAGCTCCAGGCTTGGGAAGAGCTGCTGGAAAGGTGCCCAACAGAAAAGAACCTGGAGGTGCTGGTTGACAGTGGTTGAACGTAGCCAGATGTTCAGATGGCCAGATGTTCAAGAAGGCCAACAACATCCTGGCTTGGATCAGCCACAGTGTGGCCAGCAGGAGTAGAGACGGGATTGTCCCCCTGTGCTGTGAACTGGTGAGGCCACACCTCAAATCCTGTGTTCAGTTTGAGTCCCTCACTAAAAGAAACATTGAGGGGCTGGAGCGCTTCTAAGAGAAGGGAATGGAGCTGGGGAAGAGGCTGGAGCCCAGGGGTTATTGGGGAGCAGCTGAGGGACCTGGGGCTGTTCAGCCGGGAGAAGAGGAGGCTGAGGGAAGACTTCATGGATCTCTGCAGCTCCTGGAAAGGAGGCTGTAGAGAGATGGGTGCTGGGCTCTTCTCCCAAGTAACAGGTGATAGGATGAGAGGAAATGGCCTCAAGTTGTGCCAGGAGAAGTTTAGGTTGGATATTAGGAAAAAATTTTTTACAGAAAGAGTGGTGAAGCACTGGAACTGACTCCTCGGGGAAGTGGTGGAGTCTCCATCCCTGGTGGTGTTCAAAAAACAGGCAGACGTGGCACTTCCGGACATGGTTTTGCCGATACACTGTTGGGCTGACAATGGGACTGGATGATCTTAGAAGTCTTTTCTGAATTGAATGATGCTGCAAACTTGCCTAACCCCGGGCTGCTGCTGCTGGCTTCTCCGAAGTTGGGCAATGGCATCACGTGCTGCCCCGCAGTTCCCAAAATCAGCCTGGGCTCTGACGAAGCCACTTGCAAAGCTTCCTGCCCTCCTGGAAGAGGTCAAGCAGCATTTCCAGCAGGGGGTTGCAGAGGTGGGGAGGGGAGAATAAGGCTGTGAGGGCTCAGTGTGCCTCGTGCAAGACCGGGTTGCTCTGGAGGGTCCCGGCTGCTCACCCCTGAGCTGACACTGAGGTTGGACAGTGCTGGTGGCACTGCAGAAGAGGATGGGATTCTCAAAATAGCAGCAGATGTCAGTATGAGGTGGCACAGATCCCGTTCACTTCTTCCTCAAATCCTGTGTTCAGTTTTGGGCCCCTCACTACAAGATATTGAAATCCTGGAGCTTGTCCAGGGGAGAGCAACGAAGCTGGGGAAGGGGCTGGAGAACAAGTCTTAGGAGGAACAGGTGAGGGAACTGGGGTTGTTTAGCCTGGAGAAGAGGCTGAGGGGAGACCTTATCACGGTCTACAGCTCCCTGAAAGGAGGTTGTAGAGAGGTGGGTGTAGGTCTCTTCTCACAGGTACTAGGATGAGAAAGAATGGCCTCAAGCTGCATCAAGGGAGGTTCAGATTGGACATTAGGAAAAACTTCTTCACTGAAAGGGTTCTCAAGCACTGGAACAGGCTGCCCAAGAAGGTGATTGAGTCCCCACCCCTGGAGGTAGATGACGTGCTTCGGGATATGATTTAGTGGTGGACAAGTACAGTTGGTCTCGATGATCTCAAAAGTCTTTTCTAACCTAGGGATTCTATGATTCCTACTGTGCTTCTCACAGGAATTTCCTTCTTCCGCTGAGGAAAACCCACAGGGCTGCGCAGCCTGCCTGGCCCCTTTCTCTGCCACCCCAAGCAGCTTTCTTGGAAGGGTGTCTGGGGTAGCGTGGGAAGCCACAGCAGGTTGCACAATGTCCTTTCCGCTGCTTGCAGGAGCAGGGCCGGGGAAAGCACCCTATAAATCCACACTGCCCCTACCATGCCCCTCCAGTCTGCACAGGCAGCCGAGCGGAGCCGGACAAGGGAAACCAAGCTG
This sequence comes from Piaya cayana, assembly GCA_013389865.1. Taxonomy (NCBI): domain Eukaryota; kingdom Metazoa; phylum Chordata; class Aves; order Cuculiformes; family Coccyzidae; genus Piaya; species Piaya cayana. Next base: position 22,023 of record WAAB01002927.1, on the reverse strand, counting down.
CTTTCTCAGCAAACGAGCTTCTTCCCTGGGAGACATGCTGGGGAGAACCTGAAGAGGAAGGGAGAGTGGCTGCAGCTTGTGTCTGGGTGCGTTTTGGTCTCCTTTCCATAGCTCATCAGCCCTCTGTCAGTGCTGGCTGCACCAACAGCGCAGGGGCGGCTGCTCACTCTGTTTGCTGTCCCTGCTGCCTGGAGCCGGGCTGGGGAGCAGGGTCCATCCCTACAGGGATGCTGAGAAAGATAATAAGTGGGTAATATAGGGCTACGGGAGAAAATATGGAGAAGCTGGGGATGCCAGGGCTGTGAAGGGGTGGAAGCTCTTATTAGATGGGTGATAACAGAGAGAGACATCAGCTAGAAATGAAAATGGACCTTTATGGTCAAAGATGTAGGCTCTGCAGGCAGGATCTCAGGGTGGTGCAGGGCTGGTGCGGGGGAACAGTGCCTGAGGGGTGTTCATCGCTGACCTTGCTCACCTGCGTGTGAGCTCTCTGGATGTGGCTAACTCTAAATCAATTTTCATATATCGAGCCAGAACATCTCTTGCTAATGCATAGCAGCATGTGCCAACACTGCTGCTACTGACATCCCTGCAGGTGCCCACTTTGGTCTGTTTGAGTGGTTGCAGCGCGGGGAAATCAGAGAGTAAAGCAGCTGGAGTTGATGAAAGGGACTGTAGGAGACGTGGAGGAGGATGTGCTATGTTAAGGCTGTTCCTTAGGGTGGAAGGCGTGGAACAGAAGCATCTGACTGATCTCCGATCGCTGTTCGAGGCTCACATCCACCAGACATCGCCAGCCCACGTCCCCGGTGGCCTAGCTCTTCACTGCAAGCATGGACATTGTGGAGAGGGTCTTCTCTGTGGCCCAGGCCATCTACAGCCAATTTGAGCAGGTGAAGTGCTGTAAGCATCAATGCCAGCGCCTCGTAGAGCGCATCCAGATCCTATTGGAGCCCGTGAGGATCCTCCAGGCTCAGCCGTCCAAGCACATCTCCCACCATGAAGAGGAGCTGCTGAAGAAGCTGCTCCGGGCGCTGTGGGAAGCCCAGAAACTGGTGACAAAATACAGTCAGACTAACTGGATCCAGAAGCTCCTGCGAGCCCACAGCACCAGTGAGGAGTTTGTCTGGGTGAATGAGAGCCTGGAGGACATCGCCCAGGGGCTGTCACTCCTGCTGCAGGCAGAGCAGAAGCAGATTTTCCTCGAGGCTTTCCATGAAAAGACCTGTCGCAGACAGGATGCTGAGGACTGGAGAGATGACAGGGCTTTCTTGGACCAGGTGATCGCATGTAAGTGTGTGTTTAGCAAACTCTTTTTCCCAGAAACCAGCAGTTGGCACCTCTCCCAGGGTATAGCCCAGCTTTGCCTTGATGGCCATTGCCAGGGAGAGCCAAAGATACATGCAAACCACAAGAAAAGGTAACCACATCAGCCCCGCATATTCATCCAGTGGCCCCACATTCCCACATTTCTCTTTGCAGGTACTGAGGAGCCTGAAGACATGTCTGAGGAGATCTACATTGACAGGCAATGTATGGAGAGCAAGGTAGACTGGATGCAAAGCGAGTTGAACAAAATTGTGCGCGTGATGGACTGTGAGTCAGCATTGCACCTCTAGGCACCTTGTTAACTGTGTCTTTTCCCCACTGAGCTCTGCCTAACATGTCCCTCATTTCCCCCTGGCCCTTGGTGGGAGCAGGCTTGAAGAAGGTCAATGTTGGTAAAAGAGAAGACATCACTGAGATCGATAGGGACCAGCTCACCTTCCACAGACACCTGCAGGACACTGAGAGCTATGACCTCTACAAGGGCGAGTACCTCAAATACCCTGTTGCCATCAAAACCTTCAAGAGGCCGTTGACCACAGACCCAGCGTGAGTTGTCCTGGGTGGGTGAGATACAGGGCAGCCAGGAAGAGGGCTGGCGTGGTGCTCTGTGGACCTCACCAGGCTGTACCTCTCTGCAGTAAGGTGAGAGACATCTTTGAGAAGGAAATTCAGACCCTGAAAAAGTTCGAGTCTCCAAACATCCTACGCATGTATGGGATCTGCATCGAGGAGAAAGGTAGGGGGTGTCACATCGTCACCCTTTCCATTCCCTACCTGCCCCTAGTGCTAGTCACTGGCACACAGGTTGTCATGGTCCCCTCCCAAGAGGTGGCGTGAGGAGGGACGCTCAAGGTTTTGTCTTGCAGATGGGAGCCCCTGCTTCTCCATAGTCATGGAGTACTGCAAGCACGGGACACTGCGGGATGTGCTCACCAAGCAACGACATCTGTCCTGGGATGTCCGCATTCGGATGGCCCTGGGAGCTGCCAGAGGCCTTTACAGGTGAGCTCCTGCCTCAATCAGTAAGTCCATCCGACAATCCACAAACCCTGCTCACCTTCTGAGTATGTCTCAGTAAGCAGTGCGTGGGCATCATATCCACCCCCTCGGGGAGGTTGGTGAGAAGTTAGGCAAAAGGTTTAGATCAGTATTGCCTGTCTCCCCTGGACACTGGGACTGGATCTGGCTTCAGACCTGGAAGGGAGAAACCCCCCCACTTCCCCACTCCCATAGGGCAGCTTCAGGNCTGATGTCAAGCCTGAACCTCCCCTGGCGGAGCTTGAGGCTGTATAGGCTTGAGCCTATACAGCAAGGCTAGTTGTCCTTATAGATCCTGCTCCTCCATGAGGCTTGTTACTTCGCCCACAGTGGCTCTTCCAGCAGTTGCTGGAAAGGTTGGGTTGGTCCATGAAGACAAGTAGAGAGCTGCTGTCTTCTCTGGGTGCTTGTCAGTCCATCCCTTACGTAGCATGAGGGAGCCCTGAGGTGGGGATGGGTCCATCATCAGCTTATGTTGCTGTTGGTTCTGTCTGGCTGCAGGTTGCACCAGACAGGGGAGAAGTCCCGACTTCATGGCTGCATCTGCAGCAGCAAGTTCCTGGTGGCTGGGGATTACTGTGTGAAGGTAAGGACCATGCTCAGAGAAGCTCTGGGGAGTTTTGCACGTTTTTGTGGATGTCTTCCTCTCCTAACACTGAAGGAAATTATGATGGTCCAGAATAACACCTCAGGGAAGGTCGTGTCCCCTGTCACCTTATATGTTTAGTATCTCAGTTCCTCATTATCTCTATCACCTAAGCGAGTATTTCTGAGCCACACCACAGGCTTCTGCAGACTGCATTTCTACCACTTCTCCCTCACTCTCTCTCTCTCTCATTCTCTCAATCAGCTATCGGGATTTGAGCTGTGTGAAACAGAGTCATCCATCAAGAGGAAAGTCAAGAAGAACTGGAAGCAAGTCTCTATGTTGGCTTATGTCGCCCCTGAGAACCTGAAAGACAACAATTACCCCTACAAGAGACCCTGTGAAATATACAGGTGTGTCTGTCCCTCCTGAGGGGAGATGTCCACAGGCAGGCAGGTGTCTCGCAGAGTGGCTGTTGAGCTGTGGGAGAGGGTCAGGTTTAATCAGACACAAGCAACCATTTCCAGTTGGGGCAGCCCGACAATCACCCCTGTTAGGAAGTGATAGAAGGGGGTAGAATTGATGCTAAAACTCTTCCTTGTCTCTTTCCAGCTTTGGAATCGTGCTGTGGGAGATTGCGACTTCCAAAATCCCATTTGAAGGTGAGACGGAATTATCATATTTCCCATGTAAAAGTCACACAGCCTGAGGTGGCTGCTGGCTGGCATTGGATGCCCCCTGCTCCTTCCTTCCCGGAGCATCCTGCAGCGTGAGGGTCCCACTGGCAGTGCCTGGTGCACCTGGCTCTGCACAACAGCCTCATGGCTTCTCCTGGGACAGTAAAGTATTTCAGACTCATGCTTAAACCACAAGCATGCTAGTAATTTTTGTCTCTATTTAATGTTCCTGTGTATTGGAGCATAAAATAATCTCCTTGCTCTACTGGAGCCCAACAGAGTCAGACCAAGAATGTGGGGTTCATTGTAGACACAGTCTGGAGACACAGAGTGGCTTCTCTGCTGGCTTCTGCATACCACAGGCTGCAGGAAGGCTCTTGGCATGGCTTCACACCCTGTTTCCTCCCCAGCACCCTCCTGTGGCAGCAGAGCCCTGTCCTGATGATTCTGCACGGGTGTTTTCTAGGCTGCACACCCCAGGAGATCACAGAGAAAATCTGCGGCCACCATTACCTGGACCCTGTTGGGGAAGATTGTCCTGCAGATCTGCGGGAGGTCATTGACCAATGCCGAGCCTTTGACCCTTCTCAACGCCCTTCTGCTGAGGGTACGCATCCTGCTCCCTGCTCCTCAAACCACCACTCATATACCTCAATCATCTGCTGCAGGGGGCAGTTTGATCCTTATTTTCTATATGAGTTTGTCTGGCTTTGTGTTTGGGGATCACTCCTGGATCTACACCCCTATGCTAACAAACCCTTGGATAGACCTCTCTTTCTCCTAGTTTGGGGTTTCCTACAGTTAACGTTTATCCATGCCTTGGCACTAATCACCCAGCTGTTCATCTGGCATCACATAAGAATAAGATTTTGCTCTCAACTAGCCCTGAACTGGGAGAAGTGGTGTGTGGATTAATCCCCGCTCAGGTCCCACAGATCCTGTAAACTGGAGCATAAAGGATGCAGTGCAGGAACACTTCCTGCCTTGGGCTGTGAGAAATAAATTGAATCTTGAGAATTGCTCCTCGGTAGGGAAGATTTCACCACCTTTGAAGCAGGTCTGGGTCTAGTCAGACAAATAACTGGTCTCCATCAGAAGATTTAACAAAAACAGCAGGAAAAGATAGAGGAACCTCTCCATTGAAGGCACAGAGATTCTACCCTTCACTCAGTTCATGTCTTCAAGGGTAGAATCTTCCTTCAAACTCACTTGCCCCATCCTATGGGGATGGTTTACATACAAGAGACAGGGAGACTGCTTAAGAAACCATCCAGCTCCTGATTTGTACCATAAAAGGGGCCTACAAGAAAGCTGGGGAGGGACTTTTTATAAAGGCATGTAGTGATAGAACTAGGGGCGACAGGTGTAAGCTGGAGAGAGGCAGATTGAGACATCGGGAAGAATTTATTCACAATGAGAGTAGTGAGGCCCTGGCCCAGGTTGCCCAGGGAAGCTGTGGCTGCCCATCCCTGGAGGTGTTCAAGGCCAGGTTGGATGAGGCTTTGAGCAACCTGATGCAGTGGGAGGTGTCCCTACCCATAGCAAGAGGGTTGGAATTAGATGATCCTTAAGGCCTCTTCCAACTCAAACCATTCTATGATCTCTGTGCCTCCCTCTCCCCACAGCAGCTCCTCTATCAGACCCAGCTGCAAGGAATTGCCTCGGTTGAAGTGGGAACAACAAAAACTCATCAGCGATGTTGGCAGAGCCACGCTGAGGATACAGTTTGCCTTTATTACTGCAATCCAAAGTGCAGCTGTGCCTGCAAAATGCTGGGCTGGAAGGGTGTCTTCTCACAACCATTTCTAGGCATCCACACACACAAATGGCTGCTTCTCTTTGGGCTGGGGTCACCTCCTCTGGGTTGTCCCTGACTAACGTCTGCCCAGTCATGCTGACCTGAGGAGAGAGGGACATCATGTCCCGATTGTTATCAGTGAGGGAAAGCTATCTTCTCATCAGGGGAATGAGAAAGAGCCTGCAACAAATATTCTGTTTTGGTTAACGCCATCTGTATGTTTTGCAGAGATTGTGGACTCACTGGCTGAGTTGGAGAAAAACAGAAACCAGGGAAGTTAACTGCACGAAACCGGTTCGGGGGACAAAAACCAGTCAGGTGCCTTGGAAGACAAGGGAACGCAGTGGGCCCTTGTCCTACAGGTCACAGCGTGTCACCATCCTTCTTCCTTGCCGCTGCCGAGACTGAGCCTTCAATACACGTGTACTTGTTTGTGCACAATGAGACTGTTGTGTCATCCCTCCGAGGGGCTGTGCCCAGGCACAGCTCGGGAGGCTGGAGGGAGAGGGTACTCTGGGGGGAGTGGGCACCCTGCCATGGTTTCCTGGTGGGAGAGGTCATCCTGCCATAGAATCACCAGGTTGGAAGGAACCCACTGGATCATCGAGTCCAACCATTCCCATCAATCACTAAATCATGTCCCTCAGAACCTCATCCACCCATCCCTTAAACGCCTTCAGGGACGGTGACTCAACCACCTCCCGGGGCAGCTTGTTCCAGCACGGAATGACTCTTTCTGTGAAAATTTTTTCCTCATGTCAAGTATGAATCTCCTCTGGTGAAGCTTGAGGCAATTCCCATTCGTCCTGTCCCCTATCACTTGGGAGAAGAGCTCAGCTCCCTCCTCTCCACAACCTCCTTTCAGGTAGTTGGAGAGAGCAATGAGGTCTCCCCTCAGCCTCCTCTTCTCCAGGCTAAACAACCCCAGTTTGCGATTCCCTATTGGGAGAGGACAACCTACTACAGCTTTTTGTGGGGAGAGGACACCCTACTAAAGCTCTTCGGGGGAGAGGGCACCCTGTCATGGTTTCTTACTGGGAGATGGCACCCTGACATGGCTCCCTGGGGGGAGAGAGCACCCTGACATGGTTTCCTACTGGGAGAGGGCATCCTACTACAGCCCTTTGAGGGAAGAGGGCGCCCTGTCGTGGTTTCCTATTGGGTGAAGACAACACACTACAGTTCTTTGTGGGGAAAGGGCACCCTGTCATGGCTCTCTGGGGAGAGAGGGTATGCTGGCAGTATTCCTCGGCAGGAGAGGGGCCCCTGCCACTGTTTCCTTGTTGGAAGAGCGCAGCCTGTCAGGGGTGCCGGCACACGGGGTTCCAGGCCCCGCTCGGCCTGCGCCGCGTTTGAACAGACTCGCTCTCCCGCTCCGCCGGGCGCCGCGGCGGCTCCTCCAATGGGCGCGTGCGGCCCGGCGCTCGCCCCGCCCCCCGCGGGTTTGGCCAGTGAGGGCGGTCTCCGCCCCTCCCCCCGCAATGACTGACGGGCCCGGTGACCAATCAGCGCGCGGGGACGCTCCCCCGCGGCCCAATAGAAGCGCGCGAGGGCCGCGCGGCCAACAGGGCGCTCGGGCGGGCGGTGAGCGTGGGGCGGTGGAGGCTGGGGGGGCTGGGGAGTGGTGGAGAGCCTGGGGGTGGCGGCCTGAGGGTTGTGGGGAGCCCGGGGGAGGGGGCGGTCTGGGAGCCAAGGAGTGTGAGGAGGCCGGGGATGATGGTCCAGGGGTGTCACGGGGGCTGAATATGGCCGCTTAGGGGTGGTGGGGGGCAGTAGGGACCCCGGGGGTGGTGGCCTGGGGACCAGCAGATGGTAGGGAGGCCGAGGGTGACAGCCCAGTGGTGGCCCCAGGGGCAGTGGGGAGCCTGGGAGTGATGACCTAGAGGCCAAGAGGTGGTGGGGATGAAACGGGACTAGGAGGCCGAGGATGATGGTCCAGGGGTGACACAGGCTGAATGTGGCCACCTAGGGCTGCTGAGATGTGTGAGGGTGGCGACCCAGGAGTGGTGGTGGGCGATGGGGACCTCGGGGGTGGCAGCCTGGGGGCCAACAGGTGGTAGGGAGGCCACGGGTGACAGGGAGGCTGAGACTGGTGACCTAGGGGAGATGGGAGGCGATGGCGAGCCCAGGGGTGGTGGCCCTGGGGACAATGGGGAACCTGGGAGTGATGACTTAAGGGCCAGGAGGTGGTGGGGAGGCTGAGGGTGATGGCTTAGAGGTGACAGGGAGGCTGAATGTGGCCACCTTGTGCTGGTGGAGCCCAGGTGCTATGACTTAAGGGTGGCAGGGGGTGATGGGGAGCCTGGGGATGAGGGCCTAGGAGTCAAGAGGCTGCAGGGAGGCTGGGAGTGACAGCCCAAGGGTGATGGGGAGGCTGAGGGTGGCAGCCTAGGGCTGGTGGGAAGCCTGCGGGTGGCAACTCAGGGGTGTCAGGGGCAATGGGTGATGGGGAGCCTGGGGTGGTGGTCTGGGGGACAAAGGGTGGGTGAGGAAGCTGAGGGTGGTGACCTAGGGGTGTCAGGAAGCCTGGGGGTGGCAGCCCAGGTGCTGTCTGAGGGGACATTCTGCCCCTTCCCACCCCTTTCATGTGACTGGATTGTCGTTAAAATGAGCAAGTCCCATAAAAAGCCACAAATAAACCCTGTGCTTAATTTTGGGTGGTGGTTGCATGTTTTTGGCTCGCTTTCTCTTGCAGCAGGTGTGGCGTAACAATGCACGGAGATGTAGAGTGAGGCTCAGGTCTGGCAGGGCGGCAGCAAGAGGCTTTCCACAAGGGGAACCTGGTGCCTAGTCCTTTGGCTCTCTGGTTGGTACTGCAGTGTTAGGTCACTGCTTCTCAAGCTCCCTCCTGTGCCATTCTGGGCCCAAGGAGCTTGTTGACAGACACCTTCCATCTGCAGGGTCCTCTAGGGATGGCTGGGCAGGCAGCTGGCCATCACGGGGAGGTTTCTCCTTCAGGGCCCTTTGGGATGCCTCTGGCCATCAGGGAGAGATGCCTCTGCCTCTTTCAGAAAGACTCCAAGGTTTAATGGTGAAACTGCCAATATTAATATCTTTTTTTTTAGTTAAGATATTTATACGCTTAGTTAACTCCCAGTGTTGACTCTCTGTAACATCAAATTAATTTATTGGGAAAATAAAGGGTTTGTTGTCCTTATAGATGGCAGTTTTATCATGAATGTGAGCTCATCATTAGAGAAGCAGTGCTTGATCACTGAATATTATTATATTCTGACTGTATGACTGTTCTGGGAGGAGGTGGCACTTAACATCGATTTTTGGGCTAACTTAGGCTCAATATTGTTAATTAGGATAAGATTTATAAATAATCTATAAGTTAGAACAACTTAAATGTTCTATAAAAACATGTGTTAGTACACCCCTCTCTAGTAATTCCTGTATACATTTCCTAGTTATTCTTTGTTATAATAGCAGCCTTTGCTCTGTTTGTGCCACACTAGGCCTGGTCAGTTTTGGTGTGTGCTTTGGGTCCTTAAGTAACACTAAAGATCTACAATTTCCAAGGCCTCCCAGGTTTAGGATTGCTTGAGAACGTGAATGTTTTTCAGCAGCTTGCAGAATTTAATCCACACCCCCTCTGCGAAAGAGGGATGATATTTTGGGGCATGCTTATTTATTTAGGTAATGAAATAACCTTCAACTTTTTTGTGGTGTCAGACTGCCTGTAGAACAGGGCGAGTAAAGTGCTCTTATTAGGTGGCTGCCAGCTGAGCAATGCTTTTCTTTCAAACCTTAGGTAGCGCTCCTATTTAGGAGGTAACCTTAAATAGATACCCTAAGGACACTAGCAGGGCAGCTATTCTTAAATGATGTATGTGAGGTTTTACTGCAAATTTCACAAGTCTCTGGTCTTGGGCTGAACTGGTTCTGTCGTCAATGTCTCGGTCATGGGTTCTGCTGTGATTCCTTCTCTGGGTTTGTGTGGTGTCGATCAATATAAAGCACCTTGAAGGCCTATTGGGTAACCTGTGGATAAGGGTCATAGTGATCTGTTACCATAATGGAGCTTTATTTGAAGAAACTTGAAAATAATGCCATTCCCTGAGTGCAGTGCGACAGACAAAGGGCTGTGCTATAGAGCTGGTTTCTGGCTGCGTTTGAGGGTGTTTGTACCGTTCTGCTCACCATGAAGAATCTGTTTCCAAACTCTGTTTTCAAAGCTCCCCATGAATTTACTAGCAAGTTAATGATTCCAGTAAGAAATCCCTGACTTTCCCTATTTAGCCAAATCAGTTTTGCAATGTGCCTTTGGTGTTGTTCAGCCAAAGCCTCTGGGTCAAGGACTCTGGGAAGGTGCTGCCTTCTATACTTGATACTCGTATATGTCAAGTTGAGACAGTTTAGCTCGGCAGCAGAAGGACAAATCTCCTATCAAGTCTGAATTCTAAAGGCTTTTGCAGTCACTGATTGCTGACCCTGGTTCTCACCACAGTTGGGCTAGAAATAGGGCACATACTTGCGATTAAATACTAGTTTTCTTCGGCTCTTTGCAGAAATGGCTCAAGAAGAGATGGAAGTTGATCTCCAGCCAGTGCCTGGTTTCTCCGCAGAGGGTCTTGGGATGCTTCCCACGGAGCCCTCTGGTCCTGCAGCGCTATCTTCTGGCGCTCCAGCGCTCGGTGAAGGAGGAGGCAGCATTGCAGTTCTTCCTGCTGATGATGCTGTTGTTCTACCAAATGCTGATACAGCGCGGGAAGCAGCTGCTGAGCCTGACCGGCTGTCAGACCCTACCTCGGCTCTTAGTGGACTGCAAAGGCTACAAGGGGCGTTTGATCCTCATCGGCCACTGCCTGTGCCACAGGTCACGCAGCGCCCACCACTGAGGAGAGTTCGCAGGCAACAGAGAATTAGTCGCTCCCAGAGGACTGTCAGTGCCAGGTAAAACAAACAAAACTGGGTCTGAGCTGTGCTTCTACCAAGCCTGGCATCAGTTTAAAACTGCCTTGCTTCCTGGCTTATAGAGCCCAGTTCAATTCATGTGTGTGGTTGTGGCCAAATCATGGGCAGCTGACACAGTTTTCAAGCTCAGTAATAGCACCTTGATCTGGTCTCTTCTAGCAGAGTATTTGCTCTTAAGTGAATCCTTCTGTCTTATATTGGCAGTGGTGTTGACTTCTGAGCCCTTCTATGCTTTCCATCTTGCTTGCAGAGCTTCTGCTTGTGCTGTTCCTTCTGCTGAGCCAGGTTCCTGTTGGTGCTTCCTGCAGTATTGCTGACTCTCAGCAGCTCCAGCCAGCATTTAGCTCAGTGGAGCTGTGCTCTGTTTTCCACTTCACCTTTAATTTGGGGACTGCCTGATTAAGTTTTTCTGGTGACAATTAGAATCATAGAATAATGAGGTTGGAAGAGACCCACCGGATCATCGAATCCAACCATTCCCATCAATCACTAAACCATGTCCCTTAGCACCTCATCCACCCATCCCTTAAACACCTTCATGGAAGGTGAATCAACCCCCTCCCTGGGTAGCCTGTTCCAGTGCCCAATGACCCTTTCTGTGAAAAAATTTTTCCTAATGTCCAGCCTAAGTCTCCCCTGGTGGAGCTTGAGGCCATTCCCTCTTGTCCTGTCCCCTGTCACCTGGGAGAAGAGCCCAGCTCCCTCCTCTCTACAACCTCCCCTGCAATTGCTGCAGAAACTTTCACAATCTTGCAAATTAATATTTTTCTTGTCAGGTGGGGGGCAAAGAAAAAGGTATTCTGTGTTTAATACCATTTGTGATGGTAAAGAGTGATGAGCAGGGATGCTCTCCAGCCAGAAAGAAATCCCCCTTTCTGCTTTGTTTGGTTTTGTCTTCTCTGTAGCTTTTGTAAATGTCGAGGGTGAAATAATTAACTGGAGCATTGCCTTTAAATTCAGTGAGACAGAACTCTGTTCTTCCCAGATAATTAAACATAACTGTACTGTTTGCCCTTGGTTTGTGTGGGAAGGTCACTGTAGTTCTTGAGGCTAGAAAGCAACCTGAAAAACTTCTCTTTGGAATCTGAAGGATAATTGAGGTGATAGCTGAACCTGATGAGGGGTGAGGGGAGGATTTTCTATCCAGGGTTGAAGTTCCAGCCAAAAACAAGAGAGAAAGTAGGAAGACTAGGCAGAAAGTAGCCAATGGAATGGAACTCTGCTACAAGCCTTGTGCACTGACTGTTGCCAGTGGCTGTGGGAACCAGGTCTGAATTTGAGTTGGACAAATTCATTAGGAGTTCTTTAGGCTATTAATGAACAATATTTATGTTGTCTTTGCTTTTCTCCCGTCCCGGCCACCACCTAACCTCAAAAGACCCTATTATTGTTGTGATGAGAAGGAGGTTTTCTTTGATTTGAGCAAAATGTGTGATTGCTGTATGATACTGCTGGTTGTTCATAAAACCAGTGATTGTATGGAATTGCCTCTCTACCAGGGAAGGGCTTTCTTGATAATTGATATCTTCCTGTTGGAGTCAGAGCCCATTAATTGTACTGCAAACAAGTGTGGAGAAACATGCAGAGTCTTTAGCCGAAATAACCGTGCCTTTTATTTCTTAATTTTTGGGACTCAGGGCAGCCCTGGACAGTTACTTTCAACTCAGCAGGACTCAAGAGCCAGCTACAGGACCAGTTCCGCATCTGGAGCCCTCACATATTGCGAGGGGTGACCAGGAACGCAGCTCAGATGAAGTAATAGAAGTGAGCGACTCTGACAGCGGCACTTCTGAGGAGGAGGAGGAGGTGGCAGTGGTGGAGACTGCAGCACCACTGTTACCACTGGCCGAGGAGACACCTGCAGCAGCTGGCTCAGGAGGTTTGTGCTGTGCTTGAGCTGTGTGGAGATTTACTGCAGAAATTCATCTCGCTGTTACAAAACTCAGTGGGGAAAACCCTTTTGCGCTTCTCAACAGACGGTGTTAAGAGATAATGATGCCTGCAGCTGACAGGAGCAGGTTGCTACCAGAAGGCTTTCTGGCAAGCACTTCCTAAGAGCAGAAGCAGCAATAGGTGATTGTTACTGTAGTGTTAAATACAATCTTTTTGCTGTTTGCAGGCTGCTGCTTATAAGTAACCCTGGAAATGTTCAGAATAACTTCAGGTTTAGAGATTAGTATCTTGAACACTTCCTCTGATATATATTATCAAAGAATGACTGAAGACATCAAGTTGCAGCTCTGGAGAGCAGCAGTGCTTATGGTTTTCAGAGGAGGAACTGATTCAGTACTTCTTAATTATTTGGGATTTCAGTCTGCTTCAATTTAGAGCTTTCTTTTTATTCCTGTAACTCCTTGTAATGCTTAGCTGAGGAGATGAAGATACTTAGGACATCAGGCTTTTTGTTTGCCTTTTTCTTTCGTTGGCACTTTCTGGCTCACGCTTCTTTACCGAGGCTCATGTTCACAGGCTGCTACACACTTCAGTGACATTGCTTGTGATGAACGTGCAGTTTATGTAAGAGTAGGGAATGGTTAACATACTAGTCAAGGTTATTGAGGCAGAGAGAACTTGAAAACAAGATTATTTTTTCTTACTTCAGTCTAAGGATGTCTCTGCAGAGGGTCCTGGACAGGCTGCATCCATGGGCTGAGGCTGTTGGGATGGGGTTCAGGAAAGGCTCAGTGCTGGGTTCTGTGCTTGGGTCACAACAACCCCATGCAGCTCCAGGCTTGGGAAGAGTGGCTGGAAAGGTGCCCGGCAGAGAAGAACCTGGGGGCACTGGTTGACAGTGGCTGAACGTGAGCCAGCAGAGGCCCAGGTGGCCAGTGGCATCCTGGCTTGGATCAGCCACGGTGTAGCCAGCAAGAGTAGGGACAGGATTGTCCCCCTGTGCTCTGAACTGATGAGGCTGCACCTCAAATCCTGTTTTCAGTTTGGGCCCCTCACTAAAAGAAACATTGAGGGGCTGGAGCGCTTCTAGGGAAGGGAATGGAGCTGGGAAGGTGCTATCGGGTTGCAGCTGAGGGACCTGGGGCTGTTCAACATGGAGAAGAGAAGGCCAAGGGGAGACCTCCTGGATCTCTACAACAATCTGGAAGGAGGTTGTAGTGAGATGGGTGTTGGTCTCCTCTCCTTAGTTACAAATGACAGGATGAGAGGAAATGGCCTCAAGTTGTGCTGGGGAGGTTTGTATTGGAAACTAGAAAAATTTCTTCACTGAAAGGGTTCTTGGCCACTGGTACTGGCTGCCCAGGGCAGTGTTGGAATCACCATCCCTGGAAGCTTTTAAAAGCCATGTGCATGTGGTGCTTTGGAACATGGTTTAGTGATGGACTTGGCAGTTGGACTCAATCTTAAAGGTCTTTTCCAACCTAAATGATTCTGTGATTCTATGGATATCCTCATGCTTTACTCTGCCTCTAGTTTTGTTTTTGGTTGGCCAGCCCACCTTGACACCTTTTTTTGAGGATAGACCCATGATCTGTGTTTTCAACAGATTCATTCTGCTTGCTCTGATCCAGTCAGGAGCTCAAGCCCTTAGGTACTCTCTAATGTTGTGTGAACATATGCTCTGTGTTGTTTCCTGGAATTCCTTGGTCTCTTGCTTACAAAAGCCACTGATTCCTATTCAGCCCAGAACCATGGAGACAGAAAACTTTATTGTATGAACCAGGATTAGGTGGTACCTCTCTCCTGAACTGACGATATCTGCCTCAACTACTGAATATGACTAAAAACTCTTATGTTTTGTCAGGAGATAGGTGGGAGACAGTGATTTCTGCTCCTTTTTTCATATGCTAGAATACAAATGTAGTGTTTGTGCCCACGCTTCAACAGAAGGGCTAACAGAGGCCTACCAAAAAAAGCATATGGCCCAGCAGAACTGATAGTTCAGATAACCACAGTCTGGAAAACTGCTTAAGTCAGGGTGAATGGGCAGATAGCATACGGTAAATGCTTTTTGGCACATGAAATATGTATGCTTGGGTCCCTTGGCAAAGCAACTTCTTCATATTGGTGTCTGTCTTTCTCTGAGCATAATGTTATAGGGTTCTGTCCTTCAGTCTGCCTAACTGTAGACCTCGATGCAGAGGGATTTGTTTCCAACAGGCCAGAACGTCCTGATAACAATTGCAGGCTTTAAGACCTCTCTTTTTTTTCCACTGAATACGCTGAAATTCTGCTTTCTATAAAAGAAAGCATGAAGTTGTTCTGCACTGCCACTGGTGATTAGGACTGACACAGACTGCCTGACCTGCTGCATCCAGGACACTGCTCTGAAGCTTTGTGTGTGACCTGTGCTGCTTTTGCACTGCTTACCTTACGCCCCGATGCTTTCAGAGCAAACCAAGGCACGCTCTTTCCCCCTCTCCTTCCTGCTGTTATATTTCAGTTAAATTAAGCAATGCTTTCTTTAGCTTCCAGTCAGGTCCAAGTGGAGCCACCTCAGGCTTTGTCTCAAGGTTCTGCAGAACATGAAAGTCAAGAAGCCGAAGAGGCTGAAGTCCAGCAAAAGCAGGTAAGGTGACCTTAAATGCTGTTGGAGACATTAAATATGGTCAGTGCTGCATTTGTCCAAAAATATTGTCTGGCTTTTTATTTTTAATCCTAGAGAACTCCACTAAAGAAACCAGACCCATCAGTTCCTATTGTACCACAGGATGAGGAGGAAGGAGATATCTGTACAATCTGCTTTGAGCAGTGGACCAATGCTGGGGATCACCGTCTCTCAGCACTGCGGTGTGGGCACCTCTTTGGTTACACCTGTATCGAAAGGTGGCTCAAGGGACAAGCAGGGAAGTGCCCCCAGGTAAAATGGACATTCATGTGCTCTGGAAGGGACGTGCATTAATTCTGCTGCAGGCCTGATCACTCTGTTAAACTGCTTGCTGCATCAAGAATCCACCTTTGTCTGTTGTCAGAAATAACAAAAATCACTATTATTTTGATGTAATCAGGCTAGGAACAGCTAGTGTGGCTTTAAAGAGTGGATTCTGACTTGGATTTTCTCCCTGAGGTAGAGCATTTGTGAGTAGCAGACTCAGAGGCTTGAGAGTTCAAGTGCTAAACCTGTAAGACTGCACTGTGGTCCTGATATGTTGGAATTGCAGATGGATTCCTAGAAGCAATTGACTAAGCATAAAGAATATGTTATTGCACAAGAAATACGTTTGAGAACAGTTTTCAGTTGGTTAATCTTCTGTTTTGAACCGCATCTGCTTTTATAGCCTCAAAGCAGATTGGGTTGTTTTGGTAGCTTGCAGAGAGTGAACTGAGGAACAAGTTGCATCCTTCCATGTCCATTTGCAAGTGGTAGATCTGCTTCTTAAGGTGATCTTTTTGCTTTTGTTTCCATGGGTAGTATTGATCTCTCTTGATTAGGTCTGTGCTTTTGTGACCTGTTCATTATTCCTGTTCTTCAGAAGGGAATGTTGTGAAAAAATAGTTCAATGAGTACCTTGTAAATAGGATTTGGTTCCACCTGTTTCAGAGTTGGTGGCTGGAAGCCCAGATGTCTTTGACTTTGTCATTTTGAAAGCTTCCATAGTCTTGCTTGATTTTGTGCAGATTTCCCTCCTTTCAACCAGAAACTTGCTGTCTATGTGCACTGTGATTAAACTGAAAGAATCACCGTTGCCATAGCAAAGGTCCAAACCTTATTTTTCTCATCCCTGTCAATTCTGTGTAAGCTTTTTTCACTTGTGCCAGGCCCAGACAGAATTCTCAGAGACCTTCCTGGCATCTTTGCTCTTTGGAATTTTGCTTTCTTCCTGAACCCTAGCAACTTGTGAGGGGTGCTTGCTCCCTCTTCTCTTCCAGTGATGTAGCTACAAAAAAATTCTTGGGAGAACTTGCTCTGGAGAGAACCTTGCAGCTATGTCCATCTTCTCTCCATGTTCAGTCCCTGTCCTTTGCAACCAGGCATTCTCTAATTGAATAGCACTGGGTTGCTGTGTGCAGTGCTCTGTATACTAAGTGGCTTGAATGCAAGTTACTGTGAAACTGCAGCATTCCTGATCCTGCCAGTGACAACTGCTGCCTGCCGGGAAAGCTGTCTTAGCCGCTTATTGCTCTGCAAGGCAGCTCTTTATGAAGGGAGGAGAGTTGTCTGATCTGAAAACATTGCCTGTGATTGCTTCGTGCTGCTAAATAATAGAGAAGCTTGCATGTTAAGCACACGTAGTAATTTAATGTTCAGTGGAGGTTACTTGATCCGAGTATTCTCTGCCTCTTTTCTGATCAACAAAGTATATTTACAGATAAGCAATAAGCTTGCAGATGCTGTAATTTTCTCCCAAGTTACAGCCTGAGGAGGTGTTATCCCTTCTTTTTAAGGTGAATCTGAAGTACTAAATGGTCACAGCTGGATGCACAAAACTATTGAAATATCTGGCTCCCTGTGTATCACTGAAATCAATGGGATGTCAGTTTTTCACACTGACGTTGGAATGCTGCTGTGGATTTGAGCCTATAGGATTTGATTGAAGGAGTATAGTATGTATAACAGAGCTGGGAGTCTACTCAGGCGTTCCCAAATCCTTGTCTCTTGGCCAAGCAGCCAGTCTTGATGTTTTCAAAATAGAGGTTGCACTTAGATCATTTTCCTCCTTGTTTTGTCTGATTTGTTTGATCTTGGTTTGTTTTGTCCCTGGGACTTCTCTGACTGTGCTGGTTGCTGGTGCTTTAGCAGCACAGATTTAGTAGGAATCAAGAAGGTCGCATTATTGAAGATGCAACAGAATCCACAATCTAAACTGTTGTAGCTTCAGTTAGAGCTCTGGTGTCTGTATGAGGGAGTGTCTTGCAAAACACACTGTGGATGCGTTTTCAGGTAGAAACCCCTGCCCTGCAAAGCTATAAGGATTGTTCAAAATGGTGCCTGGCAACTCGTAGGGATGCTTGGTTTGGATGGCTAAATTCTTGTAGGTGAACTGAGCTTGTCTTTTATTTCAGTGCAACAAGAAAGCGAAACGCTCTGACATTGTGGTCCTGTACGCTCGTACTTTGAAAGCGCTGGATACCAGTGAACACGAGCGCATGAAAAGGTATGGAGTCTCCATGGAAAGATGGGATGTCACTGCTGTGTGCTGTTTTCAGTGGCTACTGTCTGGCTTCTACTTCATGCTTTAATTTCCCGCGCTGTCTAAAGCAGTTTGTGCATTCCTTTGTGGGGGTTACCATGAGTACGGCTGTCCTAAAGGCCATGCTGGGTTGCATGTGTCTTACCTGGAAGGGGAGTTTTCTTTTAGAACAGAATCCTTGCCTTTGCGCTTTGCAGCGTTGAAATAGCAAAAGCTTTTCAGCTTGTGCTGTGTCCTAAAATGTCATCGCAGGAGAATGTGCAGAATTGTTGCCAAAAAGCTGCATATTGCTAATTCATCATTAGGTGAGAAAAGCGAGGCATAGTTAGAAATGCAAGGAGGGTGAATAACTGACCTTTTCTGCCATCTTTTCTGCATGCATTAAACAGAGTAATCTCTCGTATGAATCACTTTCCATCTTGCTTTGTCAAATTCTTCATGTAGCTTTACTTACAAAAGGTCAGCAAGCATTATTATGACTAGTTCCTCCTCTAAATTACATGTAGACTCTTTATTAAAAGAAAGCGGGGTATGAAAATGGGGACTAATTTCTTTTCAGCAAGATTCTGTCACAGGTACTACTCTGATATTAAAAGGCTGCAGATATCTGAGTTCCCCTGAATCTTACAGTGAACAGAATTTAATTAGGGTCGTCTTCACTTGTCTCTAACTATAATGCACTTCTTTCAATGCAGTCTTTCAACAGAAATCTCACTACCTTGGTAATTATTAATCAGAAATGGTTGAGGAGTAACTGTCATGAAGAGAGAATCTCCCTTCTGTCTGCCTGATGGTGTTTGAACAATACTTCTAGAAGGGTCTCACTTCTCTTACTGCAAAGCAAATCATAAATAAGACTTTTTTTCAAGAGCACAGAAGGCATTTGGGTGTTTAAATCCTCTCCCATGGTGAGGTAGTTGTCTAACTGCTGCTTGTGTCTCAGACTTGCTGTGGCCCTTCCCTGCTTGCCCTACAACTCCTCTGCCTCCTGTTTTTGCGGGGAGGCAGGCAGCAAAGGCTGCCTGTCAGTCCAGTGAAGGTGCTGGCAGTGGTTGCTTTGTGGCTCGCAGCCACGAGCCGAGGGCAAACACAAACACTGATGCGCACATTGATACTGTTTGCATATAGCCTTGAATTAGGTATAAGATCATGGGGTTTGTTCTTCACATTTGAAAAAGGCAGCCTTCAGGTAATTGTTTAAAGAACGTGTTTGCCATGATTAAATATGGCATTTCACCTGTTTCTTATGCTGCAATATATTCTGGTGCAGATGCTACAGGGCAGCGTCAGAATTCTGTGCTTCGTAAACGTTCAAGGCTAGGCCTTTATTTAGAAGGTACTTAGGTAAGCTACATCTCCCTGCACATGAGCTACTGAAATAACTGGAATATTACAGCTTGTGTGGTGCAGAAGGCAGTGGTTAACATTATAGACCAAATATACAGGTAATTTTAAAGTATGTTACCCAAACTGCTGCTGCTAAATTGTGTATGTGCTTTTAGACTCAGGGTGAGGGAGTAAGTAGAGCTTCTGTATGGGCCGTACAGCGAATTTACCTTTATCTGCTTCTAATAACAGTGATATTTTCCTGAAATAAAATGTTAGTCACTAGTAGTAGAAACAATCTTGAATATCTTGCAGTGTTATGACTTGCTGTATTGCTGACATGGTATATCACATGGATGTTGATAGCATAGAATTTGTTAAACTGTTTTTGTAGGAAAAAAATTATCTCTTTTCACTGTCCACTACCTAATTGGCACATTTGGAGAGGGTGAGGAGAAAGGCTGTTGTTTCTAGGGAACAATGCTTGAGTGAGTCATTTGGTACAGTTGCATAACTGAGAACATCTTGAGGCAAATGTCCTGGATGAGTGTGGTACAGGATTTTCTGTTACTTTTGAGTTTATCTGAATAGGCCTTGTGTTGGCATAGGAGCAAACAACCCAGAGAAGCATTCTATGTAATATAAAATCCTAAGGCTTTCTTTTTTTCTCATTCCTCCAGCAACTTAGAAAAGGAGCAAATGCTGCGGAGACAGGCAGAGCTGGAATCTGCGCAGAGCCGCCTCCAATTGCAGGTTTTGACAGATGAATGCAGTAAACTCCGGAAGCAAGTTCAGGTGAGCCTCGTGCAACTAATGCACAGAGGATTCCCTTTCTCTACAACCTATCTTCTGTGTATCCCCTTAGAGGAGAGAAGACAGGCTTCCGATTTTAATAAGCAGGAAGATGCAATAAACCCAATAGACTCCTCAGGAATATTCTAAACATTGCAGACTGGTGTATTCACATACACCACATGTGCTTCTAAGGCTTAATTGAAGTTGTAAGTGCTGTTTAGTGGTAGAGTTGTTTTGACTGCTGGTGTTGCAGGCTCCTCCTCAGGTTTTGTAGTGTCCAGCAAGGCCTGGTAATACAGCACCAAATTTATTCCCCTCATCTTTCTCTGAACTGCATCAAAATACCCTTGCAAATCTCTATAGTAAACTGTAATGGGCCCTATTAGTCGAGAGCCTTTGAGAAGCAGGTACAGCTCTTTGCAAAACCAAAAGAAAACAAAAAGCCCCTAATTTTATGTGAAGGTCAGTCTGTGTTTTGCTTCAGCACCGTCCGATACAGTGAGACCTGGCTTGTGCCTGGCTTGGACCTTGGTGCCTTTACAATACCAGTTGCAAAAAGCCAGTGACTGGTTGCTAAATGACTGCTTCCTTTCTGGCTCATGCAATACCGCGATGTTTTGTAACCCATCACAGTGACGTTTGCAGGATTCTTATAAATTGTGGGGTTTGGTGCTTCCAGCTGAATTACCCAGCATGTTCCGCTAGTGCTGGGGTTTCTCATAGCCTGTTTCACTGTTTTTGTTCTATGAGGTAGATGATATCTAATTTCTCACTGTAGTAACTTGCTGAATTTTGTGGTTTTCTCTACTTTTGCATGCTTCTTATAGCCCTGGCTATTCACGTCTGTACATTAAGAAACATCTGCTTTGCTGAAGTCCTCCTGCGTGATGTAAGATAAGGCTTTATAAATTGCTTGCCTAAATTCCTGCAGGAAGCTGTTTGCTCATCAGCATTAATAAGAAAATTGGTCCATTTTAAACTCTGGCTTGAGAAAAACGTGAATAAGATAAAACTGCAGGTCTGTAATGTCTTCCTGCAATTCTTTTGGTGTTAAATGATAGAGTATCCAGCCTAACTGAACTGAAGTCGCAGGTTATAAAGATAAAGTACCCAGTGTTCTTTAAGCTCTGTTTCAGTATTTATACTGCATTCATCATTGTCCTGTAGTGGTTAATGTGAATGCTGGAAGCAATTTTCAGTTCCTTGTTTAGACTGTGAATGAACTCAAAGTAAAACAATTTGCTAGGGAGGAGAAAATCAGCAGGAATTCAGTAATACGTCTAAGTTGTTTGATTATATTTTGAGTGTGTTCCTGACAAGCTCCTTATCTTCTGGGAGGTCGTGTAGTTGCAGAGAATTGATTAGGATGGAAGGGCCGCAGGTTGGGTAACTTCAATGTGGGGTTTGGTTGCTTGGGTGCTTGTCATGCCAGGTTGTGAGTGTACACAAGCAGATTGCACATCCTCCATGGGCATCCTGTTGTTTGACCATCCTCACTGAGAATTTGTTTTCTCTGATATTTAATCTGAATTTCCTTTGTTGCATCTTGAGTTAGTTGCCCTGGTCCTGGCAGCAAGCAATGTTACTTATGGCCCAAGAAAACCTGTTTAATTGGCATACAAAGCTTTAAGTGAATATGAAAACCAAAGTGCTGTGGGACTACAGAGGAAAGGTGTGAAATGTTTGTACTCAGAGGGACGTTTATATGGCAGAGTCCAGTTGCATAGAGATTTATTGCAATTGTTAGTGTTGCATGCAAACCTTGGTGACGGAAGTCTTCTGGAAAGCAAATGCTGCTGGTTTTCCCCCAGAAGTCATTGTGTGAGCCCTTTTTTGTTGCTAATGCGCTTGGGAGTTGTGCCTCATCAGTAGTCACATCACTAGTTCTGACCTTTTTTAGGTTTGCATGCCTTATTTCCTTGGCTCTTGTCCATTGTACTTTGTTATTGAAGTATTTAAGATGATTAAGGCTAGAAAAGGAATATTTAAGTCCTCAGCTCTATGAAAACATGAGGAAAAGCAGTTGGGGGGACAGGGAGCAGGCAGCTAACTCAAGCTCTGGAAGAGAGCTCTTTGCAGGTTTACAGAGAAACACTGCTGTGTTTGTTGTGCTGAGTGCTGGCTGCACACTGCCTGGCAGGTTCTGACTTGTGTTTTGGAACCAGTGCTGCTGAAGCCTTACTCCTGCCTAAAGCTTTTTCCTTTGTGAGAGGGAAGAACTTGGGAATCAGATGTGAGCCACTGCAGTGCTCTTCCTGAATCTGCCAACAGTGTCAATGCAAGGTAGCTAATGATAAGCAAACCCTCTCTGGCTTCTAGCATTGATACCCCTGGCCAGCTTGGGTAGGAGGTCTGTTTTTGTGAGAAGAAATCTGGCTCTGTTTGCATGTGGAGCAGTAAAGGGACAATAGGCAAGGAAATGACAGGAGATTGCATGCTGCTAGTGTCATTAGAATCATAGAATAACCA
>WAAB01002926.1:120093-176303 GCA_013389865.1 Piaya cayana | reverse complement strand
ATACCTAGGAGATACCTTTAATGATACAGATTTGTTTAATAAAGTGATGGATATAAGTAATTCTGTAAGGTTTAATGGCAAAGATCTACAGGTGTTGGCTGAAGACATAAGACTAGAAACAGTAATGCTCTATGACTGTTATTTTCTGCTTGTACCTCCTGACAGTCTACCGACACTCTGCATTACTTCTGTAGCTGAAGCATGTCTTAATAGGTGCATTGGATCCTTCATCTTCGATAACTTTATCTTTAAAACATGAATCATTCTTGCTTGAATGTAGATAACTGCCCATGTACAGTTTTGAAAGGCTTCACCACTTAATCAGTTACTTTTTCAAAAGTTTTGGTCAAAGACACAGTAACAGGTTTGTGTGGGGTTTCTCAAGAATGTAGTGATGAGGTTTGTATTTCACATTAAAAATGCAACTAAATAATTGACCTCCCCAAAAAAGTCAGGTGTTGCCATAAGGTTTCTAATTGAAACAAGAGATACCTTGCAAGATTAGCTGTTCTCATGACCCTTTTTGGTACATCTAAACCAGCACTGGAGATATGCACCTTCTAGTGTTGGAGTGGAAAATTCCTCTTGTTTCTAGAAGTAACTCTTAATTTTTATGTAAGGAAGAACCTATCATGCCAAATTTTTGTCTAGGCAAATATCAGGAACTTTAGCATTCTTCTTCAGTTTATGGTAGTATGTTACTATCTACACGAGCTTTGAATCTTGGTTTCTCTGTTTGTAAAAGAGTGATCCAATATGCTGTAGATGAAGCAAATCTAATATGCTTCTGCAGAATGATTTGTGGGAACAAATGCCAATGCCAGCATCTGATTTATATAACCATGCTGGACAACATATAGATGCGTTCTATGGATAGCAGAATTTGCCTGTTCCTGATATCTTTCCTTGCAAAATGTTGCAAGATAAAAACCAATGTCAACATAAGATACTGTTGATTATTTCATTCTTCCTTTCTGAGGATCAGCAGAATTTATTTGCCCCACAAAGGGAAAGTGCACAAGGCTCGCTTTGTGCCTTTTTCCATTTATAGAGTGTGAAGATCTGACGATGCGTTATTTTTAGCTTTCTGTGACTCAGATAGCTGAGATGTTTTGAAGGTCTTATCTGAAAGAGTGTTACAGAATATGACAAAATTGACCTGAGAAAGGAAAAGAGTAAAGTCAGCCTTTCTAGGAGAGAAGAAACATTATTCTGATTTCCTGGGACTTTTTCTGTTTGTTGCTATATATGGTTACACATTATATACAGCTATTGGAATCAAAATACCTCTTTGAAGGAGAGAACACAAGCATTTGAAAAGGATATTTGTGCATTTGAAGAAGTCTAATTCTAGAACACAGGTTAGCAATATCTGAAATGAAAGAATAAATTGATCGAAATGCATCCCAAAGCCAGATAATGATATCTTCTCAGTTTAAATTTACATCTGACGTTGATGATTAGTAAGGAAGGAATATAAGTGACTTGTGTTTATGCAGTGGGGCTGATGGCAGCCTTTACTTTTTTACTATCCTTAAAACATGGAGAACGAGTTTTTGCAATGTGACTGCAATGGTAATGGGAAACATGGCTCTGTTCTCTGATGCTGAGTTGTGATTGAAGGCACTGACCTGCCATAGACTTATAATAGGGGAGCAGGTGTGGCAATGATGGACTTTAATTTCCTTTAATAAACCTTTTATGTGCCACACTTTTACTGCCATTCTATGCTCTCCAAGGTCCTGCACATAATAGGTTCATTACTTTTGATTACTATAGTCTATTGAGACAAACAACTCCAGAACACACTATATATTATGCTCAGTTAAACCAATATAGACTATTTATCCACTGTGCATTATTTCACCTGCAACTCTACTGACAAAATTAACAATAGCTCCTGTAAGCTAAAACTATTAAAACCACTGGTACTTCTTTGTCATCATTTCATAATAAATACCATACCAATCACAGTGCTGCTTTTTTAATTATGAAACAAAAAGTGTCCACCGCTTCTACTGAACAGCAGTTATGTTGGTCTAAATAGCACATTTAATTGTGATGAATATTTTAAAACTTCACAATGAGTGAAAACCAACAATAAAATCAATGCAGGTGATTTTTCTATTGATTTCCTTTCCTGGTAATAATTTGAAATTATGAGAGGCATTTAATCAACTTAAATCTAAAATTCACATGGCTATTTGCCTGGTGCATACAACATATTAAAATAATCATGTCTGTGTTCCATAAAGAGCACCTTAACTTCCTAAAAGTCCAATGCATTAACTTGAAAATGACAAAAAAGTAATATAAGACCTCACTTGCTCAAAATTTAAATGTAATATCTTTGGGGACTGATGGTTCTTTCAGAGACTGCCTGATACTGGAAAAAGTGAAAAAAGTTTCTAACCTCAGATTTTTATCTACTTAATGATTGTTTTACATGAAATAACAGCCACAGATGGTCAGCAAAAGCTATCCGAACTTTTAAATTACCCATGGAACAACAAAAGAATTAAACTCTGAGAAATTCCATCCAAAGATTTTAGAAGTAATTTCTATCACGATGTTAATTTGAGAAACAAATATTACGCTTCTATCTGCTATAAAAATTTGATGGATTCTGGAAGATGCTTCATGCTCTTCAAGACAAGGATGGTCAGCCCCCTCTCCCAGTATCTATTTTGTCTTGAGAGAAGAAGCCACGAATTATGAATGGAGTGGTCATGTCTGCAAAAAATCCTCACACAATGTCTTACTACTATTTAAAAAAAAATAGTAAGCTCATCAGGATAATATCTAGGTTCTTGACAGGAATATCTTATTAGGAGTTGCAGTCCCATATTTTTTAAGGACAAACTTCACAAAAATAACAAGCAAAACGTGTAATTAATTCTGCTTTATCTGTATGTCTCACATATAGGTTCTGTGATTTCAAAGGTTTTAAATTCAATGAAACATTTTCTTTTGAAAATTTTTGAAAATTAGTTGAAACTAGCTAATGGACTCAAAATGAATGAGTGGGAAACCTGCAGTCAAAACCACTGTGACAGAAAGATAACAACTACACAGTCCCAAATCAGTAGGCAATCAGGCTAAGAAATAAATGGCTGCTTGAAAATAGCTTCAGTTATACTGTATTTCTTTGACTTGGAAGCTACTGAAGATTGATGTCAAATTATTTTCTCACTAAGTTTATGAATGTTTATGTCTGACTTCAGAAATTTCAGTATGACCCTCCCTCCATCTTTCCTTCAATATCTGTTTAAACTTAAGCGTAACTGAATAACTGGATCCCAGAAAACTGGCAGGAGTCACCAACAATACTACAAATTCTGCTTGGCTGAAACTGGGGTAAATTGCTATGTGACTGCTACAGTGTTTCTCCAGATGAATTTGCTGGTGGAATTGCAGCAATTATACTTTCTGAGCAAACTATTTCAGAGTTCCTGGCTTCAGGAACTGAACATTTCTTTTTCTCTTTGTACCACCCCAGTGCAGTCAGCAGACTTGAGAGCAGCACCTGGAAATACTTCCCTGAGTGAAAGAATCAGGATTTGGCTCTGAGTTTGTTTTTTCATGTGCTTAGAGTCTGTTTGTGCACATGTGCATGTACTGATATTATAACAGGATCCAAGAATATGACTAACAGCTGAAAATAGGGCATGTGCAATAAATGATAATAATAATAATGGTAACAGTAATAACTATTTTGGTTTACTTGTATGTTTTTAATTCTGATTTTTGGAAACTAAATTGATACTACTATCTTGGAAAGATAGCTTCACAGTACATTACTGTGAAATAAATTATTACTAGGGGAAGAGAGTGCTGATGACATAGGTAAAACTGAAATACACCTCCTGAAAAAAGCTAATGTAAGCGCTGTGCACTTTCTACTTTCTATTGTAATCTTTGTAAGCATGATTTTCCTGGAGAGCATTTCCCACTCCTGGAGTAGTGGTCTATTTCCTTTTGAGTAGATAATTAGATGAAAAGAAATCACCAGTTTACCTACAGGTAAGGAGTATGAAAGTTCACATTTCATTGTGATTTTTGAAATTAAACTTAGAAAAGAGATTTTCTAGAACAAAATCTAATGGATTTTAAGAGGTCTGAAAATAATAGCTTTCCTCTACTATTTTTTATTTGTAAACTATTTAAGTTTGTATGGAGGCAGCAGCTACATCTATCTCTAGACTAATATACTCAGTTACAAAAAAGAAAAAACTTATTGATTTTTAAGGCACAAAAGTCCATCCTCAAATCTTAAACACAAGCCAGAAACTTCAGACTTGAAGTCAAACACTGCTAAGCACTACAAACAGGTTTGAGCTGTACTGTACCCCAAGGTGAGACAAAACTGTGTATGATTTTACAGTAAATAATACTCCTAGAGCAAGGTTTGAATGCTTCTGGTACTTTTAATGTCTCTTTTCAATAACTCATTTAGGAATCTAAAACATAAAAGGGGAGAGTTATCATAAAGAAAAAGATTTTTAAAAATAAATCTGAGAGCAAGATTTCCTACAGCCTGTCCAGAAGTATGGAGAGCTGTTTGACTGTGTGCTGACTGCATCTTTCTAACAGTCACTGACAGCTTTTTTTAACACGAGGTATTTATGACAAACTGACAGTGGTAAGCACAGAGGAGAAGAAAATACAAAGTACACAAATAGCAACTTCTAGATTAATCTTATATATTCTAATTACTGGCAGTAAAAATATCCCAAATCTTAGGACAAAATTTTCAGAAACATTGCTTGTACTGCAGTTAAAGTTTCTTGTTCTTTTATTCTTTATATCATGCTGATGTCAGAAAGGAGAAAAAATACTTACAATGTAGGTGTTCTTAAAGAATATTTCTAGAAATATGCTTTTTTGTGATTTGAATCATTCTTAAAAAAAAATATTATCTTTTTAAAAAAAAAAAATTGTTTCAGCTTATGCAACACTGTTCCTGATGTCTGTACGAGAAATTTAAATAACATGGAAATAATTGGCTTAGATGTATTCATTTCTCAGGAATTAAGTACATCTATGGAATGCAAACTTTAAAGCATGTTTATAACACATCAATGATTTGGCATTTTGTAGTGGGTTTGAATGTTATACACAGTTTTAAGGAGTACATGATTTTTTAATATAGAATACACTACTTGAAAATAGACAGCAAAAAAATAAACCTTTAAACAGAGGCAAGCTTGAATAGCTTTGTAATGAGGATGATTTATTTTGATTCTTACTTCTGATTTCTGAGTTGTCACTGCTGTTGTATACTTCATCCATGCAACTTTGCACAACTGGCAGTGCTGAATATAAACCAAAGCCATATGTTTATGTCCTTTTGCCAAACGACTACAGCAAATAGTTCTATTATTCCCTTAGGTAACCAATGTGTGCCAAGTATTTCTATTAGTCTGCTTTACCAGGGCTTTAGAGGGCAGAGTCACAGCTTTATGAAATTAAGGGGCAACTGCTAGCTTTTTAAATTTAAAGAAAAATCAAACAGTCTATAACACTAAAATGCAGCTCAACACAAGCTGAGGCCGGATCCTGCTTTCTGTCAGCTTTTTTGTCTGGATTTTTACTTTTGACATAGTTCAATGTCCTGATACTATTTCTTGGGCTACTATGCCCTAAATATACTATTTTATAAGAAAAAGTGTCCGTATAGAAAAAGATGCTTTAACACATTGGGATCTTTTACAAATGCATCAATCTTTTTATCCCACTGAAGTGATAGTTAATTAAAAATCTCAAAATGAGTTGCAAAAAAAAAAAAAAAGAATAATATCACAAAGAAACTGTCCCGCACAGATTCAATGTAAGCAATGCATTGTGAAATATATTCTTACTCTTGAAGTCATAAAGAATCAAAGATAGCTGTGTTCTTGTCAGTATGTAATGCTAACAGAGTGTAGTTCTGAAACTTAAAAACTAGAATAGCTAGGTATTTACAAAGACTTATACCTTTCTCAATTGTTCTATGTTGTTATACCTGACTGTTGAAGACTGCTGTTCTTAAATCAGCAGAGGTTACAACAGAAAAACAGTCATAGTACACAAAACATTACGCATGAATCCATATAGTATTCTAGTACTAACATGAAGATATATTTTGACTCAAATTCATTTAAATGTAAATAAATTATCCCACCTTTGTGTGTTTCTGGGTCAAAAATTGTACGGATTCCAAAGAACCAAATTTGTCACTCAGTCCAGGATGGGTTGCTTGATTTAACAGATAATCCTGAAATTCATTCTCTGAAAGCAAAAGAAAACCAAAAAACAGCTATACTAAATAAAACATAGATAAAACAGGACACTCTTGAAATCAAGTGTGCAAAGAATCCAGGTGCATTGTTTTCTTATGCGGTTTTCAAAGTTGCAGTATAGAGGCATCGATTATGCTTCTAAAATGCAGAAAAAAAACCAATTTTTCTTTTGTCATGGTACTTTATATTTTTAATCCCTTTCCAGTAGCTTATAAATTAGATCTGCTCTATGAAAACTTTTTCTCCTGAACAGACAAGAATCCATGGTAGAAATCTGTAGTAAAATGTTTTTTACTGCATCAGACCGCATTGATTGAGTAGGATAGTTAGGTACATGATGTGAAATAAATAAGAAGCATTCTAAAAAATTTTTATAGTGGCAGAAACCCCCTCGTTTTTAGAGTTTTCTGATTTTGAATATCAGTCTGACAGACTGATAGTATTCTCACCATAAGCAAACTGAAGAAATCCTTGACATTTCTCTGTGTACAATTTTTATTCCTTTCTGTAAGGAAACTCCCACTACATCAACAGTAAGAGTGCTGGAAGAAAAGCTGCAGAAGTTTACACCTGAGCATATAATGCTGAGGACTTTGTGTTCAGAATTAATGAATATCTAAACTCTTAAAACACTTAACATTTTAAGCACTTGCAACTTGGGAAAATCTGGCCATGAGTGGTTATTATGAGCAGGTTTTATTTTTGCATCCCTCCTGTCACTAGTGTCCAAGATATAAAAAATTTACTGTCATCTGTTACTCCAGAGGTCCTTTTAGAATGCTATCCAGTGCATTTAGTAAAATAGATCTATTCAGCCAATGTATTCCCATTCTGACAAGTTTGCAGATAAACTGTTGCAACTTGAAGGTCCAACTTCAGCTATTCATTTAATGATACCTGATGAAGTTTTGTCAGTAAAATTTGTAATGTTACATTTTTGAAATTGGAAAGGCACATTTAAACAGATTCTCCCAGAAGCTAGTTTATTAATTGACTGTTGACTAATTTCTACTTGAGTCCCAATAAATAGAATACTAGTTGCATCCCATCAACTACTTTTAATTAAAATAAATAATCTTTTATCCAATAACAAAATAGACAACAAATGCAAGATGATAAAGAAGGGGGGAAAAACAGAACAAACAGCCTGTTATGGGAAGAGGAAAAAAAAATTAGACAGCTTTCCAGAAAATATATTACTGGGAAAAGATTTTTTTCATCCTCAAAGGCCTCTTCCTCTGTTTTTCTATTTCAGCATGCATAAAAAAACATTAAAAAAACCAAGAAAACCCAAACAAAAGCAGTTTTTCTACCTGCATCTTACTCTTACCTAAAACAAAAGATCTCCGAGAATAACTGAATAACTGCAATGGTGAATAAAACTTTCTAAAGACTAAAACTTAGCAGATTTTTGTCTAAAATCCTATCATGTTTTGTATTTATTAGCAATATATTTTTCATTTATTTTCTCAAAGATTGCCAATAAAGAACTAAATCACATAAGGGAGTAGCTGTAAACCCTTTGAGTTCCCCAATGTCAAACTCATTATCATCCGAATAACCACACAGCAGCACATCATCTGCACAATTGCAATTTTTTACTACTTTTAATAGCGTTTCTCAAAGGGCTTATTTTCAACTTTCTTCAGTGGTTAGCTGATTCCCAGGGGGAAAGGAGCTTCCTGACGCTCACAGCTTCCACTCAACAACCAGGCCGTTTGCTGTCAGAAGCATCAGCCTTCTGCCCTAACCCCATCTGCTGTCTCTCTCATCCTAAGGGACTGAGAGTTAAGACAGCACAGCTGAGATCCACTTGCAAAAGTACATAAAGGACAGGGAAATATACAAAACTTTTCACATTGAACTTTACATAATAAGCTAATACAGTGAAAACCCTCCTTTTAAGAAAAGGAGTCTGGACTATGTTAAAACTGATATCTACATACAACAGTGCCATTTGCTGTTTTACTCCCATCTGCCTTACATGTGA
The DNA here is from genome assembly GCA_013389865.1 of Piaya cayana. Classification (NCBI taxonomy): domain Eukaryota; kingdom Metazoa; phylum Chordata; class Aves; order Cuculiformes; family Coccyzidae; genus Piaya; species Piaya cayana. The sequence continues at coordinate 168,032 of WAAB01002926.1, read as the reverse complement.
CATCATCAGCTATCTTTGTAAAGCAAGAGTGTCACAGTAGGACAAAAGAAATACTTTCTATAAAGCACCTGAACTTTAAAAACGTGAACCTCTCTTATGTGTTTAATTACAACAAAAGTTACTGGGCAGTAGGTTTAAATGTGCTATTTTTTATTTCTTTCACATAAGAGAGCACTGTCCGCCGTACAGCTGATTCGTGGGTGAATACCCGCATTTGAAGATACAGTGTTTCATAAGAAGTCTAATATATGTCATACATCTGTCATGTTATAAACAGGGTGAGTAGGATTATGCTGTGTCATGGGATGTGACATATACCTAATGAAATATAAACTATGTGTCACCCTTGTCCACAATCCAAAAGGAATTTACGATTCAAATGTCCGTACTGGGATCTGATACTTCAAGTAGCAAATAAGAGCTATTTCAGAATCACGGTAACATCAAGATCTTATACAACAAATTATTGAGAAACACTTAATTTTAGTATATTTTATTATTTATCAATTTTTTCAGAGACTACATTTTGAGGGATAGCAAGAAGCCCAGATAAAGTCTGCAATATCAATCGGGAAAAAAAAACGACCTCAGCCTCAAGAGCCCACAATGATCATGTATCTAGATTATCGAAGCTTTGAGGATAAGGTTGTTCTTGATGGAAATCAGGTAGGGCTAAATCACTTATTTGTCAACCAAGGTTCTTCGGTGGGATCATTGCCCTTAAGTCCACATGTAATTTCATTTGGCCCAATGTAGCTGGCATTTATTCATTTGTCTGTTGTAAAGAATTCAAAAGAGATTACAAATGACAAATTAAGCCTACACTTCAACAGCCTGTATGTCTGAAAAGAATTTTTAAATCCTAAAATTGGATTTTGCCTGCCTATAAAGAAAACAGTCACTCTTTTCAACCAGCACCTGGATTCAACTAGAATGATAAACTTTATAAACTCACAAAGAAGAAATAACTGAGTTGCTTGATTTGTCAGTGTAATGGTTTGGTGAGGTCACCTGGAACCTTTGCAATTCATTCTTTGGTTTATAGCTGTTTCCAGTGCAACATGATTTTGTACTGACACTGAAGTGTCATCCTACTGAGATCCATGAATCATATCAGGATACTGATGCAAGTAACTGTTTGGGCCCTGATCTTTAACATCACATGTGTGTGACAAATACCTTCAGGCAAACATTCTTGTTGAACTGTCATCTGTGGGTAACAGTCCACTCATTTGAGTCAGATTACTAGAGAATTTTTGAGGATTTAATAATGAGAAAAGTCATGTTTTACTGTTAAAAATTGTCTCCCCAGAAGTCTGAGGTTGTTTTCTCTATCAGAGCTGCAGTACACAAAGCTATACTACAACTATAAAAGACCCTGATAACTTTTTTGAGCTTGAAGGGTGTAGTTTTCAACTGATTAATTTGAATTCTTTTTATTTATCATGTCACTACTTGATATATTGCAAATATAAAAACGAATGATCACGACAGTTTGTGATTTGTTAACTCAGAAAATGGAAGTAATATCTAAGGAAACAAAATCTGATGTGCTCACCATTATGATCCCTGAACATTTTTCATGTTTCTACACTGACAGTGACTTCTCTTTCTCAAGATAAAACAGTGCCATATATTTAGTATTTGAAAAAAAATATGTGAAAGCAAAAGATGCTGTTACAAATGAGTGAACATATATTGAGCTCTGGACTGCATTCAAATCTTTATCCTGTACAGGCGGAAGTATATAACTTTACACATTAAGTTCTGCACAGATTTATGAGTTGCCTCAGTGAGACCCTTCATCACATTTGTAATGTTCAGCACATAAACAAATGAATTTCATTTGGCCTTCTGATGCTTTACTTTAACACCCTCACTGCAGTACAGTCTTGGAAATATGAAAAAGTCTACCTGGAATCATCATTTTTATACAACTGGAGTTTCAGAAACGAATTTCTTGGGACAGCGTACTCATCTTTGCACTTGTTTTATTAAGGGCAGAATACACATGAAAGAGAACTATTGCTGCTTCAGGAACTGCATTTTGCTTCCTAAATACAAGACTAAACTTTATCTTTCTTACTTCTGCCTTGAGATGAGCAGGATGTCTCATTAACAGTAACATTTAACACTAGCAATTGTCCTTCCAGCACCTGTAAAAACACATCCTTTGCACTCATCCTCTCTTTTAAACATGGCAGTAATTCCAATGCTATGTGCAAGATCATATTTCACCTAGCAGAAGGGTTTAGCTTGTACCTGATTTAAGCAACAAACTATCCCTCAAAAATGCCCAAGGCTTTGCTGTAATTAACATAACCACATTTAGATGCTATTCGTGACTGATAATTCCAACACCTTGCAGGAAAAAAAAAAAGGTTGCATGCTGTAAACATTATAAACATATTCAAATAAGCTTAACACAATCTGCCATGCTTATTTCTGCCTAGATCATGGACCAGCGAAATGGTTAATGCAAATGGATTTATAATTTGCTTTGGGGGGCCAGTTTCTTCTCCTTATTTATTAGCCCAGCTGATGGGGCAGATTTGATGAGGCACTTCTGGAATAATTGAGTCATCACACAAAGAAGGCTGCTAGCATTCAGAGTGGTTTTATCAGCAGCAAGCAGGCCTGATTACTGACAATTACACTCTGATCCGGTGATGGAGGAGAAAGAGCCAACGAGTGGGAAATGTCCGTGTTTCTATCCAGGAATAATTTCTACATTCATTTTACATGCTAAGTGTTTCCTATCTCTGCATAATAAACTGTAAACAGGAATAGATGGCACAATGTCCCTTAATATTTCCTGGTAATGAAGACACAAATGTACAGTGAGTGCTGATAAATATAGATGAAACATAAGCTATTCTCTGAGTCTGTATTGTTACCTTTAAAATAAATGCATTTTGGTGGTAAAAGCATAATCATAGCTAATGCAAAAAAATGACAGAAGATTGAAGCTGTCCTTGTAACTACACAGAAACTTTGTAAAAGTCCTGTTAATCACAGCTGCTCTAGAGGCTCATAAGCTGAAGGTGATATACTGGAAAGAACATAATTTTGTTTCTCAATAGTCAACTATGTAGGAACTCCGTTGCTTTGACACAGTAAAGGAGAGCAACAGCAGTGACCTCTATTAACACTTCAGGGATAGAGCATATCTCAATGCTAAACTGAAAAACAATGAAGCTGGTCCTAGAAGACATCTTCACCATGATAAATTCTCATTTCCCTCTCATCAGACTTAAGATAGTGTTTATAATGAATAACAGAACTAGACCACAGCTTTCATGAGTTTTGTTTAGCAATGTATTATTGCCCTTAGAATATTATATTTTTGCAACCAAGGTGCTATATAATGTCAGTTATTAATAAAACGCTGAAAGCAGAACTTTTGAAAAATCAGTTTATTCTCTGACTCAGGAAAGAAACGTGGAAACAGACATAGTGAAGTGTTAAAATGTAATTCTGTGTTTGTTGATAAGCAACTATAGATTTCAGCTAGCAAATGTCAATGTCCTAGTCTAGGGATGTTTTCTTTTTCAGTGTTAGGCATGAAACATTAAATAATAAACTTCTCCATGTTTTTTCTTTTCCTTTTTCTAAACTAACTTATAGTGTCAAAAAACACCCTAAAAGTAACTGCTGTAACTATGGTAACTATGTTTCATTAAAGTAGCCACTTAACTTCAAGGTTTGCCTCACAATGATACGCATTATTCTGAGTAAAACCACACCATAACAACCTTATTATTTCAGAGTAATTTCAAAAGAAAGTTCAAAGACCATACATCATTGACTCTGAAACACAGGGTTTGTTTTCCTCTAAAACATGTTTACTCTTTTTCAGCCTGGATGACTTTTCCTGCATGGAGTCATCTCTGCTGTCAGGTACTGAGGCGGGAGGCAGATAACTGCTACTGACTTCAGGAAAAAATGACCATTGCAAGGATGCTTAATAGTTGCAGGATTAAGGCCAGTGGGAGATGCCCGAGACACAGATCAGTGTAACTAAGAGCAGCAAAATTGTGTTGTTTTAATTGCTCTCTTATAGCCTCCTTCAACTCCAGGAAAAGCGTAGTCTGGCTCTGATATTGCTACATGCCTGGTGTTTAGTCACTGCTGTTACCGTCCTTGAAATGTACATAGTTTCTACCAAGCTAGTTAGGAATCAATGGTTTTGAAGGACAGTTTTATGGGAATGCCATTATAGTTGCACTAAACATCTACAGAAGTGCTGGAGCTGATTAGGTTCAGTAAAAGTGGTCACTTCTCAAATACTTACAGGCTTAATCTAGGTTACTATATTCCTTCCCTGTGATTTATGACTATTCCAGCCAAATATTTGGGGACTGATTAGGCAGAATTAGGACATTGTGATTCTTATGCTGGACAAAACCCATGGCTAATTAGCTCATTGAACATTCTCTGACATGGAGTTAAAAGGAACAATGAACCTAAAAATACAAACTGCTTTTATAAAAAGAAATATAACCAACATCATGCTGTCCTATGCATTCTCCCTCCACTTTCTGAACAAGACCTCTTCATTAAGCATGATAGACATGTCCTGAGAAAGAGAAAGACACAAAAAGAGGAGAAGCATGCTTTCCCTCAACATGCAGATCACATATGTTCATTAACTTCAAGGGTGTCATATGAAGTACAGTCTGCCACCATCTAAAGGACTTGTAATGATCCTAACTGCTAAAGGTAATGTGGCTTACTTGCATTACTGCACTACACTGAAAATATTGGGAACATGCTGAAAAGTACAGGAAAAAAACATACAAAGATCAAAAATACCATCTTGAAAGTCAAAATAATAAGGAATAAGCAAAATAATTGGAATTTTTCAGACACCTATATATACACATAAAATTATCACTGGGGCAGACTTGCTATCTGAACAGATTTTGATCAAGAAATGTTTTAATCAGGTGTGTGTAGCAAAGAAAAGGATATGCAATCTGTTTGCAGTTATATTAAGAGGTCAATGGCACCAAGGATGATGGTTTAAATTCTATTTTCAGAGTCTTTAAGATTCTAGAGTGAGGTGAAAGTTATTTCCTGTAGTGGCACCTGTATTCTGCCATAGACATAAACAAAAGACATGAGTGAGCAAACATGTGGGAAAAAAGAGGGATTCTGGAACTCTCTGCCTCTGCCACTGATCTATTCTGTGACCTTTGGCAAGACTCTTAACCTTTCAGGTAAAGGAGAATAACATTGTAAAGTGTTGGGAACTTCTTTTGTGCATTTCTGACCATACCTTGAGGTAATGAATATTATTTTTATCCTCATGCATTCATCACTGTTCATGGTTTTCTTTCCTCTGAAACTCTACCTCATACTTCAAGACTATGTTATTACTTGGGATTTCAAAAAAAAAAAAAAGATTCCTCCTTCTCTTCAAGATTTTTTACTAAAAGCAAACCAACAAAAGAGTATAAAGTAATGCATGATGAATAGCAAAAGAATTTAAAACAAATTTTTGTTCTCTTCTCTCATAACATATTAGGCAATGTGGAGGTAACTATTCTTAGCACAACATATATTTACCTTAAAAATTTATTTCACTTGATTTCCAACACAAAGAAATTTTCTCCTAGGAAAAATCTCTACCTATTTTGCTTTGCATGTTTTTGCTCTCAATACTGAAAAAGTCAATAAAGTCTGTATTACTCTCTCTCTATATAAATAGATGCGCATATATACATTCGTTTATGTTAATGTCAAGTTCAGAAGCACTGTATTTCGCTTAAAAGAAACTGAAAGAGAAAAGTTTCTTTCAATGTGAGCATATTAGATGTGTGCTAAGAAAATGGCCCACTGTACCCCTAAATACTACTGACTCAGAAATAACACTCTCCCATAAATAACACTACAGAAACATATGATTCTCTATCTTTGTGATATTACTTTACATAGGTAAAATATAACCAATAAATTATTCATCCTTTTGCAGCTAATTTGACTTGAGTAAGATGAAAAATATCATCCTATGGAGAGATGTCATACCAACTTTATCACTTTAAACACTGCTACCCTTCAGACTCTATAGCATTAGTCTCGCTCCAGTGACAACAACTGGGACACTCTGCTGAACCTCAATAATACATGTTATTTGAATGTAAAAGCGCTCACATATACTTCATATTAAACATACAGGTATACAAACAAGCAGTCCTGGCCAGGAGATCTTAAAATGTAAGATAATTAAAAATTATTTTGGATGTGACCAGTGTAAACAATAAAGAGCAGTTTAGAAATTGCAATAGCATATTAATGAAATTTTTGTTATTTCAGTTGTTAGTCATGTCTTTTGTAACAAGTAGGCCTGTATTAGGTGTCTGAATGCAGGTTGGCTTGTTGTTTGGATAACATATTAAATCATGGCTTCTGCTTTTTCTGTTGGCACTTCAAACGCCAAAGCGTGTGCATAAAAGGGCTGGGCCACAGAGTGGTTTTCATGTTCTCTGTATGATTTTTTTCATATTTTGTTCTCACTTAACCCAGGAGATGGATTTCTGTTTTCTTTTGAAGAGTTCTGCAGAACTGTGTCCTAGCAAAAGAAGAGCTAGCTATGACTTTTAAATATTCAGCCCCACTAAAGGTGCCATTATGGCAACCGATAATGTTCAACCTTAAATCATTTTGACAATGCATTCTCTGTGCTACTCATAGACTTGGAGTGTGTCTTCACAACATTAAAAGCTAGGGCAATATTCATGGTTAAGTAAAGTCCAGAAGCAGCCGAACAGGTGTGTACTTCTCTCAGAAAAGGCCTTTTTATATAGAAGACCTTTTGTACGCTAGTTCTATCCTAGGCCTCTTATAGGGGCCACACCTGAGAGAAAAAGTGAATTATCAATGACATTTTTTTAAAGAATCAGTGATTTAACACTAATTTCTAATCAGATCCTACAGAAAGGAACAGCTCGCATGGCAGCTGTACTTTTCCCAGGGTTAATTACCTTTCACTGCTCTCTACTAATGAGTCAGCTGTTCCTGTCATCACACAACTACACTGTGTTCATCTGTAGCTCTAGCTGTGGACAAACACAGTAGCTAGAGTCCTGTTTACATATTGGTGCGGTTTGTTGTGCAAAGAATTTGCGAAGCAGTTCAAAAAAATACTTAGAACTCCTTCCATTCCCATGTCTCTTTCCATGGAAACAACTGTATTTTTCAGGCCAACACTGTGTTCTCAAGGTTACTGAATTAATCAGCAAAAGTAGAAATCTAAGGACATGAAAATAAATAGAAATTAATTTTTTCGTAATGCTACTTAATAGTTCATATAAGGAAGAGTAGAGCCATGTACCTACCTAAATTGTCTTATCTGATTGTTGGGTGAGAATGTTTATTTGTAGTTTGCTGCTCTGTATATTAGAATACTCCTTTATAAAATATTGTGTTAATCAGTAGAACAGATAATAGGGAGAAAAATAATGCAGCAAAGGGAAGAATTTGTGTCATTTTTTTAGGGCAGATTCTAATGAGACAATGATTTAAGGCTTTAAGTGACCTGCTAATGTTTTTACATAATTCTCAAAGGTAATTCAACAGCATATAAACAGAACACATCATTTGCTAGCTGGGGTGAAGAGGATGTATTCTTCATACCCATAGAAGATCAAGAGGTACCCTCATATATCAATTTCATGTATCTTCTTTAAGGACTGCATAAGGCTTGTCGGGATTTTAGAATGCTAACTTTAATAAAACAGAGGGAAGACATACCTAGCTTCTTTTTATTGTCAAGAAAGTAAGGGCACAAGCTACTCCACAGAAACAGTGACCACCTACAGTTAAGCACTAGTAGTGGTTCCAGCTTTCTTGTGGGAGGCTTCAAAGACTATGATTAAGGACAGGCATTGTGACAGAGCTACCAAAGCTCAAGTCCTGTTTGGGTCAACAATCAGAAGTTGTTTGCTTTTCACATAACCAAGGAGAGGAGTCTTGCGCTGGAACTGTCTTCAAAACACAATTTTGTCCTAAAAGTGTCCTTATGGAGGTTGCCCTGATCTTACCAAGTTTCATCAGGATAATATCAGTAGGTGTTAGCTGAAAAAGCAAATTTCCACCACACACTAGAGGGACACCACACAGTATATGTTATGTGAGAATGAAATCAGATACTCACTGTTGTATCTGTATCAGATCGATTCATGAAGATATGATTTGAGGCCAAATTCCTCACTAGCTCTCACAAGAGATAATGGTAACTGGGGAATCTAAGGCAGGAATGTGGTCTTCTGAATATAATGACGGAGGAAGAAACTTAAGCTTTCCAAGTCGAGGTTAACATTACAGGACTGGTGGCTGAAAATGTGATAAATTTGCTTTTGAAAATACAAAGGCAAAAGCAGCATGGGATTCCAAAGGATCACTGGAAAAGTCATCTAGGAAATGAACATTTCACAGAAACACAGAATCATTTCCTTTGAACTTTACTGTAATGAACCATCCTTTTCTCTCAGGCACCTTAGGTTATGCAAACTGTATTGACAACCTTGGACACTGAGCAATATGAACTGTGTGGTTATGGTCTTTCAAAAGACAGATATTTATTTATTTATTGTGTGACTAGGAGAAATTCTGTTTTGTTTTGGAATTTTTAGTGTATCCCCTGAAAGTTCATTAACTGGGCTTAATGATTCACAGAAATCTCTGATCACTCAGGTCAGGTCAGGGAAAACTGTTACTACGTAATGCCTGTTTTGTCTCTGAATCTTGCTCTGCTCAAGAGATGATTCCTTCTTCCCACACACTTTTTCTCACTCAGTCTTTATGTAAAAAAAATTCTGAGATATAATGAAAAAAAATACCATGAGCAGGAAAAATGGGAATGTGACCTCTCCAGTCGATGAATAGGAAAACCAAGCCCCTTGAGCTGAATTTCATCCTTTCCTTGGATGCAAGCCACTTAACTTGAACTCTGTCAGTAACACGGCTTACTGGCTCTCTTAATAGAGAGTAGACTTGAAAATGTACACTGAGGCAGGTGGGATGGTAGAAGGTGGTTCCTCTAAAATGTCAGTTAGGTTCATGTGGGAAGAGACATACCAAATGGTGTTTCTGAAAAATTCAGGGCCAGAATTCATAATATATCCCATCCAGTGCTCACTTAAAAAACTTCACCTCTTTACTTTTGAAATATCAAAATAACTTCTAAATCTAAAAGACGGGATCATCGTGTAACTACAAACAAATACTTAAACCCCACAAATAAAGATGGAAACAAGCAGTACGACTTGAATGGTATCCACAATGCTGCACTTGTTTTTTGATGGCTGGCACTCACTGAAAACAACTTGCATTTCTGCACTATTACAGCATTATATCCTGTGATCACAAAATAGCAGTACATCATTAACATTAATAACAATTAAAAAAAGTGGTATTACTAATGTTGTTGCTATAAATAACACTAGGCCCAAAACATTCAGGGCTAAAGTTATTTTTTCTCACATGATATTCGAAATGAGTTAGGCATATTTAAGACGCTTTTTAATGAGAACCACTAAAATGTTGACTGTGGGAAAGCAAAGTCTGAGAATATTGGGTATGAGTGGGTTAATTTTTTCAGGATAAATATCAAATCAGTCTAAAATGTTATGTTTATTGAATTGGTGTCAATTTATACCATAATGAACTTTATATGCCCACAATTTTTGGCATGATTTTCATTAACTTTGGTTTTATCTGTGGAAGTGCTACTGGAGACATATAGTTTCTTACACTCTGTAAAACTCATTGTTATGAAATTATCTCAAGCTGAGCTAATCTTATAGCAGTCTACTAATGTGGCTGCCCTCCCTTCGGGGAAATCATACGAAGAGGCAAAGGACTGCCAGAGGCCTACCTATGGCTCCCTTCTTCCAAGGCCAACCTGTGCATCCCAATATATAGATTCAAGTCACGTGTAGCCACATGCTGTTCCACAGAGACTATACAATTTGTAAGGGCTTGCACAGCTTAGAGGAACTCCATCCAACTTTTGTCCCTGAGAGAATTCTGAGTTTTCCACTTATAAACACTATTTAATCACTTTGCCTCAACCTGAAGTAACTTTGAGAACCTATCCCTAGAGCATCAGAGGATGAAGAATTAAAAACTGCACATTTATGTTCTAAAGGTATGGGTATGACAAATAATCCTCTAAAAATTAAAATCAGTGTCAACAAATCCCTTTTAACATGGCAAAAAATAATTGAAATGTACTCAAAATATGCACAGCAACAGAAATTTTGAGCAGAAAACTTACATATAGCTTTTATGATAGTGTGAGAAACATTGAATCATTATAATCACCCTCGGAAACAATGCAAAACCATCATCTAATCCTCCTATTACTGCAAAGCTTGAGGAACAGTCTTGAGAGCCTGAAGAGATAGAAAAAACACATAGGCACCCCTAAAAGTGCCCATGGAGTCCAAGTAGTTACTAATATGGGAAAGAAAATATGGAACTGAGTCTGGAAATGCTTCTATTAGCAGTGTTCAAAAAATCCAACTGGTTGAATTTAGAAAACTCTACTGTATTTTAAAATTAATGGATATAGTTAAATCTTCACAGCTCATTTATTCTTATTTTTCAAGAACTAGTTTTAAGAAAATAATTTCTTCTGAAAGGAAATACAATGACTTCTAAGAATAAAGTAGGGAATTGCCCTCTTTTCTTCTGTAAATATCACATTGCAGGGACAAAATTTGGTCCTCTGACCTGCACAGCAATATTCAGTGTTGCTATACTGCTCTCCATTAATATTGGAGCACACACCAAGTATCATCAATGCTTTGTACATGCAAGAGAAATCTTCATCTAAGGTACGCCATACGATTCATATTACTGTCATGTATGATATTGTGAGAAATAGGAAGTTTATATGCAGGCAAGATAAAAGAAAAAATCAAGTCCACTTTGTAGTCTGGACAGGAAAGACAGGATTCACCTACCTAAATTAAAATGCCTAAAATACAGTATACATTTTTGAGCTAGTAACTGCTGACTTGATAGTCTCTTGGTAGCCTGTAGGCAACCTGCAGGCACTTCTGTCATTGATGGATGTGTAATACATTTTACTTATACATCTACTTCAAGGTAAGGTGAATTGCATCCAAGAAATGTCTCTTTCCACTGGCTCTACGAGGCATCTGGGTGACTGGCTTGGGTCTAGGCACATCCACTGCACACATGGACATTTCACCAGAGGATACCTAACCAAAGAACAAGTGGCAATCACCAAGAAGCACCTTACTGGTTAAATAACACATATGTTATATGGCTCTGAGCTGTATTTTAAAATAGAAGTGAAAAAAGCAAGAGACAAAGCAGGGAACCATCCTCCAGGAGTGAAGGCAGTGCCAGTCTTTACAGGAAAGAACTGGCAAATGAAACAAAACTTTATTTGATGAACAAATAAAAGAGAGCCCTAGCGGATGATGTAAATTAAAGAAAAGGAGAGTGAGCCACAGCTTTGATATAAGGAGTGCGGCTTCAGCGTAATCTAAGAATACAGTGTCAAGAGACCAGGAATGAAAAAGGTCAGCATAATATGGCAAGTATTTCTCTTTCTGTAAACCGAAAAAAAAAATAAAACGAAATTAAATTCTAAGCACAACAGAGGGAAACTGATCTCCAACAGTTGGTATAGACTGAAATACTATCTTTTTAATATTTGTATTGGACAATATTTTATGGAGGAATAAAAGTTTTCCTTATAAGCTGATTACATGGATTGCTATCTGATAAATGAGAAGTCTCTCAGTTTGAACAGTTATTATCTTATACTGAATACAGTTCTTTTCTTTAGTCTAAGTTTGCTAACTTAAGACTATGTGTATTTCTTCCTTGACTTATTATGTTCTAGTCTACATTTGAGAAATCTGATGTCACCAATGACAGTGTGTCTGCATTTAATTTTCTTTTTTGGTTCATTTTAACCATACATGCCTCATACCCTGTTCTATTTGTATTTCCTGTTCAATGCCAAGTTTTAAACTGTCAAATTAGAGAAACTGAAGTTCAAATTCATTCTAGTAACTTTTACTGGATTTTGGGAGCCATCAACAAGAGCCAGATTTAAAAAAAGAAAAATATCAATATGCCTACATGGACTGCCACAAACATGCCTTTTTTCCAACATATAGGGTAACCATTTAATCAAAGAATTATTGACACAATCATTTACCTTTTTTTTATAGTGCCAAACAGGGACTTTTCACATTCACTCAGTAAAACCTAGTTTAAAAAAAAATTTTAAAAAAGCCTTATTTTTTATTTTGTGTCCTTACTCCAAAGAAAAAAAAGTCTTATGAGTAAAATTCACCATGTCCAAACAAAAGACTGGCAGCTTAAGTAAGTATATGAACAGGGGGAAGGGAGACTTATTTCCTGAGTTTCAACAGATGTCATACTTAATTGGTTGTGAAATAAACCAGAGCTACTCTCGGCCTGTTTCCCTAGTTTCAGCTGTGAAGACACTTTCAAACATGTGCATTTCCCTCCTGCTTCTCATAATGAGGGTGTGGGGTGAGAATAAAACCTCTAAAAGGAGTAAAGCAGCATGCATGCTGCATACAGTCCTTCAAATACACTAATTAAACAGAAATGAGAATTGCATCTTTTGTTCCTGCAAGATACGTGTCAATACAATATTGAGCAAGGCAGTTCTGTTGAGTGATGCCTTCTTTGCCTTCTGCTAATATCAGAAAGTCACTGGACTATCCCATTTTTCACCAAGCCCTTTTGCCCTCATGTGTCTCTCTCCAAAATACCCTGTCCCCTAACTCTGAGTATTGACAATGTCCTACAACTTGGTGGAATGTGACCATTTTTGTATTATGACAAAATCTCCAAGTTTTTTTTCCCTTGTGAATGTTTTCTACTAGAAGAAGTAAAGTAACATTGCATGTAACAACAACAAAAAAGGAAGAATTTTCAAGAACTGTCAAGTATAAAATACCTTGGCTAAACATGGTGAAGTACACAAGAAAACAGAAAGCAAGACTTCTCATAGGCACAAAGCCCAGATATTTGTAACTGTGAGTAACTACCATTCAGTGGTAGGCTAATATAAATACAGGCATGCATTTATAAAGGTCTAGGGCAAAGAACACTAGTCACTTTAACCACTTCTATGGCTTATTGCATATAGCCCTCAAAGTTAAAATATTCTTTTGGGTTTCATGAGAAAAATGTAAACACATGATAGCTGTGTGTCCGTGAAACTCAGTATTATAAAGTTGCAAAAGAAAAAGAAAGGGGGGGGAGGCATTAGTTAAAACATTTCAAATAGATATTTAATGGGAAATGCAGAAAGAGAAAAATTAAAGCCAAGGTCAAAGATGTTAAATTCACCTGTAACAACTAAACTGAGCAGTATTTGTTCTTTTAGTTTAGACTTGGAACCCACATCTCAGGAGTGCTAGGAGAGAGATTTAATCCCTACAAAAAATTCAAATTTCCAAAGTGTGTGATGGAAACTGGCATAAGCTTTCCTGAAGTCAGAAATAAAATAGGAAATACTTTCTTCACTATTAAAACAGGAGTAGTCATCATGATCTTTATTCTTTAATGCTTTACAGGTCTGACTTTCTGCAGATGACCTCTCTTGTTTGTCCCTACATGTTTTCCAAAATATAAAAGTGAAATAGAGTCCCAAGGGCACTGTACTTGAAAGGTTATGAGAGTTAGAGAATTTTAACCATGCCTGCCAAATCAGCAGATGGCTTGTGATTATAATTATATGCATCAATAAAACGAATAATCTTTACAAAATTTGAATTTCTACTAAAGTAAGGGATTTAGTAAGCAGATGCAACAGAATGCATTTTTTTAACCCTTTTCATATACAGTGCTGTTTCTCACAAAAATAATGGGAAGGCTTCTATAAAGTAGCTTGATCACACACTTGGGCCTTAAATGTATATCTCTTTTGACCAAGTGTCAATGTTATTTCAAGTTTTATATTTTATTTTGTTCACTAAATGTCTAATGCTAATATGCAGGACGATTCCCATAGGTCAAAATGGTATTTAATTTTATAAAATATACAATGAAAATATAAAATGAAAATGTTTTGTACTTAGTCCATTCATTTGTACCACTGTTGTGGTTCTTTCTGTTTAGTATTTAGTGATTTTCTGTATCTTGTATGAAGGCTAAGTTAACTGCATTGTCAGCAAAGAAACTATTCATTCCCCAAAACTCAGAAATCTCTTGAATGTTTCATAGATTTTTTTCTTTTTATATAATCACAAAGAATAGAATTATATATACAAATAAATTAATACAAAAATCACAGCCTTTGATTTCTATGACCACTCTACTTACTTTCAAACTTAATTTCTAACAAGATTTAGATTGTACATTTTAGATCGTGCCAAATTTCTTCCTGAAGTAGGATAAAATCACACAGTAGAAAAATTAAACAAAACAAGCAGGAGGTCCCCTAAGCCCAATCTCTGTCTGGACCACATCATAAAAATGCTGTTAAAAACATCATGGAAATATCCTAAAATCTTCTGATATAACTAGGAAGAAAATATTTGAAATGGTAAGAAGAATATTGTCAAAAAAGTCTAAGTTCAAGATACTCAACTACCCGCATTATTTTAACATTTATTTTGCTCAAACATTTAAATGTGGACTTTTATGTGAAGAATGTACATATGTTGGGGTTTTTTTCAGCTACCATATCTCTGATGTGAAGAGTGCAAAATGGTATTTTGATGCTTATTAAAAAGTGGACTATTACTTCGGAAATGACAGAGCCATTGCTCTGTATCATGTAAATCCTTCTTAGCCTAAGGATTATTGACCTGATAGTCCATAATGGTGCCTTCGGAGGCATCGCTACTTTGTTATGTCAATCCAGCTGCTGTGAATGTGCTCTAAGTTGAGGGGGATGGGCACCGAAGTTGTCAAATTTTCTCCTGCGATTTAGGGAACTGATCCAGCTATTCTTACCATCACCTGGAAAAACACTGTTAAGAAGAAACTGAGACCTGTAATGCTCATGTGACATGACATTTTGGAAAAGTTTTAAAGCATTTTTCTTAAATCAAACAGGGTAGAGTTCAAATACATGTCTTTAAGTGAAAAGCAAGGTCCTTTTAACAAAAAGTTTCTTAATGGAGGGAAAAGTTCACATATGAAGCCAAACCTGAAAAATGAACAAGCAAATGTTACCTGAATCTATTAAGCAAACCAATAAACCCCTCATTTTTAAAACACTTGCATATCTTGATGATCCAGTGGGTCTCTTCCAACCCGGTGATTCTGTGATTCTGTGATTCTGTGATCTGCTTTATTGTATTGAACTGAGCCATTGACCTCACCTCAGTGGAATCATCCAAGTGATCATTCTTTTATAAGTGTTAACTTATAAAAGAACTTAAGCCCCATTTTCATTATAAAGTAATTTTTACTTCTAAATGTTTTTAAACAGAAATCTGTCTTTTAGAAAGACAAAACTTGCTAGTATTATTAGAAATCTTCTGTGAACACCAATGAGATCCGAAGAGATTCTATATAAGTCTTTAAAATAGTTGAGGAAGGCAATCTTTTTTTTATCGGTAATTAAACAGTATCTTTACTATGAAGTGATTCAAGATAATTAAAGTGCAGAACCACTGATTCTGCTTATGCAGTTTTTAATAATGCACAACTATACGCACAAAAACTAAAAGTGACACAGACCCAGTAATATATGTATACTTTCAAAATTAAGGACATAATTAGCACACAGATTTTGGTCTAGATCCTCCAAGTAGATATGTATGTAGCAGAATATAAAGTTTACTCTGTATGTAATTCACCATGTTTTGGAGTGACAGAGCTAGGCCTTTAGGAGCATTGTTTGTGACTGACCTTGGAGATGCTTATCAGAAATATCACATATTTTGGTATTACGGCCTTGAAAATCTATAAGCATGAAAAGAAATGAATTAGAATTATTCAAATCAACTGTGTAATGTTATAAGTTGTTCAGTTCTGTATGAACAACTAGTGTCCTCTGGAATGGAGTACATATATATGTGCAAAGGCCTCATATTAGATTTTAAGATCCAAAAGATCTACTGAAAAGTAGTCTAGAAAAATCTGGTGTGTTACGCAGTTTGACAGGGAGATCAGAGGAACAATTTTAATTATCATAATTCATGGTTTCATTGCATTTTCTCTTAGGTGTAGCAAAGACATGACAGAGATGGAAAAGAAAATAACGAACTTATGAAAAACTACTGAAACTTACTATGGCTCAACCTGTCAGATTAAAGTAGCGGTATGATTTTTGTAGCACTGCTGCATGTGCATTACCCCTATGAACTCACTCTTTAACAGGATAAAGGACAGCTAAATTTTTTTAATTAATGTGGTGAATACTGAAATGTCAAATACTCCTTACTCTCATTTGCATTGGTATGTAAACAGCATGATGACCATGTGAAAGGGTTGTACTCATTTTTAAAAGCTGTGGTAATGTACCTGAACATAACATATCCTCAAATCTTACCTGCTAAAATGAACTGAAAAATTACATTAATTAACAAATTTCAAAGCAAAATTGTATCATAATACTGTACCTTACAAAATCTCTGCTGAACTAGCAATTAGGTCTGAATTATAAGACTTAACTGAGAAAGAAACTTGTTTTCTGATGCCTGAATGTTTCACATTTTTTGAGGTAACATAAAGAAAACATTGCTGAGATGCACACACCTTAAAACCACAGAAAATAAAATTAAATATACAATTTTACTTGAGTTTGTTTACTTCCTCATTGAATTTCTTAAGTTGGAAGTATTGGGAAATCCAAAAGCATATATAACTTTTCAATTAATGTTTCAATCAACTCGGGTGTTATATGGGTGAACAAAGTTTTTTGCATGTGTACACTTTTTGTATAAGAACGCATATATGGATTCATATATATGTAAATATAACTTTGCAAGGCATCACCAAATATATATGTTAAAATATAAAATTTTATCTTCATTTCTATAAACTAGGACGATGTGTCTATTGTCTATACAGTTAAAAACATATCCCTGGGAAAGCGACATATAGTGAGCTGACTTCTATGACCTATGTAGAGTTTTAAGTGAACAGGTTATCCTGACATGTCTAAATACACATCACATATATTGACAATCATTTTATCAAATGAAATAATTCTTCCAAAATAAAAGAAAAAAACACCCTAAACCCTCTGCATTGCAAGCTAATTTCTAAACCACAGTTCTTTAACTGTCTGTATTGGAGAAAGCATTCTTAAAACATATGGTTTTCAGTGGTTTGGGGTAGAGGGGAGGAGAAACATTACTCAATTCACACAGGCATCTTGCAATAATATGTTGTTTTGAACCTAACATCCCCTGAGCCTCCAAAGTGCAAAGCAGACAGAAACATTTTAGCAATGCAAACAAGACTTTCTGGCAACTTCCTGTTGCCATTTTTCAGCAAAATAAAGGGCCCTGAGATAGTAAACTGAAACATTGCTAGAAAAGATTTTATCATTGGATACACAGGCAGGCACCTGCTCTTCTAAGATATCAGCTGAATATTTGCTTCTATGCAAAGAAAATAAGTAATGACTATGTAACTGTCTAACAGCAAATACTCAACTCTAATTTCAGCTCACATAAAAGACAATACTGAGAGAGACATCATACAAAAATCAGTTTTTAAAAAACTCAACAAAATTATAGTAAAAAAATTGTTCATATCTGCATAGCTGTAAAAACTGTACAAGGCATTTAGAGTTGTAAGTAGATTGCTAGTGGATTGAAAGGTGTATTCATATACATAAAACATTTACAGGAAATTTTAAGAGAGAAGTAAAAAGTAACTCTCTGTCTGTAAAGTTCATCAGACATTACTGTATATCTGAAGCAGTGCTTATTGTGTGGCAGTTCTTACAAAAAAATATTTCTTTCATTACACTATAATTACAATATCCAGTTCACAAAACAAACTGTTTCACTTTACTTTCAGAATTCCAGAAACTTTTGTAAACTGGCACATCAGAGAGAAAGAGAAAAGGAAACAAACAAGAAACAAACCCAACCTTCATTCCAGAGACATTTTTCTCCCCTTCATGAAGTGACAGGGGGGAAAAAAATCCCTTCATTATGACCTACTTGTCGAGAAACGGACTTTCAACCCCATGGTTAGGCTAAGATTTGCTCTACTTTCTCCCTAGGGCATAATTGTCAGACTGACTTACCGTGTGCCTTTTAGCCTTTGTTCTGCCTCTCATGCTGACATCAGGGAAGCAGTGATGTAGAATAAAGCAGGGGTGGGCTAGGTTAGTCCACTGTTTGTGTCGTTGTGTGGTGTGCAGGGACACTCTGTGATACTCTAGTGAGCTGCTAAGCTTTTTTTGTAGGCTTTGTGTCATTTACTTAACGACCAATCTCATTAGCTGCCAGGGTACAATGGGCTGATGCATTTTCTATGTACATACTCTACACAGTGACCCTCAAGGTTGCCGAAGGTCTATTTAATCAGTCAAAATGCTGAATATATTTGCAGTAAATCACTAAAAAAAAATACGGGACCACAGAGGTATCTCATGAGGGTTTACTCTTTCCTGGGAGTTATTTGCAGGTAATAAAGTGATAGGAGATGTAAGCAAAACCAAGGGCAAAGAAGGGAAAAAAGCACTCAGTGGATTTGCACTGTCCACCTTTAATTTAGGGAACCTTGGGAGCCCTGTATACCCCTGTGTCTCTGCTTGTTAATTTTTCCATGCAGTTCATGCTTCAGTGTAATCATGTTATCACAATTAAACCCCTTTATAATAAGAACAGCCCTAACGAAATACACAACCTTTCACACATTAGGGAGGGGATATGTGTGTGTGGAGGGGTGATATTTATTTATTAGTTTCCTTACTACAGGCAACCTCAGGGCTGGCATCTTTGCATTTCTAACCTCTCGTCAGTTACAAGGTAAAACCCTTTTAACTCTTATGAAAAATGAAATGTTGAAAAGCCCTATGAATCACAACAGCTGTCCATAAGTAACAGGGAGAGTTCTATTGTCCAACTTGTCCCTGGATAAAACGAATACTTTACAGCAGAGGCTGTTTAGCTTGGCTAAAGAGTATGGGGAGAAGGGGAGGAGGTCACTGGAGATTTCGCACACTAATTTAATCTGGGAAAAGGACAGGCACTGCATCTCACTTGAACAGACTGGCAGCAATCTGGGCTCCCACAGAACTATCTCCTTTTGCCTGTGCTCTATTTATTCCTTATCTCTGTTTACCAACCGCTAGGTCCCTTTCATTCACACCACGAGGCCGTTCTCCTACTATCAGTCAGCAGCTGACACTGTGGAAGAGCCTCAAAGGCAAAAAAAAAAGGGATCAAAACTAAACCAAAGCTGTATAAACAATGCAACAGTAGAAGTAAATGCATAAATCCTAATTCTTAACCCAACCCACAGGGTGCGAACAGAACCTTTATAGTAAATCCAACTAACCCACCACAGTGAGCTATGGGCTACAGAGGAAACGCCAAATATCATTCATGAAATCACCACCTCAAGCAGAAACATTGAAAATAGATATTGGCAAATATTTAACTCATTTTAGGATAACGGGTTCATCAGTCTTGTCTATCCCTCAACAAGCAGTGGTGTGCATGTTTACCTGTGTGACAGGTGTAAGGTAAAAAAGAGTTCTTTCCACTTGACCATCTCATGATTCAAAAGCCTCTGATAATTTTGTGCTTCGTGCTTATGATTTGAATTAAAAGAAGTAGAGGCAACCACTTTATGAAAATACCTCTATGTGGAGTTTGTAATAATTTAGATAACTTTATGACTAGAACTTAAATGTCAAGTTATTATTGAAGCATTTGTCCCATTAACTTTGCCATTTTAAAGTTTTAACTATGGATATTTCAATATTGCCTTTCCTCAGTCTCTAATTTATATTTTTTCCACTTACTCATTCTCTAAGTTCTTATCTTTTATTATGAAAAGAAAATGGTGATGACAGGAAAGAAAGGATGAAGCTTGTGACTCTAATAGAAAAGTAAAGGAGAGTACTGAACTCTTTACATCTGACATCCTAAACCTGGATATATTTATAGTGACATAACTGTGAATGTTTATTTTAAAATCCTAATGGGATCTCATTTTCTATTCTTAACTAACTTAATGGGAAAGAAGTTGCAAACATTCATAGGAAAACAGCAATATTGTTTCAGTGAAATATTTCAGCTTTTTAAACTGACATGATCCGTAACTCCCAACATAGGGATGTTCCTCCAGGAATTATGCTTTCTGAACAGTTCTCAAGTTTTTATACATAAAAATATTGGTTAGTCAATAAACTGTAAACAGCCTTATCAAGATCACTATAACAATAGCAAAGAAAATGTTCCTCATTATCAAAGATGATCAACTGGACCTAATTTCTGTTTTGATTTCCACCTATGTGCATTATGAGCAATGAAGTCTTTACTACTTGGATCCTTTTTTCCAAATGAATTAATGAATTAAATTTATCCTTTCACCAGCTGCTAGGCAGCAGATGGAACCATTTCTGAAGCCTTGTTGAATTCAATCCATAAAACTCATTTCCTAGGATTAGCAGTCCAAAGTTTCTTTTAATGTTTATATACCGCTTGGGATTTTGAATTTCATGATGTTAAACTTTCAATTTAACTATTTTTTTTCATTTCATATCAAACAAATATGATCATTAGGATTTCTATAGCTTTGTAATCACACATTTCAGGTCACATAAGGACAAGAATTCATTTCAAAAGCAATCAACTAATGTAAGATTGGGATCTGGTTTGGGATTTTTTTTCATTTATTTGTTTTGTTTACATTATGTCACTACCATAGAAACCATTATGCTGAAAGATTAATTTATACTGGGAAAGTTTTATTTTCTGTAACTTTGACAAAAGCCTTCACAAAAATTTTGTTTTAATTAACAATTTGTGTCAGTGTTTTGATAGGAGAGTGTATTTGCTGTTCACAGAAACACGACATGCTCCTTATCTAAGTTTTTCATACAGATAATCTTTTATAGCTAACTTCAATATAAAGTTTAACCAGTTTTGAGGTTGGAGGGAAACAGTATCAAGTCATTTCAGGTTTGTGAACACTTCAATAAACATTTTTTATGTAAAGAAACAGGAAACATTATCAGCTGCAGTACCCTGGACAGCTCCTTTTCTTTCATTTTCGTTTTTCTTGTGTCTGCTACAATACTCTGAAACAATAACCAGAGACTTTAACTGTAATCTAATTCACAAAGGTCTCTACTTACACATTTTAATGTGAACGAAATTGCAATGTAACCAAAGTTTCTACTTATTAGAAAGCAACAAGGGAAAAGGGAAAATAAAAATATGTCCTCTCCCACTCTGCTTTCAAAGGCTTTTTATATTAAAAGTCTCAAGAATAAAACTTCATGATGTCAAAGTCTTCCTGTTATTTAACAAACTAAATAAAACTTTTTTTTTAAAGTGATTCATTGTTGTGTATAACAGTGATTTCCGCTAATTTGTCACAAGAAATCTATATTAATCTAATAATGCAGTAAGCCAAGAAGACCACATAATAATAATTACCATTGAGTAATTGAGTATTTAGAAGGAGGAGGGGGAAAAAAGGAAGACTTGTAATCTTAGCCTGCAGGCATGAAAGTACTATAATACATAGATGCTATTTACAAGTAAAAATAAAATGTTCCAAACTCGGAAGTTAGGAGTTTAAGCCTATATTTAGAAATTCTTCATTCTGAATCTGGATTACCTGATAGCAATCTTATAACAGAAATATATTATTGTCTCAGAGAAATCTTTGCTTACAAATGCTGTAATTTACCCGTCAAATTACAAAACAATCGCACCAAAGACACATCTACGCAATTAACTTAACTAATTTAATTGATAGAAGAGATAATAAATGGTCATATTGAATCCTAAAATGACCCATAAATGACAAAGTTCACCCCATATAATTTAAGGATAAAATCTTGGATTTGTCCTTTTATAATCTATTAAATGAAAAATTCACAGCACCTTGCAGAAGATTGTCTTGCTATTTACATATGAAGGAAGACAAACATCTGAACTAAGTGCTTTGTTAAAGACAAAAGAAAGTCAAAGAGAGGAAGCTATTGCTGTTAGAGTGTTAAACAGACTTTCCCTCATATCAAATACTTTTTCATAAAAATCATCCTCCTGCAAAATGTTGTCCCACAAGGTCCATTTCATTCTTCAGCATTGCCTCATATTACTGTCGTTTAATTTTCTAAAGGTTTTCCTGACACAAACATTCATTCTAAAGTACAGTATTACCCTTTTAATCAGAAGCTCTCAATTCATTCTCTGAATCCCAAATAATACTAAAGACTGAAATGTCACACTTTGATAGACGCTTTTTCCTTTAGAGTAATGCCATAAATTATATTTATTAACAATATCAATTTTAAAAAACATTGCACTTTATTTTAAAGCATTCTAAAACACCATGAGAAAGCTCTGGTGTGTAACACATAACTGCAAGTGAATCTGCATATATCGAACAGTTCCTACAAATACACTGGCACCACTGTCTGCCTCTCTCATCTCAGTTTTTTTTCTCTCTTTTTTCCTGCAGTAGTATTTAAGTTCAGTAACTTTTCAAAAATGAGACGAAAAGTATCCTTGTGATCATTTCCTCAAATCAAATAGCTAGAGCTGTAAATTTGCACAATTCTAAAATGTATATGAACAAAGGCTTTACTGAGGCAGTATAAATGCAATTACACCATGACATTTTCTTCAGAAAGCTTTCTCAAAGCAGTTACAAGTAGCTATTTTTTAGCTGAGGTCCAAAACAGCATTTAAGATAATGACCAAGCATACATTGTGGAAGAAACAGCATTAGTGTCATTTAAACAAAAAGAAAAGTTTGCAGAGAGCATTTTAAACATTGATTGAAACCCCTCAAACTTCTTAATACAAATCTCTCAAGCTTTCAGCATTCATATATGGGCAGGATTTTTTACTTTTTGCAAAAAAAAGCACCAACAATAGAAAAGACAGAAAGTTACTAACAGTACAAGTTCCTTAAACATCAATGTGTTCAGAATAGTGTGAAAAAGTTGTCAAACTTACTTTATTTTTGTTTCCAAAACTTATATGTTTCTCCTCCCTTGTGTGCTGAACTGTGCACTAAAGCTGTGTCTTTGAAAGGTAGTTCCCATGATATGACATCCAGTGCCTTTGACTGCCTAGAGATAAGCACCTGCGTTTGTGTCCCCTCTTTACGTCACACCTCCCTATTCAAACCTTCTCAATATGATTCACATTTGCACATCAACAGCCTCATGCGCATACACAGATTTTTTTCGGCTCTGGGCCCAAAACTTTCACTTTAATTTTCATCACATGATTGCTGTGGCATATGTCCTTCCAAACCTCCCATATATCAGTCATCATGCAAATGAGATGGAATATCACTCCTCTGCAGCAGATGGCCAGGGATGATAACAATGGCTCAACAGAGGAGATTCAATGTCCCTGACTTTATCGCCACGGCAACAACAACCTAAAATATATGTAATGGAAGTGGTGCTTATTAATTTTGCAGGCTCGAGTGTTCTGATTTTGTGAGTGAATGGGCTGAGTTAAAAAGGGGGCTGTGTCCTCCTGCCTCTAGAAGACTATCTATAAAAGCCAGGGACCTGGAAATTATTTTCAGTGACTAAGAAGGCAACAGCCTAGCAATTATTTGAGTAATTAGGTGTAATTCCTCCCTGTAGGCCTTGTACCCTCCTGTGCTTGTTTCACAGAAGCTTGTGAATTAGACAGGCATAGATACTGAAAAGAAAAGTGCCTCAAGATATAGCAGGAGAGCTTGCAGGAACTAAGCTTCAGTGATGTGACACTTGGCCTCCACCAGGCTTGGTAAACACAAGCCCCAAGCCATAAGTAAATAGAGGCCCCACTCCACAAACATAGACCAATTAAAATTACAAAGGCAGCCACACTTCTGGGTGGGGCTGAGGGAAGCTTTATTCTGCTGTGGTCTCACTGTGAGTTGCACACATAATGGTCTCCAAGTTCGAGGCATGAAGTACTGTGTTACCACTGCTATCTGTCACTATCAAACCTAAGCACAAGGCTCTCTTCAGGCTGTAAATTTCTCTCTAGGGTTTTATCATGTGGCTTTAAGGAAATATTTCAAAGTGAATTTTCTGTGTGTCATCTTCTAAATGCAAACCATGGAGAGGAAATAAATGCAGCAATTTGCTTTTTATCTGCAACAGATTAATAGGAAGGAGTGGTGATCACCATTTTACCTCTAAGCAAACAAAATATCCACTGCCTCTCTTTGCCCTGTTCAAGCTACAACTTTCACACTTTAACATTTTGGGCACATGAGTAAACATTTTATTCCTTAGAAATAAAGTTCAGCTATGACCTGTATATTTAACTAAGAAACTATAAGAACAGAAACTATCTTTTTTTTTTCCACCAGGAAAATCTTAGAAAAATGGAGAATCCTGGAGAGAGAGAGAGAGAGAGAGATAGAGATAGAGATAGAGATAGATATTTAGCACAGTACTGGACAAAGGAAACTTGCTACCCCTCTCATGAAAGAATTCCTTAGAATTAATGAGATTATTGAAATTAATTTTCACTTTTCTTCTTGGAACCCACACACCTTGAACACAAGAGGAGGCATCAAGTGGAATTACATCCATCAGAGGAAAATTAGGATGATGAGACAAGACTTGAAGCAAGTGACAGGAAACTCTAAAGGCAGTGCCAGGACTGTGGATCCTCCTCCTGTTTCGGTAGAGCTCAACACCACCTCAGTGTTGTTTGTATTCTGTGTTGACATTTCCAGTGGTCAATTTTTACTAAGGTAAAGCTTCCATCTAAAAAAAAAATGCTGACACATTTCTAAAGTTCCAGAACTATTATTTATCTGTCATGTGCTTGTACAGCACCCAGCATTCTCACCTTCTGACCCAGTAACAGATGCTAGTAGAATACAAATGTGTAGTACAGAATGATATATCCTTTCCCACCATGAAAAAGGTCTTTTGAATATGAAAATTATGTATGACTGGTTTAACAAAATAAATCCCATACGTATTTCATTCTGTTTTTAGTATTGCTAACTAACAACAACAGAATTTGAAATACAGACAAATGTAAAATACAGGTTACTATTCATCTTTACCTCACACTGGTGTGGAATTTGCAGTTTTTTAAATACAATGGTACTGATGAGTTTTATTTTCCTGTTTCAGAAAAGCAAAATCAAAATGAAAACTTGGACTTCTTGTTGGTGTTGGTGCAGTGTGTGTCTCTGTATGCATGCAGTAGGATTCTAGAAATCTGTATGCTCACATTCTTTACTTCTGTACATTTCATTCTTCAGTTCACTAATTTTTAAATAACTCATTAATGTGTCTGTTATGTTGAGGTGGAGGTAAGTAGTTCAAGCCTGTGCAAAGCTCTGAGACTCCCTGTAGCGGATCTGTAGCTGGAGAGAAAGCCAACACACAGAGTACTATAGAAGTGATGTTTTCCTGACAGCTTGTGTTATTTATGGGACTGGCCACTGTCTCCTGAACCAGATGGAGCTTTTTTTCCTAGGTTTCTTTTTCTTTTCTTTTCTTTTTTTTTTTTTGTGTGTGTGTTTGAGATCTGCTCTACATGGCCCTAATTGATCATAGAGTAAGACTGACATTTAAGTCACTGTCTTTATATTTTCCAGTGTTAGGTATAGCCCTGGGTTGTGAACAGCCTCATTTATCTCAAAGGTACAATACCTTTAGTAAAAGTATCCAGATCCTCTCATGTCATGGGAAGAACATCAGATGAGGGAATAAGTACAATTTGTAGATACAGATTAGCTTTTCCCATCTGCTTCTTATCTATATGGTTGTAGTAACATGCATATTAAAATCTGTTTGCCAAAAAATGGGGTTAGAATCTATTATTTCTTACATTTCAATGAGACACATAAGTAAAAAAGTCTTTCTTAATGAATCAGTCCTAAGTAAGTTCACACAACTTTGTTTTTTACATGGTTTATAATCGAGTAAGTAATGAGAAACTGGCAAAGACTGGATTATTTGTGTTGAGAATTCATGTAGGAAAAAGTGTATTTAGAAAGTGCTTCAAACTTAGCAAAAGTTTAAGATGCAAAAGTCATACTATTTTGAACTTGTAAGCAATAGGAGGTACAAAGTTTGCAAGAGCAACAAGAAAAAGATACATAAAGGGTTTAAATTACCCGTCAAACTGCTCACCTAGGCAAACCTGAAATCTAATATGACAGTGATGACTTGTTGCAGAAACGTAAATGCAATAAATGCACATTGCAATATAAATTCTGCAAATGGTGAGGTATTGAAAAAGTCGGGATTACATGAGATGCACTGAATAATAAGCAACATGGGAGGTGAAGCTTGATTCTTCTCAAAGTGATAAAAGAATGAGGTATACTCTACTTGTGCCAAGAAATTCACTGCATGTATTGGCATCATCAAGCATCAAGTGCAGAGTTCTTTATAGACAAAAAGTTACCAAAGTCACCAAACCTGTGTAGCACCTGGTATAATGAAAATAAATCATCCTGGAGTGAATTATGTTAGCAGGCTCATGGTGAGAAGGACTGCCAAATATATACAAAACAGAAAAACTACAAGTCATTAAGCATTTAACTTTAAATGACATTTTAAAATGAGCTAAGCGTGTTTGTACAACATATTACTTCAAAAGCAACAATTTATAGGAATAAAATAATGAAGAAGAAAAGATATATGACTTAATATGAACAAGGGAATGTTTATCCAAATAAAATTATATGGGAGTTTTAGAGTTTTCTGCATGAAATAATCTATGAAATTTCTATAAAATATATTCCTATTAAATACTGTGTACTGAAGTAACAGAAAGACTTCATCCTCTTTCCAGCAACCTTCTTTCTTAAATGTTTACTTAGCAATACCCTGAAGAAAGCAAAGAAATTTTTGAGTACTCCTTTCCTGCCAATAGATTCTGCTACTGAAATGTGGAAACAGACGTTTCAGACGAGCTCTCAAAGCCACTTAGTACAGGCATAAACTCAGTTTTCTTAGATGTTCTAAAAAAAATATTCAAGGAACTCTGGAAAATTCTTCATTTAAAGAACGTAAAAAAAACATCCTAATAGGGTTTTGTTGTTGGGATTGTACCTCACTGAAAGGGATATTAAAATATTGTTGGTTTGAGTTACAATTTTATGCAACTCAGGCTGAATACATAGAATCATAGATTCATAAAATCACCAGGTTGGAAGAGACCCCCCGGATCATTGAGTCCAACTATTCCTATCAAACACTAAACCATGTCCCTTAGCACCTCGTCCACCCATGCCTTAAACACCTCCAGGGAAGGTGAGTCAACCACATCCCTGGGCAGAATGTTCCAATGCCCAATGAACATTTCTGTGAAAAACTTCCTCCTGATGTCTAGCCTAAATCTGCCCTGGAGGAGCTTGAGGCCATTCCCTCTTGTCCTGTCCCCTGTCACTTGGCAGAAGAGCCCAGCTCCCTCCTCTCCACAACTTCCTTTCAGGTAGTTGNCAGGTCCCTCTCCTCCTGGCAGCTCTCCAGACAGACTTCTCCTAGCCTGTAGCTCTGCATAGGGTTGTTGTGCCCCAAGTGCAGGACCCAGAATTTGGCCTTGTTAAACCTCATCCCATTGGACTCAGCCCAGTGGTCCAGCCTGTTCAGATCCCTCTGCAGAGCCTCCCTACCCTCCAGCAGATAAACACTTCCATCCAGCTTAGTGTCATCTGCAAACTTGCTAAGTTAAAAACAGGAAATGAAAATATTTTTCTCTTCTCAGTCATATTTACTTTAATATATAGCCATAATAAGTAGTCCAAAGCAGTTATTTAATAAGCACTGAAAATTAGGTGTAAGTGATGTCAAATATGAATTAAGCCTTTCAGAAAATTCCCATAATAAGGCTAAATATTAAGAATAAAAAATTCTCTCAGCTCTTGCTGCTAATTAAAAAAAGCCCTCAAACATGTCTTTATCCTAATCATTGTATTATTAAATGCATAAATAAAAGAACAATAACTATATTGCTATTGTGGTAAGAAACTTTCTATCATGGGTATTTAATTGTTTCTGCTGGATGTTTAATTGCAATTCAGATAGCTGAGCAGCCAGAAAAATTCTTCTGAGTCACAATGTCAAATCATGATCAGAATTTAGTAGTTTTCAAGTTATTATACATTTTGACTGAAAAAGCAAAATTATTTTCTTTAGGTCCTGCTTAATTTAATGAACTTCTGACTTCTAAATTATTGATCTGATTGCTACATATTTTATGTGTTTGTGTCTGTATGTGCCATTCCTACCTTTCACACACCATTACAAATGACGTTATAATAGAGGTGAAACCTCTAACATCTCCAGTGTTAGCCTCTGAAAACTTCCTCATGAATATTTGTAGCATCAAACTAAATCTTGTTTTGGAAAATCATTCATGGAAGCACAGAATCAGAGAATTATTTATGTTGGAAAAGATCTTTGAGTCTAGTCCTTAATTTAGCACTACCAAATCTACCACTAATCCATGTATGTAAGCATAACATCAAAATGTCTTTTAAATACCTCCAGGGGTGGGAACTCAACAATTTCCCTTGCTAGGGAATGCTTAACAGCCCTTTCCATGAAGTGATATTTCTTAATATCAAATCAAACCTCCCCTGTTGCAATCTGAGGCCATTTCTTTCTGACCTATTGCTTGTTATTTGGGAGAATAACGCCTGCCTTGCTACAACCTCCTTTCATGTAGTTGTAGAGAGCAATAAGGTCTCCCTTCAGCCTCCTTTTCTCCAGAATAAACAACCCAAATTCCCTCAGCCACTCTTCATAAGGCCTGTTCTCCAGATACAAGCCAAGATGCTGTTGGCTTTCTTGGTTTAATTGGCACACTGCTGGCTTATACTCAGCTGGGTTTTGACCGATGTTCACAGATCCTTTTCCACTGGACTGACTTCTAGCCACTTTTCCCCAAGCCTGTAGCATTGCATGGGTTTGTTGTGGCCTAAGTGCAGGTCCCAACACTTAGCTTTGTGGACACCAAGACAGTTGGCATCAGCCCATTGATCCAAACTCTCCAGATTCCTCTGTAGAGTTTTCCTTCCCTCAAACAGATCAACACTCCCACTCAACTTGGTGTCATATGCAAATTTACCAAGGGTGCACTCAATCTCTTCATCCAGATCATTATTAAAGATATTCAACAGAATTGGTCCCAGCACTAAGCTCTGAGGAACACCAGTTGTGACCAGCTGCCAAGTAGATTTAACTCCATTCACCACAACTCTTTGGACTCAGTCATCCAGCTAGTTTTTCACCCAGCAAAAAGTACACCCATCTTGGTTGTCCTGTTCATGCCTCATGATGGCACTCAAAATGATCTTCTCCATAATATTCTCCAGAACTGAGGTCAGGCTGATAGTCAACTGGGACCTCCCCAGTTAGGCAGGACTGCCAATAAATGATGGAAAGTGGTTTAGTAAGCTTTTCTTTCCAATATAGCAAATGGATCTTTGAAATCTTAACACAAAGCTTACTTATCTCTCTGTTCATATAGTCCTGAGAAGTACAGAGTTCAATATAGTGGTATAAACATCCAGAACTGCGATAACTATATCATTCCCTCCATTGTCTTCATATCTTTTCTCACAATCTTTTCACTGAAGCTCATCTATGGTCCTCCAACTAGAAACTTTCCAGGTTCCCTTTGAGAAACATCCCTTCTCTGATTTGGTCTTGTCAGAAGGCAAGCTTTTGTCTTTGTTCCTGTTATTCAAGTACCACCGTTTGCTTGATTTAAGAAGTCAACAAGTAAACACTCATCTACTGAACACCTGCCTTTCAGCCTAAGTACTTGTTCTTGGATCTCCCAAGGCTTCCAGCTGCAGTTCTTCACAACTTTTTTATTCTGGTAGCCATGTCTTGGGAAAGGGTCTAGGTAACCTATTCTGCTGTTCTCTTAGCAGCACATAAAAAACTCAACACCTCTTGCCACCAGTGTCTTACCTGATCCCTCACAGCTGATTCCTTCAGGGAAATCATGCATGTAGTTTTCTGTTTTCTTCTCCTGCTTATGCGTGACACATCTAAAGAAAACTCTAATAACATTATAAAAACAGTGAACTTAGTGTTCCTGGTCTTAAAGAAGTTTGAATGGCAAAGCAAAATTCAAATGAGTCTGAAGACTAGTTATCATGATGAAACAGCCAGTTGAAAATAAAGAGGCTTTTAAGATTTCTTGTGTGGATATACACAGAGAAAATATTGGCATATTTCTCCTTCTTTCATTCTCAAGTATTTTGGCATAGTTTTAATTTTTTTTTTTGCTGCTTCTAAATCTGTAGGGTTTATTTTATATATCTATCCTACTGAAAACAGTCTGATTTGTTCAGAACAACCATCTTTCTGGTACATTTATTTCTATTTTATTTTTAAACCTTGTAACATTTTGTTGTTTGTTTAAATCTCCAAATTTATAGTATAATTGTTTTAATAATATTCCAAGAGTTTTGCTAAACTTTGCTTGGCTTTGCTATATTATGTTCAGGCTCAAGTGGTACCATGAGATATGCAGTAATCTCACATGAACATATTAAGTATTGCATGGAGAGAACCTAGTCAGATTAACCTGTGTGTGCAACATTGTTTGTGTATTTGATGGCAATTTGAACTAAATTTACAGTCTGATGCAGCTTGCCAGCTTTTTTTTTAAAAAAAAGAAATAAAAAATACTAATGTTCTAAATAATTACGATACGTAATATTATACACAGTGTACCACAAACTTCGTGCTGTCCAACCCTCTATAAATAGTTATAGGCAAATTATTCTCTAGTTTCAGGTATCTGTACACAAATGCCTGTTTTGTATAAATGCATAAATACACATAGGCAACTTTTCATACATAATAAAATTAAGCATTCAGGGAAGAAAAACCTTGTTCTTTCTAACACTGAAGAGATCAATTGAAATAATGGAAATAGTACTACTGATGTTTTCTTAAAAGCTTGCACAAAAGTTAGGAAGAGTCATAAGTACCTTTTATTTAATTACTTTTTCCTTTTTTCTTTGGGGGATAAATGAGATCTGCAAGAATGCCAGGTCTTTAATCACAAAGAATTTAAAATTTTTAGATCCAAAAATGGGATAACAACTATCTGAAAAAAAAGGGAAGTTTGATTCCATGGACTATGCTTGCTATCTTTTCTTATACAGTTTGTTTGACAGCCTATATGGCCAGAGGCTATTCTGGACCTAATTCTAGGAAATGAACCAAGCATGATAAATAAGGCTGAGTGCTGGGAGTGGCTAGTGTTCACCACAGTGTCATTAGTCAATCTCTAGATTGCAGTCAGTAGCCCTCAGTAACTAACTATGCGTTTTCTTCTGATCTTTCTAAAAGCAGTCTAAAAGGCTGTTTAATACTCAATCATTCCCTCTCTGTGGGAAATTTAAACAAAAAATATGTAGAGAGGTCCAGAAACTAAACACTTACTCAAAAACTTAAGGTAGATCAACATGTGTTTTATACTTCACTATCAGATGTGAGTTATTTTTGAAAAAAATAGATCAGGTTGTCTAATCCTATGTCTATTCAAGTCACCAGCAAAATATTCTCACTGGCAACCCCAGGAGAAAACTTAAGATCATCCTTCCTAACAGAGAAAAGACAATGGGCCTGTTTTGCTGAATTATTTGTAAATACCTTCAACTAATTAGGGCAGATACGGTAGCAAATAAAACAATGTCAATTTTAGTGCATGTTAATTTTTTCTTAGTGACTTAAATTCTGTAATTGTTAAATATTTTTTCCCAGACTTCTCACAAAAAAAGGTTAAAAAATCAAATCCTCCCATCTCACCAAATAAACAAAAAAAAATTCCTTATCTATTCTTCTTTCTTTTGGAGAAAATGTGACAATTTGCATTCCAGTTTTTCAAGCCAAAGTTACAGGGGGCTAAACTAGGGCTTTATAATGGAAGTTGATTGCAACTCTAACTATAGAGGGGCTACTGCCTTTCCATAAGAGCTGTGCATTTCCAAGGAGAGGAGGAGAATACTGATCTGCATGACTTCTTGCAATTTCACTTCTTTAAATTAAGGTTGTGTCTTGAGAACTTAGTTCTTTTGAGCATTATTTTGATATTTCACTTCATGTGGTTTTAATTTTGATCTAGCACAACAACATTTTGCAGTTGATACATTTTAGAAATGTGGAAAAATGTTAAGCTTTGCACTTTGTCAGAGCCATGATCTTAATTTAGTTTGGTTTTTTGTTTTCTTTTTGTATGAATCATATGAAAAAGTCATGCAAGCTAAAGCAGCAATTTAAACATATTTGGATTTAGTTTGCTTGCTTTGTATTGTCTTCTTGCTTAATGGTAGAATGATTTTTGGCTGTTTAAATTTCAGTTTGGAACAAGTGCTGGCTGTTTTTCCTTTTTCTGGGCATAAAATGGGGGACACCACAGAGACAGTGTCAGCAATGTAAACTGTGATTATAATAACCAGTTCCTGGGTCTGAGATTATTAGCCTCAGTTTCTATTACAGAAAGGTTTGACTAGCATTAAACATTTTTTTTTGCTGGCTGGATGCTCCATCGCCATTAAAGGCTGCAGAAAAATCACTAACAGCAAGTAAAATCATGAGATTATGTATAAAAATGAGTATATGTAAGCATAAATTTAGGTTGGGTTTAAATATTTAAAAGTCTAATTGTTTTTTTCCAGTATCTTCAAGAGAAAGTGACATGTGATTTGATAAAATGAACATCCAAGGAACAAATACTAGAGTGCATATAAATCCAGACATATACCTTTGTCTCCAAAACTTTCATGTAAAGTCAACTTCATTCTTATCTATTATTCCATTACTATTAATAACTGCAGAACCTCACCAACCTAGCATTTGTGTTGTGTCTATGATGGTGAACTTCATACTTGAAAATGCTTTCTTTATAGTGATAGGTCAAAGCATACTTCCAAATTTAAGATCCTTGCACTTGGCCATTGAATTTAAGAGCCAACTATGCTGAGAAGCACACATATTGTGTATAAAGGCTTTCACCTTTTGAGGGATACTAGACAAAATAAACTTGACTTGTATAATAAAGTACAAGTGCTTTTTCCCTCATGGATTCAAACCTCTTTGTAGCAGAGCTGAAGTACACTAACGAACTAGACGACCCATGCACTTTAATTCGTTTCTTCAGTATCAAAATCTTAAGTGACTAGGGAGGAAATTAGTTTAAGAATTCCCACACATATGTGATATTTTTCTGTTCTTTGTCTTGGACACTTAGACTTTCCACAAATGAACTGTACATACAGGAGTTTAAAACACACCGGCCTTATTGATACACTCCACTAGACCTTCTGGTGCTAAGAAAAAGCCTATCACTGGGACTTTAACACATTTCGCTGAGGCTGACAGCATTCCTAGAAAAAAGGTACAGTTATTGTCAGTTGACCAGGAACAGCACACCACTTACTGTTAACGGCTATTTTGAGTGTTAAAATCAGTCTGAAATAATGTTCTCAAAGAATAATAAAGACAAAATAGTCATCTTCTAGTAAAAGAACAAACTGTTTAAGTGTTCAGGGGATAGCACCAACAACTTAATAGTTTTTTCAAAAATCAATTGATAGTCACTGCTTGTTAAAGAGAACAAGTTTAAAGTGTTATCTGTGAGACTAATGATTTAGCAGTTATTCAGTTTTAAGTTCCCACATGGTGCATTGCAAAGGGCTAGCTGACTTCACGTACTATTCAAATAGCAGTGCTGAGACCCAATATAGAAGTGTTACCTAACAAGCTCAGAATTTATTTTCTTTCATTAACATTAGACCTTAAACATAATATGACATTTTTGTGGATTAAAAAGTATATAAGCATCTGTTAGCAAAAGCCCTTTATTTCACACAACAAGAGAATTCTGTTTGTAATGTGTCAGCAGCTGCTCACTCAAAATGGATTCTATTAGAACTAATTTAATTTTACATAAGTTGATCTATTTGCATTCAGAGACTCCAGTTAAATGACTAGGTACTATTTTGTAGACTGATCCTGCTTCAAGCCTCAGCGTGTGGACAATGTTTAATCAGTGTGTACATCAGGAAATAAACATAATCAGCAAGCACAGTAATTAGGTCGGGAAAATTTTGCAACATGCATACACGGTATGGATTAACAAGGCAATTCATTAGAAATCTTAATTATGGAATATTATATTCTATGTACATTTTATTTTATGATGCTTCAGATGAGTTTTCTCTAAATACACAAGCCATCTACACTTCTCAAAGTAGACAGTGAGATCCTTTTAACTCAAGCACATCTGTGTAGCCTCTAGTCTGGAAGCATTTACAGAAAACATGCTTTGTTATCTTCAGCCAGATAACCTGATATGCTCCTTTAAACAAGTGGTTGCTAGTCAAATTTTAATATACAGATGATTCAAAAATAAGAAGAAGATAAAACATATAGATGAAAGTGTCATTTTGTGATTTGGAGGCTCTCCTCATCATTAAAACCAGGTTTTGTCATGTTTATTTCTGAAAAGTCAACAAAGAGACACGTAGGGTTTGAGACACAGCACTCAAGTTTTAATAAAATAATCTTCAATTGAACTCAGCATGCTTCACACTTTTGTTATAAACTGGCTGCAAAACTCCAATCTGAAACAGACATGTGAATAAATTCCAAATCTGCATGGTAGAAAATATATGAGGTCTTGTTCTCTGCCAAAGAATCCTGCTTAGTTCACTCTTTGTCTAAGAAAAGATCACATCCTACCACATGGCATGAGGTTCAACCATGCCAAGTGCAAGGTCCTACACCTGGGCTGTGCCAGGATGGAGGATGCTGTGATTGAGGACAGTCCTGCAGAAAAGGATTTTGGGGTGCTGGTTGATGAGAAGTTGGACATGAGTCAGTAATGTGTGATTGCAGCCCAGAAGGCCAATCAGATCCTGGGCTGCATCAAAAGAAGCATGGCCAGTAGGTTGAGGATGGTGATTCTGACCTCTCTTGTGAGACCTCATATGGAGTACCATGTCCAGTTCTGCAATCCTCTACATAAGAAGGATATGGAGTTGTTGGAACAGGTCCAGAGCAGGACTACAAAGATGATCAGAGGGCAGGAGCACCTCCCATATGAGGACAGGTTGAGAGAGTTGGGTTTGTTCAGCCTGGAGAAGGCAAGGATCCCAGGAGATCTTATAGCTACCTTCTAGTAACTGACGGCAGCCTACAAGAAAGCTGGGAAGGGATTGTTTAAAAAGTCTTGTAGTGATAGGACTAGGGGCAATGGCTATAAACTGGAGAGGGGCAGATTTAGACTAGACATAAGGAAGAATTCTTTCACCGTGAGAGTGATGAGACATTGGAACAAACATCCCAGAGAAGTTATGGATGCTCCATCCCTGGAGGTGTTCATGGCCACTTTGGATGGGGCCTTGGGCAGCCTGACCTAGTGGGACATGGCAGGGGTGTTGGAACTGGATGATCTTAATATCCCTTCCAACCCAAACTATTCTATGATTCTATGATTTTAAACACTGGTGAAGTTGTTCCTACTGCACCTTTTGAAAAGGGAGACTGGAACTCTTTCCAACATTAAAAGGACACATAACTATGATTACGAAGAAAGAAATGCAAAACAGAATGTAAATCTAGTCATCTGTCAGGTACTCCACATCCAGATAGTCTAAGAACAGCCCCTGAAGCATCTTTACATCTCACTCATTATTCCAAAGTATGAATGGGATAAAAAAAGTTCTTTTTAAATTCTTTTTAAGTCTTGTTAGCAAGCCTGGGAAGGAGGTTTTTACATAAGCAGAAAAACATGAACCATCTCCTCTGTAACATAAGGCATTCTTTTTGCTCGTTTAGGAACTCATTCTTTGCTCCATTTCCGTCTTTATCTCAATATGTTTTGTGGGAGGGGCACATATATTATCAGCTCAATAGATGCAATCAGCATAAACCAACAGTAGAGTCACTGTTGGGAAATATTCTAACCATCTCAAGAATGGATGAAATGATGTTATGAATCTTTGCTTTCACAATAGCTAAGCTTATTTCTTAGAAAATAGGCACAGTTGAAGTTCCATGTCAATTTAGTTTTGTTCTAATAGGAGGGATGAAATCTGAATAGTAGCACATGGGCACACTTACATGTTTTCCCTTTACCACAGTACAGTACAAAATCTGTTCTTGTTTATACTGGAGGTTGGATGCAGAATATTAGTTTGAAGTGCCAGGGCTGCCTGCCCCTTGATATCTGTCAAATTAAGTGCAATAAGTCAGTTGAAACCTGAACATTACTTTACATCAAGATAAGTAAAGTTTATTGGCATTAACTGCAACTGTAAAAAATTCTGTCAAATGAGAGTTACACTCTGGTCTCTTGCTAGCAGAAATGCCAAACAGTCCACATTTTAGGATGGTCCCTTGGTATGTGCATGAGTCATAAATGTGTCTTTTGGACACTGCTTCAATTATTGCTCATTATGGGTTTTTTGGACTAGTAAAGACAGATATAAATAGAAAAAATCTTACATAATAAGACGGACGAGTTTTGTTTAAACATTTTCAATAGCCTAGCCAAAACCTAACAAAGTAGCTATTACTGGAGTCTGAAAAATCCCACCCCATAACAGATTATTTGTGTATATTTAGGTTCTGGTTACCATTTTATTTGTGGCAAAAGGCGTGACAAAAAAAAAAAAAAAAAAAGAGAAAACCAGGGGCTAATATATTCAGTGAAAGCACTTAGCACATATATGAAATATTCATGTAGGAGACACAGGACTTAACAGCGCAATAAAAATGCATTCCCATTCCCAAAACGGTGGCCAGATCACTTAAATGAGATGGAAAAGGATATGTGACAGCACCAAACCCTTGTCCAGAGTTCTGGCTTAAAGGCAATGAAATAAGTGAATTGACAATTTGGGTAAAGCATTTGTTGTTGAGAGTAATAATTCATATATTCTTTCTATGAACATGATGCAAAAATTTTGCATCTATTGTTTCCTTCCATCCAAAATCATCCTATGATACTGCTCAAGTTTCTTAGAAAGACATTGGTCATCATCATAGTCCAACAGTACATAAAATAAAAGATTAAAGTACTGAAACTTCCCTAATCCTTCAGTAATACTTCTTTTCACATCACACATTGCACTTATTGCTTTCTTGAGACCGCTAAATTATAATATTGCCTGGTTTTTAATTTGAGTTAAAATATAAACTAAGATGCCTTTTCAAAGAGTTCACTTGAAGTGTAAATTAATTTGCATTAGTTTATCAGTTACAGAGTATATTTGCCTTTGAGCAATGACTTTGTCATATCAAGTCATGGAAAATTCAATCTGTCATAGGCTGAAGGGCCAAACTATAACAACTTCATTACAGCATCACAAAAGGAGATACAGGAAATTATACTGATGGTAAATTATTTCTCTCAAATCTCAGCAGTTAGAGGACTTTTCTAATAATATCAGTTTAGAAGAACACAATCCTTTTCGTTAATTTCACAAAGCATGAAGGTGGTACTGAGCAAGTGTGGACAAAACCATTATTTCACTTGACTGTTTTCTATGACTTGTTTCATGGACCTCTTTTTTACCTATACTATATTAGGTCTGAGTTATCATCAGTGTTGATAAACTGTAGTTACTTGTTGTTTGTACATTACAAACTGTCAGATTCTCGATTTTACAAATATTTGTTAATGTAAGCCTCCATACACTTTGTTCAGAAATGTGATATTGACAACTGGGTTTATAAACAACCACATGTACATTTAACTGCTGTATGATAGATATTATGCTGAACTACAAAGCTAGAGGATTGTACTGTCCTAGTAAAATGATACAGCCAGGTAGAAATGGCTATCAATGCTGTGTTGAATGCAAAACTAGTGGAACTAGTTTAAATCAAGTAAACTTGGGTAAAGCCTGTGCATGAAATTAACTCAAATAGTTAATCAGTGAATTTTTCAAACTCACCAGTTTAGCTGTCTTAATCGCTAGAACATTCTGTAACCACCCATATTTGTACATGTAAATAAATATTTGGGGCATGGAATATACAGGATTTCCAGATACTAAGTGGTGACATTTGAAAATGTGCCCCTAAGTGTCGTATACTACCCTTGATTGATACACATAGATCAAAATGACTTCAGAGACAGTTCTACACACAGATTGAGGGTAAGATATGGCTGTAATAAAATGAACATTAATCTATGAAAAGTGTTGTTCTCCACCATAGGGCAATGATAGATTCACTGTAAACCTTTTCCATCTGTCAAGTGCACTGCAGTATTCTTGTGCCTATACTAATATCCTTTCATATCTATAGCACTAGTTTTTGAACACCACATAAGACTCAAAACAATATATACTAAATAAAAGTAGAAGTGGAAAAATATAGGAAACCGGCTCGAAAGAAAAGACTGCAACTTGCAAATGAATATGCCTTTAGGCTGAGCAATGGATTCCAACTAATAGCACCAATATTACTATAATAGTAATATTTATTGAAATAGTTGTCTGCAGTTCTTTGTATTGGAGAAAAAAGAGCATATGCTAAATCACTGGCAGAATCATGGTGCAGAGGAAATGGTCAACATCCATACTAACATTAGTGAGGTGGAACTGCAATACTTCTGTTCTTCCCCAGCCCACTAGGTTTATTTCTTGGTCTGAGTTTATCTTGTGTTAAATTGAAGATGAAACATGGTGTGAATGTACAAAAGATCTTACTTTTACAGAAAAGGTCTCAAAGCAGGTTCACTGCATAGGTAAATGCATTGAAGCAAATAATGGAAAACAATACTGTAATACTCATTCCTTCATTTGCTGATAATAACTGAATTAAACTTAATATTATTTGATCATTTAAAGAGCTGGCTGAATAATGAAAATAATTACTCATGAGTATTTTAGTATAATTTGATGGGAAAATGTGAATAGGTCACATAATTAAACATGATTTGACTATCTATACAAGAAATTGAAAAATGGAAACATTTATTCACCAATAATACATTCATCCATATACAGAAGAAAGGAAACAAACAATTTGTAAATCAGACTGTCATTAAAAGGATCTGATGAGTAGTTATAATATTGTCCAAATTTTTGTTATTGATACAAAGATACGAAAGCTTACTGAAATAACATTGTCATTTACAATGACTGAACCTCAAAAGGGAAATAATTTGGCTAGACCATGCTTGTATCATTAATTCACTGTATATTTAACTTTGTGAATGGCATGACATTTCAAAGAACAGAAGAAAGAAGGATCGCACATTTTAGGTACAGGATCAAGGACAAGATGACCTGGTTTCTACTTGTAGTTCTATCATGAATTATTTTCACAGGGTTTTTCCTCTCTCTACCTGGAAATTACTTGTTTCTGAGCTAATTACTGTCACCTTAGGAAAAGCTATGATCTTTATTCACAGTCCAGTGAATAACTGAGTACCCTTAACTACCTCTGAGTTAAGGTGACTGTAGTAACATGGGTATAATTAACTGAGGCTTAGAAGAATAGAATGCTTGAAGAAACAATATTATTGCAAAGCACCTCACTTGAGATCCTCAAGGGTCCCTGTGAGGGGAGCTTTCACCAGTGAGTGAAATCAATAATTAAGTGTGAATAACTTTAGTGATTGTCGATATTACTCTATACTTCAGAAATATAACCAACCTGAAGAACATGATACCAGAAAAGCAAAAACGTAAAACTGAAAAAAAAATCTTAAGCTGTTGTTATATGCAGTCCTCAAGTTCATTTAACCAGTGCAGAAATCAAGGTGGTGAAGCAACAGGGAACAATTCCTTCCTTCAGGAATCTCAGTTTATTCAAATTGCCAATATCACAATGTCCTTTCCTATGAGCACACACCAGTTCTTGGAAGATGCAGTGTGCTCTTGTTATGAACCTTATCTGCAGGAGCTTGGAAAGTGATGAACAACTTTGCTCTAGATATCAAGAATTCAGGTCTTCTCCATACACTTAATCTCTAAGTATTATTAGCTAGCTTGTGAATAAGAAAGACCTTCCTTGTCATGACACTGGGTGAATTTTATAAAGGATTCTTGCCTGATTCTCTTCAGTAACCTCAGTTGTATTGTCCATGTTCTCTGCTCCAGAGCAGAAAGTAGACTTAAAAGGTGCAAGATATTTGCTGGTACTCAGCAAAAAAAGGATACTGGAACCACAGCAGAAAACCAGAAATAAGAAAAGGGCAACATTGCTGTAAAAAAACTATAAAAATAAAAGAAATTGTTTCTCAGGCCTCAAGAAAGGGTCCAATTTTACTCTTATCAGGTCAAATGGCTGTTTATTTTAATTTGGATAGCTCACTAATACTACAAAAACAAGTGTAATACCATAAATATAGCCCTATTCCAAAGTTAAGCAAAAGATAAGAGAATCAAACACTTGAATACTAATTTCTGATCATTCAGAATTCAGTTGCAATTTTTATTTTGTATTAAGCTACAATACCAAATGTCAATAAGAAAAACCATCTTGAAGTTAATGCTTTAATCTTTTTTTGTTCTGTCAAAAATGTATTCTTCCCCTCCCTTTTCTTTTCAAAAAGAATTCATGATAAACTGACCATTTTAGTGAACTATTTTGACTTTCACAGAATTGCACATTTTTTGAACAGCAATACTGGCCAGCCCTTAGCTGTAAGGCTGCATATAAATGAATGACTTGAACTAGGTCACAAAGTCAGAACCTGTATTTTAATACAGTTCTATACTTTTTTATATACCTCCCTCTTCAGAATACAGGATAACAAAGTACAGATGGTGAATATTTATTTAACCCTGACTACACTTGAGTTGCATTAGTGTACTTTAGATTAAAGCTTTGTTGTTACTACTGCCGATCCTTGGGCATGTTGATTTTTCACATTTTAGATCTTTTGATATACACATAAAACTATATTTCCTATGATGTCTGCCTTATTAACTCTCTTTTCTGTTCTACGTTCTATTCATGGTGGTATTGTATTCATGCAGTGGGTTATTATATTTACAAACTTGCCTTAATTACTGTAAATGTAGAAATTACTATCATTCAGCACAAAACTTAGCATATAGACTGAAAATTGCCTGTATGCTTATTATATTATTATAATTATATTATTATGCATAATAACATAATTCTGCTTAAAATATTCCACTCTCAGGAATTTAGACATATTTATTTTTATTTTTTAATTAATAGAGAGATTAAAGTCTTGTTGTTGTGTAGTAAAAAATTAGTGGTGTCTTCACAAATAGCGTAGGATACTATGGGATATTAGCAGTTGAAAACCTGACCATACAAGAGCTTTAGATGCCAAGACTGTAGCTTACTGAAGACACAAATTTAGTAATCCATCAGGAAAGGTCCCTTGAATGTCACCCACTCCCTCCAAGACATTGCCATAAAGTCATATAAGTCTCACTGCAGCAAGTTTACTTTTCACTGTCTCTTGACAGTATGAACATTACAAGGCCTTGGCATTTTTTTAAGTTTTGTGGGTTTGGGTTTTTTTATGGCACACTAGACAGAAGGATGAGCATGTCTGCTAGACTTTTTCATCTACTAATCTGAACCTAAGCTTGCCATTCACACACCTAAGCCTTGCAGTAAAGAGGAAACATATACATCAACCACTTCCGCACTCAGGAAAACATTTCTTCCCAGCCCGAAACAGCAACTACTACAATGTCAAAAAGTAAGCACAAAGCTTACTTTAAACTGGTAAGAACAGAACAGAGCAAAAGTATTGTCATCACTTAGGTACACCGGAGATTAATTTTCCATCCTTTTCAAACAATCTTCCAGGTAGGTGGTAGAATTTTACTCTACCACCATAATGAAAATTTGGGGAAAAAAATACAAGCATAAACCAAAGAAACAATGGAAAGGAAAGAACACACTGAAGAACCTATGACATTCCTTCTCCTGGCATAAATGTGCTCATTCTTCTCTCTCCTTTTCTTTTCATTCCTTCTCACCCAAATACTATTAAAATATAAAAAGAAGAAAACTAGAAAAGTCTGGGTTAAGCAGCCTACCATGCTAGAGTGTGATAATCTTGCAAGATCTTACTTTCAGTGCATGCAATAAAGTGCTTTCAAGGTACAAACGTATCTCAGTCTCCTGAAAACTACACACATTTGCTAGACTGACAATGTTAACACAGAACATGTTCTTATGACTGTGCATCAGGTAGCATCAGTTCCTTCAACCAAAATTACCATGGTCCCCTACAGGACCAAGGAAGGAAAGCAACAATGTTAAAAATTGCTTTCTCTGAAAAAATGGAACTATATGAGAAATTATATGTTGTATTAAACAAGCTAAAAAAAAAGAACATCAAAGGGAGAAGTTAGACTTGTCGTTATTCATTATTTATAACACTGTATTAATAATACCTATTTCTCTCTTTCTTAGAGCATCTTATTATGCCTGTAAGTCTGTATACAGATACATGCAAATTTCCTGATGTTTGGAACTGAGATAAGCAAAGCAGAATTAACAAACTGTGGCAAAGAAAGCAATGCAGAGCAGTAAAGGCAGACAGCAACAGTAATACAAACCACCTAAATAAAACTTAGGTAGAACCTACACAGCTTGTTATGACCTAGGTATCGGTAGAAGATAATTATATTCTCAATTATAATTCTTAATGAGATTGAGTAGAGACAAAGTGAGCAAGCACCTCACTATCAAGGGACATATTTCTGAGGACTAGGTTTCAACATTACCTCAAGAGTGTTGCCACCTCACTGCAGCTGAGAAACTTAAGAGCACAGGTCCATTTGAAACACTCAGTTTGTCTTAGAATGACAAAAATAGTAAAGAGCCACATTTGTGGTAGTTTATAAGGAGTGCAGAAGACCTTTAACATCCTCAGAAACCAACCCAAACAGCCAGTTATCATCCCTCAAGAGACAATTTCCCTCATGAGAAAAACTGTAGTGACCAGCTTGGTGATGCTGTAACTTAGCTATGAAGAACTAAAGAAACTCATCACAAATGAAATATTTATGAGGCAGTGGATCCTAAAGAACTCAAATGGTATTCATGACCAGAACTTAAATTGTTAAATATTTTGGCTAACTGCCATTTAGTGATCATTAGTCTGAAATATTTGGCTACTAAACTCAGTATCTTTAATTTTAATCAGATTTGAGTGTTTGTAAATGATGCAGCTGTTTCTACAAAGATAATTAAATAAACAAATAGACAACAACTTAAAGTCTGGGGGATTTTTTTTTTGTGAGATTTGAAGACTAGAGCTATTTTTAAAACTCCTCACCCCCCACTACTTTCAGTACTGAAAAAGGAACAGTTTAAATGCATGATTTGTGTGAAATATATTTACTGTCTTAGTCTAGTTCCAAAGTATGGCAGACACCACAGATTTCACCATCATAACAAGACATCTTTACTTTCAACCTCAGTAGAAATCCAAAAGAAACCACAGAGACATAATTATGCACCTCTCCTCCTTGCAATTGATCCCACTATGTAAAATGCAAGCTGATAACATGGATCAGGGTGAAGGAATTCACAGTTCTTACTGTCTATACTGGTTTGTTTGTTAGTAGTGGACAACACAACTGATTTTCAAACAGCTATAATTCCTCTACACTAGGTTATAGAATTACACAAAAGGTTCATTTTTCTTATCTTGATTTTGAAGAATGCACTGAGTCACATTCTACTCTCACTGCAAATCAATATGTATTGAAAGGAAATCAACTGACTACAGTAAAGGTACTCCACTTTTGATTTGGAACAGTAATTGTGATCACTGGTTCTATGGTCTACTGCTCATCTTTGGCTAGGGAGGAAAAGTTATGCCTAGTTCTATATATATACATATACACATATATATGTGGGGAGAGAGAGAGAGAGAAGTAGCAAAAAGTCCATCAGAAAATAATGCAAAATACAACTCTCTCCTCAGCTTTGTTCCTTATTGCTTTTAAACCTACATATTTTATCTTGAAATAATAGTCCTGGACTGTAAGGTACAGCTAGGAATATTCTATCAGGAAGAATTCCATGAAGCATTAAATCCTATGGAAAACAAGATATGCTTATGCAATTGTGGATAATGCTTCTACTTTTCAAGTACAGTTGCCTTGTTTTCAAGGCTGTGTGTGACTTCAGTAGGCATTTGCAACCAGCCCATGTTATAGTAATGCATAAAAGGTCAAATCCCTAAAAATTCTTTGGTGTGTCTATAAATCTGCACAGGGAATAGGGTGAGATATTCCAGGATGTGTAGATCTAACCTGATTCAGTAGTGATGTATCTTGATTCAAGAAATACAGGAGGTTTTTATGCAAGAGTCATGTTCAAAATCATACAGAATCTCTCACTGATGGTGACATGAAAGTCAAAAACATGTCCTAAGTGTCATTAGGGTAGCCTCCTTTTTTTTATTTTTTGCTTTGCATTTTTATGCTAATCACATAAGAAGCAAAAAATGGGCTTAGATTGGAAATCAAAGATTGGTTGTATACAGGTAATAGAGTGCTCAAATGCTTTATTTAAAGATAGAAGGCTCTTGAACCAGGCTTTATTATTGAGCTAAGACTATCTATCCTTTTTGACACTTTTTAAATTAAGTTCT
Organism: Piaya cayana; assembly: GCA_013389865.1. Taxonomy (NCBI): domain Eukaryota; kingdom Metazoa; phylum Chordata; class Aves; order Cuculiformes; family Coccyzidae; genus Piaya; species Piaya cayana. The sequence continues at coordinate 123,261 of WAAB01002926.1, read as the reverse complement.
TCCTTTAATTTATGTTTTTGTCAGCTTTCATCCCTTACCTGGCTTTACACTGATTTTTTTCTCTCAAAGTAATAAACTACTTCAGAGAGGAGAGAAAAAAATTTTAATGACCCTAGGAATTCAGATTAACAAAATGGATCATTTGTATACAGGTGCAGAATTATGAAACCTTTTGAACTAGAGAGTGTCTATAGCATTTTAGCAGCAGTACACTCCTACACATTGCTGCAAAATGCTTGATAGAGCTCCCTACATTCTCCATTCTTGGCATGCTTAAGCAAGGCCACAACTTTTTGGTGCAAAATTATAAGGTCAAAGTTAAACGAAAAGGATAATGCTGAGGTCAAAACTATCAATGTACTCGTTTTTTAATGCTGTATTGGATAAACCCCACCAGCTCATTTACCAAAGTAGCAAACAAAAGCCTGGGTGAGCCTGGATTTGCACCACCAGTCACGTTTGACTTTTCAGTGGCTGCTCAGCCTGCCTTCTTATTATTGCTAATCCAAACTGCTTCCCAGCACTGCCTGCACCCTGTCTAACTTCAGCAGAGATACACAGAGCTGGTTGAGACGAATAGAGCAGGGTAGCAGCTGCAGCCTGATGAGTGGTGACAGCCAGATAATCTACTGTGATGTCTTGTTGGAGAAAATTTGGGACAATATATTTCCCTAGTTTGACATGAAACCCTTGTAAGAGTAACATGAGGCTATACATAGTACACCTAGCCCTTGGATACTGTAAGCAATATTTATTCCTCTATTACAAGAATTAAGATTGTGCATACCTTCTTGTAAGGTGGCTTCAAATTTTCAGTAGTTTATGTGCTATCAACACAAACATAGACTGGAAAGATGAGCTATCAGTAAGAGGAAAATAATAGTGAGTTGCACTTCTTCCCTGTTTCACTTCTCTTTCCTTGCCTCCAATGTGATCTTAATTCTTCCTATCACTGGGACATGCTTCAGGCATTTTTTGAGAGTCCTTTAAAAGTAAATAAAAGCAAAATGATTTTTGAAAAAAAGAGTTAATGATGTGAAAAATTGATCTTGTTTCCCTCCATTAAATAGAGATACATCACAAAGTTGTGCAAATATCCATTTCTCATGCTCATGCACTTTTCAAAACAGTATCTTTTTTGGCACATCTTGCATAGCTCCTGATATATCATGAGAAAGAGAAATACATGTTTTAAAATCTCTGAATTCTTACAGAATACGGCTTCACTAGGGCGGTTTCGCTCAGAAACATCCAATAATTGCTTTAATGAAAATTCTATTTCCAGCTAGGTCCCCCTGTGGACATGCACTTTTCACATTTAAGTGTAGTTCAATATAGAAAATAAGTAGACTCAACTAAAATTAAAACAGCAATGAGATAAGATTTTTACTTGCATTCAGAAACTCATTGTGTCCCTTCAACTTTAAATAAAGTTTCTGTAACTGGCTAAAACTCATGTTCCCTCCCTAGATTTTTTTCAGAAATAGTTCATTTAAGCACACTTTTTAGGTTTTTTTGGATCCATACCTGCATGATATTTTCATGAATATTTTCTTCAGCTTTGTCCTTCAGAATTTAGGTAAATGTTAAAAAAAAAAACTTCATGCGAAGAATACAAATGTCTTGTGTGATTCGCTATGGCAAATAGTGCAAGCAGGGACAGAGGGACCATGCCCAGTTGTATAGCGATGGGGTCAGGAAGGCAAATATGCAGCTGGAGCTCAGCTTGGCAAGGAAAGTAAAGACTAACAAGAAAGGCTTCTACAGGTATGCCAATCAGAAAAGGAAGGTTAAAGAGAGTGTACCCCCACTAATGAATGAAGATGGTGACCTCATATCAATACACAAGGAGAAAGATGAAGTACTCAACAACATTTTTGAATCAGTCTTCACCAACAACTGCTCTCGTCACCCCTCCTGGGTCAATGGACAACAAGATGGGGGCTAGGGAGGTATAGCCCCTCCCACTGTACAGGAAAATCAGGTTCATGAACACTTGAACACATATATATGTCTACAGGACCTGATGAAATGCATCCCAGAGTCCTGAGGGAATTAGCCGATATGGTTGTCAAGCTACTCTCCACAATATTTGAAAAGTCATGGTAATTGGAAGTCTCTAGTGACTGGAACAAGGGTAACATTATGCTTTTTAAAAAGGGTATAAAAGATGATACTGGGAACTACTGACTTGTCAGTCTCTCCTCTGTGCCTAGGAAGATCATGGAACAGATCCTCCTAGAAGCTGTGTTAAAGCACACAGGGGGGCAGGGAGGTGATTAATGGCAGTCAGCACAGCTTCACCAGGGGCAAGGCCTGCCTGACCAGCCTAGTGGTTTTCTGTGTTGAAGTGACCACAGAAGTGGACATAGGACAAGCAATGGATGTGATCTATCTGGACTTCTCTAAAGCCTTTGACATTGTCTCCCACAACTTCCTTCCCCCTAACTGGAGAGATATGGATTTGATGGGTGGACAGTTTGGTGACTAGGGAATTATTTCGATGGTCGTATTCAGAGAGTAGTGGATAGTGGCTCAATGTCCAGATAGAGATCTACGAAAAGTGCTGTCTCTCAGGGGTCCATACTGGGACCAGTGCTGTTTAATATTTTCATCAATTATGTAGATAGCAAGATTGAATGCATCCTCAGTAGGTTTGCAGATTACACTAAGACAGCAGTGCAGCTGTCACACCAGAGGGATGGGATGTCATCCAGAGGGACCTGGATGAGCTGGAGAAATGGGCCTGTGAGAACCTCATGGGGTTCAACAAGGCCAAGTGCAAGGTCCTGCTCTTGGGCTGGGACTTTCTGCAGTTTCAATACAGCCTGGGGGATGAAGAGATTGAGAGTAGCCTTACAGAGAAGGACTTGGGGATGCTGATTGATGAGAAGCTTGACGTGAGCCAGCAATGCATGCTCATAGCCCAGAAGGCCAACTGTATCCTGGGCTGCATTAAAAGAAATGTAGTCAGGAGTTAGATGGAAGTGATTCTGCCCCTCTACCCAACTCTTGTGAGACCCTCATCTGGAGTGTTGTGTTCAGTTGTGGAATCCTCAACATAAGAAGGATACGGAACTGCCAGAATGGGCTGCAGCACCTTCACTATGAGGACAGGTTGAGAGAGTTGGGGGACTTTTTACAAGGGCTTGTAGTGATAGGACAAAG